>CM075873.1:9456073-10056073 GCA_038021265.1 Cyprinella venusta
AATGCAGCATAAAATCAGGCAAATAAGGAATCGGTGCCTGCAGAAAGCTCTGCAGATTTGCATGTTTTAGAAATATTTCTTCTAATTATTTGTTTTCAGCTGCCAATAAATGGGTTTAGCATATTTAAATCCATCTCACTGAATTTCCCACAAAATCAGCACAGGAAAATGCCAAATAAATGAACATTTTTTTTTTTTTTTTTTGCCAACAGTGAAAGTCATTGGGGTCCAAAACAGCAACAACCACCATTTTCTTTATACTATATACTACCACTTACATACACCACCCTACTGTGGGTGCACTATCCCTTCAAGAACTGAATGCATGTTTCTGAAAGTTAGTCAATGTCTATATTATTTATAGAAAGACTAACTGCACATGGCTCAAACATCTCAAAGTTGCAAACATTTTAACTGCTGAGAACAGAAAAGCAATATTTTCTAATTAAAGCTAATGGCAAAATCACGGTAGGCAGAATGGTTTAGTGCATAGGTTTAATTGTGACTTCAACTTCTCCATAACGTCACAGTTTATCACACAGAAGAACCAAAACATCTGTGTAGCTAACAAAAACGTACCACTGCATTCTCCATAATGATTTGCCTGGCCATTAAGCCATAGAGAGGACAAACCAATAAAGTCGTCATCACAGTATGTGGCTATTTCAAATATGGTTACATATACTGCTTTCATTACTGGGAGTGTAAATTGTCAAATACAATGTGGCTATTTCAGGCCTCTTGAACGAGGGATCATTAGACGTACTGACAGATCTGAAACATCCATCTTCAAATGTGTCAGGGTAAAAATAGCAAACCAGCGGCATTGTGAAACACGCTCGGACACAGACGATGTGACTGTCTGACACCAACTCTATACCCATTATCTGCACAAATGATGAACACAGCCTAAAAAGGCCAATAATGATCTGAACAATCCCATTAGGGCTGGAACAAGCGATTATTTTTAAACAGATTAATCTATCAATATTTTTTCCCCTGATTAACTGAATAATCTAACAATCTTTTTCCTCCCCAGTTATTCTATTGTTTTTTTTTTCCTGAAAAGGTTATTAATCCTTTAGTTAATTTACAGATAGTAAATAAGAACCAACAAATAATAACCAAAACTAATAGATGGATGAACTTTACCTAATATTATTTATCAAAAAAAGGTTTATACAGTCTAGGCCATAGTAAAGTTGTTTACTATGGCTGCATTCACAATTTCAGGGGATTTACAGCATCCACTGCTTACAAGTGTGAATCCTGAAAAGTTTTGATCAGTCAGTAGATTAAAGTATAGTACTGCTTGAATATGATCAAATTCAGATTATTTTTAATTTTTACACACGAAGGAGGTTTGAGATGATATTCACGTGAGATCGACAACCGACTACTGTGGGCTTCGACTAAAAACAGTAGGCAAATAGAGTGAGCTGGCTGAATTAACATCATTTTTATTCATATCTTTCACATCTAATATTTATTTCAGTATTTCTGTTTTCTCTTTACTTAGACTTGCTTCACACTATTAGCTCTCCTTTAAGAATAAATACTAATAATTATGGGAGGGGGGGAATCAACATGTTGAAAGACAATATATCAAATGTTAAATGCAGCAACTGAATATCCATATTTCACACTGTATGTGGCCTAAATCCAGTTGTAGCATTTAAAACTATTGATTTTTCATTTATTCTGACAAAATTGTGTGCAATGCTTTAAAACTGTCCATTTATCATCTTATCAGTATTGGACAAGAAATATACATGTAGGCTATCCCTTATTAGAACTGCATGACATAGCCTAAGTAAGGTAGGGGCGGGCTATCCGTTTGTTCAGTCAATGGAAGATGATGGGAACTTTTTCGATAGCAGTAATCATTACCGTAACTTCACCTTTAAAAAGCCTGTCTTTGTCTAACTCGAGGAAAAAAGTTGCAGCTGCATTGCAGATACTGGCTGGGCTCTGGGCTGGACCATAAAATAAGTTTTTTGGACAGGAATTTGATCAGACTATAAAAAAAAATGCCAGAGCTTTCTGGAGGTTCCCAGCAGGTCTGCCATCGGTGTGGGCTTCTCTCTGTGATCTTTGCCTACAATCCGATAATCACGCCACCTCCGCTTACCGACCGCAACAGATAAGGCTGCTTTGGCAAACGCCCCAGCCAGGTCTGGCAAGAGCTCTGACATACCCAAAGCAAAGAGACACATGGAGGCTGAGGAGGTGGTGAAGGTGGAGTAGGAGGGAGGGTGAATATGAGCGGATTGGTCCGATGTTCTGCCAAGGTCCCGCCCTGCCCTGCCACTAGCCACCCTGATGCACTGCAGTGATTACAAAAAGACAACGACAACATGCACGCATTGTGCCGCACAGCAAGGTCTGTGGAGAAAGCGAAACCAGAGCAAGCAGCAATAAGAAATGCATTTCAAAACGGGTCTCTTGCTTTCATTCAAACTAGTATGGTGTAGGTCACAGGCCTGACGGACATGCAGGCTTATTGATCGCTCAGTGCTGGGAAATGCTTGCACTGACGAACAGGATACTTTTCAAACACGGTAAATGTGGCAGCAGGAGACATGACGTTCTCTAAAACCAAGGTTAAAACCAGCCAGCCGCTTTTTAAACTGAAAAATGATGAGCTGGTTACTGTCTTACAGATTGCATTTTCACCAGCACTTGTGAAAAGAGTGAAATCAACCATAGCCTCCTAAATTATTAAAGTAAACTGTATGGACTCTATTCCAACTGTAGTGACCACACACATCTATGACAAATCCAGCATAACAGGATGCATTGCAGAAATATTTATACTCTTTTCCAGTCAGTGGCACAAGGAAGTGAAATTGTTCAAATCCGCTGACATTCCAATCAGTAAACATTATTTCTAGTCAGCCCTTTGACTGCAAATCAAACTCTGATACAAGCGAGCAATCTGGTTGTTGACAAGGGAGGTCACTGGAAGCATGATGTTTTATCCAGGATGCAGACAAACAAGCACGAGAGACAGAGTCAAGTCTGTCAATATACATCAGACAAAGGACATCGCCCTTACACACACCTATTCACATCTCTATTCTTCAAAAACTTAAATTAAACAAATACATGAGAGAAAAGGTCTCCGTCATACCCAAATACTGCAGGTGAAGCACTTCGGAGCGAGCAACTTGCTGATGCCGATTCATATTCCGTTCACTTCAGTCTTTCCCTTTCGAAGTGCGAGACTGCTGTCCTGCCTTGCAAGACTGACTAAAACACGAGCCAATAGGATTTGAGCGCGAGCTGTTATGGAGCATTTCATTGGAGACAGTAGACCTACTGAATAAACACTCCTCATCAATAGACTAATTTTAAGTTGATGGTGACGTTTTTTTGTGGGCGGAGCTTAGGTGGAGGCAGAACAATCTCTATTGCCGCTTCCCTAACGTTAGTTTGCAAGTTTTGTTAGCTTGTTTTTTACAATGACTGGAGAAAATCTGATTATATCTTAACGTGCAAGGTCACACACTCATTTGTAGAAGTTAATTTTAATGGACGGAACCAGATTGGCTGACCAGTTTGGTAATTGGAAGACTTGTGTGGTAGAAACCTGCAGAAACGTGAAATTCAAAAGAATCAAAATCACTGAGATGTATCCTTTAAGGTTTCAAAACTCAGGAACTAAAAGCCAGGTAGTTTTTAAAGACGTGATATTGACATTTGGGCCCGGTTTCACAGACAGGCCTAAAATTAAGCCAGGATTAGGCCTTTGTTCAATTAGGGCATTTAGGTAAATTTTATAAATGTGGCTTAGACAAAAATATTACTGGTGTGAATCATTACACAAAACAAAGGTACTGACATTTTAAATGGTTAGTTCATGCAAAAATTAAAATTAGAATTTTTTGAAACATCGAAAAGAACTTTTGGTCCACAGATAACCAAACTTACAACTTTATTAAGAATTGTATTCTCACAATGCTGAATAAAGTCGTAGTTTTTGCTATTTTGGGAACAAAAAGTATTTTTGATGCTTCAAAAATACTAACTAACCCACTGATGTCACATGGACTACTTTGATGATGTCTTTATTTCCTTTCTGGACAAGGACAGTATATCGTACAAACATTTTCAATGGAGGGACAGAAAACTCTCGGACTGAATCTAAAATATCGTAAACTGTGTTCTGAAGATGAACGGACTTTTGAACGAAATGAGAGTGAGTCATCAATGACACAATTTTCATTTTTGGGTGAACTGAACAAACCCTTTATGATCTGTCAATGCAAGTTGCTTTCAGTTAAAATAGTTCAAACATTCATTTTAGGCTTGGACTACACTCTTAGAAGAAAAGGTTCTATATAGAACCTTAAAAGGTTCTAAAGCACTAGGTTTTTGGAACACCTAAAATTTTCTATATCAAAATTCAAGATATGGGGGTTAGAAAATGTATATATTTATATCATTTTATGTAGTTAATCAATATACCACAAAGAGTGCCCTTTCAGATTTTCTCCTCCAAAAATCAGCATGATTAAAATGTGATATTAAGTTTAATAAACAATAATTTAATTACAACTACAAAATATTGAAGAATAATGTAACATATGAATGAAAAATAGCCTACAAAGAACCTTTGTGCCAAACGGGTTCTTTATTGTCGTTATAGAACCTTTTTTAGCATAAAATGTCATTTGGAGTTGAGTAAAGAACCCTATGCTACATATATAGAACCCTTTTTTCTAAGACTGTAGGCTTACTGTAGGCCTTGTCTGTGAAACTGGGGTTTGATGTTGTGAACATATGGACTAGTAGGAGAGCATCATTGGAAAATTAATATCCAAAGTAAAACCAGGAAGAAAATGGTAAACAGATAGTAAGAAAACAGCAACACACAACTAATCTGACATTACACACCGTTAAGTTAAAACTTTATAAATATAAGGTTAGGCTACATAATAATTACACACACACACTCCTGAACTTCCTGCACATTACCCATTACTTCACCCAATAGAATGTCAACAAAACCGTTTATGGATGTAGATAAATAATAAAAGCTGATCACAGTATATTAAATAAACCATATGGGTAAATGTCCCAAGCGATCCTTTATGCATCTCACATTCACAAAATGCTGCCACTGCCTTTGAAAGCGATTGTGAAAGAACTTATTTGTAACCTAGAATCACGCAATGAGTCCCTAAGCAATCTCCAGTAAGTGTTCTCGCAACAGTTGTCGAGCACGAGAAAGATTGTGTACACATGTCAAGAAACTCAAGATGACAGATACAGATTGACACAGATCCGCGAATTAAACGTGTTTTACCTTCAGCACGGGAACGGAGATCCGACATAGTTCTCTGAACTGGCGGCATTGGTCCACCTGTCAACTAACGTTAAACGCTTAAAACTCCGAGTTGCGTTTCTCTCTTCACCCGTCTAGAGATTTTAAGCGCCGGTGACAGTAACCCAAGTAGCTTTCCCCCACTCCCGTGGCCGGTAACCATTTATTTAGGGTTAGAATTCATGTTGTTGTTGATGAACAGCGGCAGTTCCGCACTCGATAACACGCTCCAGCATCAGCGCGCGGAGCTGAACGCGAAATCTCTCCAGCACGAACAGGAATCGATACGCTTGAAACACTGAATGTGAGCGAGCTCTGCCGATTCACAAATTGGACCGTGCCAACTAAGAGCGCAGAGGGGGGTCGACTCGAATTAACGTGTGAAAGCTAGTCGTTCTCACTCTGAAAACATAAATGTCTAAAATAAACGACATTTCCTACACACTAAATACAAGCATGTTTCGATATATATATGCAAAATACGAGTTTTACCATGCTAAATAAAAACTGATCCAAACTACTGTCCCCTAATATGATCTCAGTGTGGAAAGGTCTTCAGGAGATTCCCTGCTGCAGTTACTCTCATTGTTTCGAAGGGGGATTGCAGAGACAATGACAGCCCACTATTTCTTTATTTTAGGCCCTGAAGCAATCACGACTCTGCAATTGCCTCCCATATTACCCTTCAGCCGGAAAACATTATGGGTTTTGCTGCTGAAATGCTGAGGGTTTGCTCTCAACAAGCCACATGTTGCAGAATTCTCCATTCCTGTTCCTTAGGCTCACTGGTTTTGATAGCATTGCTGTTGTTATAATTAAATGAATACAGTTAAATTAATAAATAAAGAACACCACTCAAATGGTTTCAATTTTTATAAACATATTTTCTGCCTCTATCACTCCCTAAATATATGAATAAGGCATCCACATCCATTGAGTAGCCTATTATCTCAATATATTTTCTTTTATTGCAGACACTATTGTATTGATAATACAAGATCTATGAAATTTCAACCCACAGATAATAACATTTCTTGCCCCATTGCAAAAGGTTTTTGGGCTTTCGATCAAGCATCCTCCCGCCTGCACAGATTTGGGTCTATTGCTCCTGAGGTTGCCTAGCAACAGAGACAAGATGCCTGCCTCTTTGATTATGTTTGCTGTGGTTTTATCTTTGAGCACATATCAGTCTAAATAATGACTTCTCTCAATAGACACACAGACACGCGCTCCCTCATTCACAGACAGATATAAAAAGATCAGTCTTCTTTTTCAAAAATGATCAGAGGAACATTTGGGGGAATAAAACTGCATGAATGGTGCATTTAGAATATGAAAATTGCATTGACACTGTACATACTGTATTCTTATATAAATAAACAAAAAAATTACACTGTAAAAAAAATTGTTGGTTTAACTTAAAAAAATGAAGTAACCTGGTTGCCTTAAAATTTTAAGTTAATTGAACTGGAAAATCTATCTATCTATCTATCTATCTATCTATCTATCTATCTATCTATCTATCTATCTATCTATCTATGAAAATTAAGTAAAGGGAAAAAACACTTTCCACAAAAGCAGTGGGTATCATATTACATGCACTAAAGTTCAAGCCACACAGTGACATCTTATTCTCCAGTAAACAGGGCCTGGAATCATTTGTGCTCAAAGCATGTGGTCAGAGGCCAACTCTGTGATAAATGAGCCCATGAGCCGTCCAAATACTCTATTCCTGTCAGACCACACAACATCTGCACTCACTGCAGGCTATAAGTGTCATCTACACTTATTGACAGTCTCTCACTGCATGTTCTTGGGACCATTCAGTATTCAAAGGAATGCTCACGTATGTATTTATGAATAACATGTTGATTCTTTTGGGAAGAATGTCTGAATTGAGAAAGAGATTATACTTTTGGTTTTAAACGGCATAAGTATATGAGTTTGAGATGGACTGGACTAGAATAGGACTCATGAAAGTACCAAGAGCAATGCCTGTCACTCAGTCAACAGTCGGTGGCACCATCTGTCCTGAACAGCGCTGGCAACCTATCAGCCGATTCAATAAGAAAGGCCCCTTGGAATTGATGGATCTTCTAACAATAGCTGAGGATTCTGAGACATTAAAGCCTGGGTGAAAAGACAGCATGCACAACAGATATTGATCGAGGAATCAAATTAGAATTAAAAACATGGTGCATATTTATTTTTGCTCATATAAGGCTATAATGCAGGGTGTGGCGTGCTGCGCAATTGGGTATTTTATGTTATCTAGAAGAGACAGGATCAAATAGCAAATAAATACATTTGAATTAATAAGGTACCTTTATTAAATGGCTTATGTTGTGCTCGTCAGTATACAGCTGTATAGGTGCATCTCAATCAAAACCATATATGTTGTGAACCACGTGCAAGAACATGAGTGCTCCTGTAAAAATTGGTTACAATCTGAAACATCAAATAGTACCTTTAAAGCCTGGAACGAACTAGCGCTGAAGACAAAATTACAGAGTTTTACATCAAATTCTTGACACATTTTCACATTTGATAAGTATAACTTGAAACAGGGTATAGATATTAAATTCCTTTAGGAGAGATCTTTGGGCTTTTTGATTTTTTTTTAACTTTACAGACTCAAAATACATTTTAAAAGCTGATTTAAAATGAGCAAAGTTGGGTTTTGAGTTACTCAGTTTGATGAATATGAAATTTTCCTAATAATAGAAACAAATCGATAACATACATTTTATCTAACACATTTTAAAAGTCAAATGCATTTGTATGAAGACAGATGACAAATTTAAGACAAGGTTGCAGTTCATTTTAACACCAAATTGATATATCTCATGCCAAAACAAAAGATTGAAGAACAGTGACATTCAAAAAATAAGTGCACTAAAGACTCTTTCACAATATCCCGATGAAAACGATAATGTGTCTTCCATATATACTGTGATTTAGACAATAAGACGCAATCATAAATGGATAAATCTCTCTGCAACCTAGAGTCAACTTTTCTTTTTGTACTGGATAATCGGATTAAAGTTAAGCAGAGCAGAAAAAGAAACGGTGAGATTGGGCAGTGTCGTCTGATGCCCCAAGGAAAAAAATCTACCTGAAGTCCCATTAACCATTTTAGCAGAGCTTTTACATTCGGTGTACTTGGTTGTAATTGCCTTTCTAAAGGAATTTTAAGTATATATTTTAATTTTAAGTATAATTTAAAGTATATTCTAATGTTGCAAACATGAATTTGTGTTCTACTGTATCAAACGCTTTATTACAATCAACAAATAGTATTAGATTGTCATTATTGAGAAAGTGATTATAATCAATAAAAAAAAGAATAAGACGAATATTATTACAGATATGCCTCCCTTTCATGAACCCAGACAGAGACTGATCAATTAAGAAGTCCAATCCAAATTTCAGCCTGCAATGTAAAAAATAATCGTGATTTTAATGGTAATGCAAAACTGTCAATTCATTGTTAAACTGTAACTGTTAATTAGGAAAAATACTGAGTGCAACCTGAATGAGGAAACATTCTAGGCCGTGACGCATTTCCCATTAGTCTCTATGATCAACTCGGCTCCCACATGTTTTTAATAAATCCAGCCCTGACCTATCGAGTTAAGAGTAAGTAGAGTAGGCAGCAATTCACTGATCAGTAAGTTCAGACTCTGCCCCCTGCTGGTGTTGGACTTGTTGTGAAAGATCGAACCCTCACATTTTGACTTGCCTGAGAGCACCTTTTCAATTATACAAGTATTAAACCACATTTAGGCCTACAGCTTATTTGTCCGTCATACAATTCAACAATCCTCTTATAAAATCTTGAGCGACTCTTAAGCTTGTTTATTTTGTTTATTAAACCATATATATAAATCACATCAAATGCTCCACTGAAAGGGATTTAAGGCAAAATAAGTTGCTGTGGACAACATGGACTTATATTAATCTGCATTGTTCTTAAAAATGATGAGTTGGTTGGGTCAATCATCTCTGTGACGCATGGACATTCTTGACTTAATCATGCTTTGTCCAATGGTGACGACAGCAGTGTTGAAAACAGGATTTTAATAAACAAAATAAAATTTGATAATGCATCCTTTAAAACTAATGTGTGTGCATATATATATATATATATATATATATATATATATATATATATATATATATAAAAACATTCAATCTTTTCCCTATTGAAGAATCCCCCAAACAAGAGACCTTCCTTTCAATGGATTTCTTCAAGTATGCGGCCTTGTGTCAATGTCCTGATCTTGAAGCTTCAATCTTCAATCCGATCAAACAATCATACTTCAAACCCAACTGCTAACCATAACCAGCCTGACTGGTTGGTAAGCAATGTTTGCCATATCAACAAGGATGTTGATTAAGGAACATTAATAATAGACATGGTGAGCCTTGAGCACTAATCACTGACACTGACAATCACAAACTCTGACATAACATATCATTTTGTGAGAGATCAGTGAGTGAAAGATGCCTGGGAACAGACAAAACTGACTCTGACTTCAGAGAAAACTCTGAGCTGGAGCATAATGAGGGACGGATTTAAATGTTCATGGGCAGAGCTACTTTAGATGAGCTCTCCAGATCATGGTTCACCATATAATCTTAAGGAAATCGAAAAAGCCCATGAATAAAACGAATGCCTCTATCTGAATATAGTGTATATATGGCTGGAAACGGATGATATATTGAACTTCAAAATGAAATACAGCCCAATATGCATCAGTCACAAGCAAATTACAGCATGAATATACAGGCAGGAACTCACTGGTTGATTTGCGACTTCTAAAAGAGACTTTGTTTTAAGCGGTCATGCTACTGTTTGAAATGCAATGCATATCTCATCTGACTGTGTTTAACTCAGATAACTCCTTTAGGGAGTGGCCGATAGACTTCGTAAGAACCGACAGATGCAGCATGATAAATGAGAGAGGCCAAAGAGGCCACTGCAAGAGGTTTGTCTGTCATTTACAATTATTACTAATAATAACTTATTTGTAATCTTATATGATGCTTAAGTAAGAATATGAAATTTAAAAGAAGCAACATAAATAATCTGCCCTAAAATTATTAGATCCATGTCAATTGTCCTTTCCTGTGTTGATGTAGGCCTATTTCTAGTTGAAACACATTCAACTCTGTAAAAAATATTCCTGTAAATAAACGGTAAACTACTCGCAGCTGTGGTTGCCAGCATCATACCGTAAAAATACGCTGTGTTACTGTTTTTGAAATTAACAGCAAACACCATATTGTCAGCTAGAGGGAGGGAACAGAGTCGAAATTCGGCACAACACCGGGAGTGCTAAAATGCTAACTCACTTCCGCGTTTTCGGCACAACTTCGGCACTCCTGTAGGCTACAGTACAATGACAGTTGCACTGATGTGTGCGAGTGCAACTGTGCATGTTGGAAGTTGGGAACCGGTTGAGAAAATGTCCGGTACCTGGTAACTCTACCAGTAATAACAATATTAATTTAGTTCATAGTTAACGGTTCCAGAACGCTGTAACTAAAAGCTGTTAAGACCTGTCTACGTGACTGTGGCGGATGTTGGTGAGCCTGGGTCAGGTCAGTTTGAGTTTTTATTTAATGGAATTTGTTTACAGTAAAGAATCCACAACATTATTTTGGTTAAATAAACTTTCATTTAAACTTTCGTCTGGAGTTAAGTGCGCACACTCTTTAACGTTTAGTTTAAGCTTATTCTTACCGTTCTTTTTATTTGTTTGTTTGAATCCCGTGAGCTGGTGCACCATCAACAGGAGTTCGCGTGGAAACATTGGACGTATTTATATGTTTCCGGTCGATGATCGGGCCACAACGATTCCGGTTTCTTCTCCGGTGGAACTCCAAGGACTATTTTGCTTGCTTTTCTTTTGTTTGTTTATAAGAACTATATTTATTAAGTGAAGTCATTTGATAATTTTATTTGAGGTGTTTGTTTATGTATATTGGGTGTTTTCATATTTGTTTATTGTGTGTAATGGCCATTATATGTCTGTGTATCCCCCTTTAGGCTATGTGTTAATTGGTGCTGGCCACCAAGGTATAAAATCGTTATTGTATGATGTGTAAATATTATAGCATATATATGAAGAGTTCAGATGCAAAAGCCTCTAAATGCCATTTGAAATTTTCTTCTTTAATGATGATTTTTATCAAGCTTGTATATTTAAGTTCAGTAATTTCACTTAAATGACAATTAATAGGTAATCTTCATTGCCATTTAAGTGAATTTACTGAACTTAAATATACAAGCTTGATAAAAATGGTCATTTTAGAAGAAAATTTCAAATGGCATTTAGAGGCTTTTGCGTCTGAACTCTTCATATATATATATATATATATATATATATATATATATATATGTTGTGTGTTTGTCAAAATCAATGAATAAAAAATGTATGTTCTTAGAGTTATTATTACTTGACAGCACTTAAATGTGTAATCTTAGGGATACAGGGAGAGAGGGAGGTACACTCTGTATTCTTACAAGTTAAAGAACAATATTGTGAAATTCCCGGGTTTTTTTTCACCTTTATGAGGCAAAAATATAAATAAATAAATGACAGGTAAAAAGTCTCTGTGGCAGGTGAATTTTTAACATTTACAACATTAACATAAAAATCTTACTGGCCCCAAGCTTGAAAATTCATATCCACCAAAGTCAATTTAGTATCCAAATTATATTTTATATATAAAATTAAATAATTTAAAGGGTAACTAAACCCCTGGTCAGAGCCAATATTTAAAAAAATGCTGAAAAATTGGGCAGACCCCAGCGGAGATAGAGGGGACGAAATAGATGCTAAAACACTATCCTGATCGTTTTCAATACTCGCAATTCCAACTCCTGACTAGTTTTGACGAAACAAGCTGATTTTTATACTGCCAGGCGCGTAGCTCGTACCAAGAGCTGAAACCTGCGTACGTCACAAAGTGCGGAACATCCAATAGGAAAATTCAACTGCAGTAGCCACCGTTCAACCTGAAGAGGGCAGCACTAAGACGTTTTTACACCATATATTATAGAAATAAAACACTTTATACACAAATGTCAAAAAAGTTACTCGAATCAATGACTGGTATTAATAAAGATCCATTCTTACAGATCATTAACTAAAAAAAGTTGGTTTAGGGTTTAGTTACTCTTTAAAGAAAAAAAAAATCCTAAGCTGCAATGACTTAATTTTAAAAGATTTAAAAAAAAATCTTTGCTATATTTGATATTTTTATTTCTTTAAAACATGCTCACTTAAAAAGGCCTTTTGTCTAGTACAGAATATGCATCACATTTTCATCACAAGTCATTTTATCACTGTGGACAAGGTGAGTCGGCCTAGCGCTCTGGCACACAATATGGCTCGGCCCACTTCTGCAGTGCTGTAGTAGTCACACAACAGCTGAAATGCTTCCTGCAGCCCCCACTGGAGGGCGGATGGGTGCAAAAAATGGCAGCCAATGACAGCTGAGCTCCATTTCACCTCATGCTCAAGCACAGCAGGTGTTCGCATGCAGACCAAGCGCAATTTTCAAAGTGCTATGAAACTGCAGTGCTTTAAGAAGCTCTGAGCTCCATTGGGAACCACAGTAGATAATTAAAAAAAAAAGTCTCTCCATCTTCCTGACAAGCAATCATAAAAGATTTACTAGAACGTTTAGCTGGTAAAACCTTCCAATGCAAATCAATGCATCTCACAATTTATATAAATGCACTTGCTGTCTCAACTAACAAACATAAAACAATTTTTAAAAAGGAATGTTCAACCAAAAGCATTCAACCATGAATATTCTGTCATCAAGTCAAACCTGTGTGATTCTTTGGTTACACTTTAGTTTAGGATCCAATTCTAACTACAAAGGCGGCTTATTTGCATGCATATTACTAGGATATTGTCTACTTGTATCACGCAATGTATCAATGACTTCTGCATGACCTTATTCTATATCCCTTAATCCTACCCAATACCTAAATGTAACAACTATTGCTGGATTGTTTTAACCCAATTTTGGGTTACCCAGCCATTGGGTTAAATTTTTTAACTGCATTTTGTTTGGGTTTGTCCATATTTGACCCGAAGTTAAAACGACCCAGCATTTTTAGAGTGTACTAACTACAGAATTAATAAGCAGTAATTGAGAGTTTATTGAGGCAAAATAGTTATTAGTAATTTAATAGTGAGAATTGGACCCTAATTCTAAAGTGTGACCGATTCTTTCTACTGTACAATTTTTTTTTGGTCCATACAATGAAAACAGTTGTTTTGGACTTGTTAAAAACAACATGAGTGTGAGCAAATGAACGTTTTTTTTCTTTACACCTACAGTTCACAAAGACAGGCATACGTTTGACATGACATAGACATGAGTCAAGGCTATTCATTGTCAAAAAGAGACAAATCTATGGCATGATAAATTATTTAAAAAGACTATCAGTTTCTTCATGGTCGGTTTTCTCAGTAACCATGGCAAGGCCACATGCATTATTAACATGTACAGGAACACGGGTGGTGAAGCCGACGGTAACGCACAGATCTGCCTCTTTCCAGATCTGCTCGCTGTGCCTGGGCTCCAGGGGACATCATGGAGCAAACCCGGGGCTAATAATATTCATCCACCCATGAATCCGAAGGATTAAAATGGCTTTTTCTTTTTGGACCATGTAAGTCGACGCAATGGAGGAGGCTTTGTTGACACCGGAGGATGGAAAGAGGCAGAAGAGGGTGAGATTCCGGGTGGCCTCGGGGAACAGCGGGCGGGTTTTGAAAGAGATGTTCAAGGATGAAGGGCCATCGGATTCCCTGGATTCAGACTGCACCAGCTGCTCCGAGGCAGACCGGGCCAGCACTCCATCCACCACCGGGGAGGCGAACGGACACTTCTTGGGCTCGGAGCTGGATGACAGCGGAAGTGACCCCGATGACTTGCTGATGTTTGCAGGGGGAAGAGACAAAGTGCTGGGTACCAAACGAGTGAATATCCTCAGTAAAAATGGAACGGTTCGAGGAGTCAAGCACAAAGTCAGTGCTGGCCAAATACGCTTTGATAACTTGGCTAAAAACAATGGGGTAAGTCATAGAAGGACAGCTTTCTCAAGCATCTCGAAAATCTTTAATCCCTGACGGTGGACGTCAATGCACATTAAAGGCTAACATTGCCATTAGCAGACTATCGACAGCTGCTCAAAAGCTTTCAAGAATTGTTTCTTGTGTCCTTAACAGGGTCAGAAGTCTTTCCTGAGCCGCTATTGGTTACAGAGCCTGTTACCTTCTTTCAGGTTTTGGTCAGACAAACAAGCTGTCCCACTAAGCAAGATCACTGTACGATTAAAGATTAATGATGCATTTCTTTAAGTGTTTTGGCTAAGTTAATCATTTTAATGTATTCTCTGGACCTATGCTTTGTTGTTGAGCACTAAAACAGTTGCAGTCTGAAATCTGTAATTCTATATAATTTTTAACAGGGGGTAAACATGGATTAAATGGACTTTCATAAATCCAATGGAAACAACATATACCCCCAGTTTCACATACAAGGCATGTTTAGTACAAGACTAAAATGCATGTTTGAGCTGTTTTAACTGAAATCAACTTGCACAGACACATGCAAGTGCTATTGTTTTTTTCTCAAGATTCACACTGATTCACACCGTTTATAAAAGCTACTTAAATGTTCTAATTAAAGCACTGGTAAGATAATTTCGTTTCTTTACTTTTAATGAAGAGGATTGTGTGTTTGTGTGTTGAGTCTGCGACTTACTTTCAGTTTTGTTTGCGCGGTGGCTTGACGAAGAAATGCTCAGCTGCTCGTTTGCGCCGCAATGCACGTGCTGTCACATGATCAGGCTACAACACGTCATATTTTTGCATTGATTGTTGGGAGGAGCAGATGCAATAGGCTCTATGCACAGCTGCACTACTTCCTGAACTTCAGCCAGCTCCTTGTTTCCTGTATACCATTATTGGACAATTTGATTAATTCAGGTGTGCTTGACCTTAGTAGTCACGGCAACAATAATCAAACACACCTGAATTAATCAATGTGTCCAATAATGCCGGACAGGAAACAAGGAGCTGGCTGAAGTTCAGGAAGTAGTGGAGCTGTGCATAGAGCCTATTAGAATTGTTCAGTTTTATCTGGATTGCATTTCAGACTCCTGAAGTGGTTTGAGCGATCGGATTTAATCCGTCTAAAAATGTGTTTAAAAAAAAAATGCATTTTGCATTGTGCAAAATTTCCCTAACATTTTAATGGTTTAAGCAAAAACAAAAAACAAAACAATATTTGCACATCACTTTCACCAATGAGTCCCTGAGCAAACACTTAACCTCTAGTTGCTCCAGAGACGTGCAACCTCTGACATATATATAGCAATTGTAAGTCGCTTTGGATAGAAGCACCCAGCTAAATGAATAAATGTAAGTTGTAAATGTAAATGTAAGAATATAAAGGATGATTCAGTGGTTGAGGGCGGCCATTTTGGGTTGACGTCATTGTAGTCCATAGTTTGCAACACTTAATTTTCACCTCAGCCAGCACTTAAGAATCAGTCTTAGACTTCACTGCAAGTTGCTTTTAGCTTCTTTATAAAATCTCTTACCCTCTTTAGTCCAACTTTTTACTAAGAATTTTTTGACACTTAAATCAAAGCTTAAGCACATTTCTGATACACTTCCTGGTCATTTCATGTGCAAACAGGCACTAAGTTTCCTGTCCAAATGCATTGGAGACAGTGTATTTTCTTCTCCTGCAACATTAAATCTTTATTTATGAAAGCAACTAAAGCACACCACAACCTTTGTCTGATATGTGTAAACGATTTGAGCTGCCATTTGATGTCAGATAAGGATGGTAAAAATCATAGAGTGACAATACCTTTAATATGCGCTGTAGACCAAAGTGCACCATAAATTAAATTATTGCAGGTTTTATTGGGACGTCATGCTTTAATTAGAACACATGCTTGACTAACAATGCTACTGTATTTGCTCTATGCTTGTAATAGTGTTGTTATTGGGATTTGAGAATTTTTCCTCAACTAGTGGGCTAAAAGCCGCTAGTAAGATCACATCAGCCAAACACAACATTACATAAGACAGCGCAGCTCCATCCTCACTTTAAAATGTGTGAAGGTTGAGTCTATTTTTGTTCTTTGCAAAGGAAAAAAACCCCAGCTTCACTCTTCTAAGAAAGACTGCTGAAGGTAAATCTCAGGAACAGTGACTCACAAAATCAATAGATGTCCAACTGTTGCCTCATGTTACCTAAAGCTGCTGAAAAGCTTGTACACACAATATAGTTTTGATTTTACTTTTCATTTGCAGCTTTAAAGAGATTTAACTGATCTACTCTTGGAATTAATGAGATGTGATGGATAACTTTGAGAGAAAGAGAGACTCTCGTCTAACACCAGACTTCTGTTTTCTTTCTCTCAGCCAGAACTGACTCTTGAGTTCGGGCGAATAGTAATCTACACCACCAGTTTTCGAGTGGTCAGGACTACGTTTGAGCGATGCGAGCTGGTCCGAAAGATCTTTCAGAACCACAGGGTGAAGTTCATCGAGAAGAACATCGCTTTAGACAGTGAATACGGAAAGGAACTGGAGACACGCTGCAAACGAGTGGGTGAACCTCCCTCTCTGCCTGTGGTCTTCATTGATGGACACTACCTAGGGGTCAGCGTTCAAACTATTCATACTGAACATCTTTATGCTAATGTTTGAACTCTGGATAATGATTTGCATATGTCTTGCACATCCAGGGTGCAGAGAAAATACTTGCAATGAATGAATTAGGGGAGCTTCAGGATCTCCTTACCAAAATTGAGGTACATATTGATATTTTACACTACAATATATGTTCCAAAAGGGACTTTCTGCAGAGAATAACAATTTTGTGTTAACAGTTCTCAAAAGAACCAAAATAATTAAAGGTTTTTATTGGCATGTATGGTTCCACGAAGAACTTTGTCTAACCTAGATTATTAAAATGTCCACACACTAAGAAAAAAAAGTTTCTTTGGGGAACTGTTCTTCTATGGCATCTTTGCAGTAACACCTATACCTTTATTTTTAAGGGTGTAGTGTGAAATGTTTTTCAAAAAATCAGAAAAACACTTTTCCACCATAAGGCACATTTAAAACATTCCATGGATGTTAAAGGTTCAACCGTAAATTTCAATAAAGAACCAATATTTTTAAGTGTAGTAAAGACCAATAGACTACATATATGTTTTTACACAAGAAAGACATTCACTCTAAAAAGTGCTGGGTTATTTCAACCCAAATTTGGGTCAAATATGGACAAACCCAAATGTTGGGTTAAAAAATTACAGTTGAATTACATTTTTAACCCAACATTTGGGTTTGTCCATAATTTGACCCAGATTTGGGCTAAAACAACCCAGCTTTGTTTAGAGAGTTGGTTCTAATTGCACAAGTAAAGCCAAATCTAGTTTATTGCCATAGTTTATTCGGTCAAGGAAAACGAAACCACTTACTGTATGATAGGAAAGGTTTATTATTGCTGGTCATTCAACTATAATATTATTTGCATTACACTTTCTACAAATGCATAGATTTAAATACATTTCTATATGCTATTCTCAAACAAAGTGTCAATAATGACATACACTTTTTAGTAAAATAAAATAAAACAGCAGAACAGTCCAAAATACAAGCTTGTACTTGTCTTACTTTTAGGGCTGTCAAACGATTAATCGCGAGTAATCGCATCCAAAATAAAAGTTTGTGTTTACATAATATATGTAGGTGCACTGTGTATAATTATTTTGTATATATAAATACACACACACATGCTTGTATATTTAAGAAAAAAATATTTGTTATATATAAAATATTTATATTTATATATAATCTAAATTATATATAAATCTATATACAGTATATACATGAAAATATTTCTTAAATATATACAAGCATGCGTGTGTATTTATATATATAAAATAACTATACACAGTGCACCCACATATATTATGTAAACACAAACTTTTACTTTGGATGCGATTAATCGTTTGACAGCCCTACTTATTTTATAATATATAAATAAAGCATCACTCAGATCGTATCATAAAGAGCATCTGAACACGGGTCCAGCGTTTAATTCAAATTCATTCCCATTTCTCTCTGTCCAATCGTAGAGGGTTCAGCACCCCGACACATGCCAGACGTGTGGGGGATTTGCCTTTGTCCCGTGCCCTATGTGCCATGGCAGCAAAATGTCTGTGTTTCGCAACTGCTTCACGGACTCCTTCAAAGCCCTGAAGTGCACAGCGTGCAACGAGAACGGTCTCCAGCCCTGCTCCAGCTGTTCTCACTGAGGTCCTCTTCAAGTGCCTGCAACCCCTTCCCAACACCATCTCCACTCCCATAAGCCATGTATAAAACAAGAGATGCAGAAAGAACTGCTATTTGTGAATAAAACATTTCGTTTTTTGTTAGAAAACTTAATTTGTGTCTACAGAGTTTTTACCATATTTGCTATTTGAATATTTATTACAGCGTAGGCTTTTTGTCACATGCCAACAGATGTCTGGCAACATTACTCAATCCAACAGCATGGACGCTGTCTGTTGCTGTAAATAAATATAGCAATTAAGTAAATTAACTACTGGTTCAGAGAGGCATATCATCTTTCTGAGCCATGTGATCCCAGCATGAACCAAAATTCAAAGCATTATCTGGTAAACCTCAAAACGAATGATGCTGTTCCCCACTGAGAAGATCAGGAGCGATATATATTTATAAACAGTATATATTACTGTTTTTATTTTCCAGCCAATCAGAGATTTCTAGTTACGTACAGTATATTTAATTATTCAAACTTATGCAGGAATCAAATTGCAAGACATCGAAACAGGATGACCTAATGTGTGTGTACGAATATCACTTTTCAGTTCAATTACAGGGCTGATTAAACATAGCTTAAACAAATCTACTAACATTTAAAAGAAGTGTAAATATCAATGATATAAAATAATCACCAATAAATATGGTCGAGGCTGGCAGAAATCCTTCATAAACAGCCGGGCTGTCATGGAAGTGTGTCTCTGTGCTTTCATAGCCCTGTACAATGCTGCTTGATTCTGGGTCTACAAGGCAGCATTGTAAAGAGGCTCAAAGCTCAGAGTAAACCATCTGTGCGTGATGTCTACTAAGGGTACATGAAAACCACTGGCAGTCTCTCAAAATCTAGCGAGCAAGAGCAGCATTTTTTGACACCATTGTATGAGCATCATAAAATGGCTCATAATGTGGGTATGATGCCCCTAATGCTGTCTAGGTAGACAGCTCGTTAGGTATTCCAGACACAGCCAGTGTCACATTAAGGTTAGCCGAATGACAATACTGAAAGGTAAAATAACAGACACATAGCGTGATGTTTTCATTCATTCATTATTACTGAATTAATAAAGGAGGACCTAGCCATCAAGACAAGACCGATGGCGCCCCCTATCGTTGTATTTGCTACGACAAACATCAATAACAATAGGAATATTCACACGAATATCAAACATAGACAGTCGATAAACAATTCAAAAGATACAAGCGTGCGAAAACGGGATTTATAACAGTTAAACTCAAACTGAATATAATATTCAGATATTTTAAAAAGCCTAACATATTCATGATACTGTGAGTAAAACACAAATATATCGTGTAGCTATCTGTTATACAAATAAAAAGCTAATTAAACATCGGGCGCCATGTACAAAATCGCCACATTTTAACCTCCGCAGAGTGAAGTGATTTATTTTGATATGATAAATAAGCATGTCAACGACAAATGTATATATTTTTTCTACGATTTGTCGAGTAAACATCCATTTGATCACAAGACAAAAACACTATACCTTCACAGACGTGATTTTACCCTCATCCGATGTTCAGCCGCGGTGTCTCTACCTTTTCTTCATGATCACCATCACAGATGCGCCGCACGTTTCTCATGTCCCTCTATGGCTGTGTCTCACTGCCTTCTGTGCAGCTTCCTACATAGAAAGCAGTTTTGGAACCTGAGGGTGCAATCAAGACAAATGCTCACAGTGCTCTCACAAATGTTGTCTAGGTAGGCTGCTCAATAAAAATTTGACACACAGCCTATGTACAACGTCTCTGCTGCTTAGATGCATCATGTACACTGCAAACTGAAAACAAGGTTGCCTATCTGATGCTACATTTGAGGTGTGCAAATCAGTATGGCTCCATTATTTTACTGTGCCAATGTTATTTCAATCAACATATAAGACAGGAATATTGATAAGTCTGATGGCCAATGACATGTTTTTAAGAGAAATGTTAAATTACAGCCTACATGATGAACAGACTTTTAATCTATATATAAATATAAATTATATATATATTTTTTTATCCAAAACAAACAATTATTTGAAACCAAAATCTTTTTAAACATAATGCATTTAATGTCATTTTGATCAATTCACGTTAAATCTTTTCATAAAAAGAAATCTTACCCCAAACTGGTGCACAATAGTGCATATTCATAAAAAGGACAATTATTCAGTGGTTTAATAAATTAACTGCAATTTATTAATCCAGTTTCTTCAGTAGCTCCAAACAGCTCAAAGATCAAATCAAATAGCACAATCAAATAAACATATTTAAAATATATATATAGTCTTACAGCCTTTTCCAAAAACAAATGTGAACTTTCTAACCTTGAAGGTGTTCCTCCAACCTGCATTAGATGACTGTTCCCTAAAGTTTCAAAGCTCTGATCACATTACAATGCTTAAAAACCCAAGGTTAGACTTAACTACTTGAAATAACTACCACAAAATGTATTGTTTGCATGTGTAATGAAGGTATTTCAATGGGCTGAATGCTTCTTTTATAGATATTAAAACCATTGTTTTTCACAGTCAAGAATTATTTAGAATGGAAAAAAAATATGGCCCATAGTGTTCACAAACTAGGTGACAAATCAACAATGCACACCCAGAATGTATTTTAGTGACTTTAGAAACATGGATCGGTCTTTGCGGATCTTCTACAATGGTTTTCTTCATTCATTCACACAGAATTACAGCGTAAACAATGTCCCAAAAGCAGCATAAGGACATCAGTACTGTTAGCATAGGAAGGATGTGAAGATCAGAGCAGTCTTCATCAGGTGGGCTAAAGATCCCTATTTGGTTCTATAGTTTTGACATTACTGATAAATATGGATAAAATATATCAACATAGTTTAGAATACACATTTGTTTTTAAATCTGTTATTAGTACAATTCAAATCAGAAATTACAAAATAATCTAAAGTTTTTTAAACTATTTAAACTGATTTTTTCTTCTTCAGTAGATTGCAATTACTGTTTATCCTTTTTGTAACTTACTCGCAGTCAACACATTATCTCTTTTCATTCAATGATAATGGCATTGCTTGAACATGCCATCATCTCTGGGAATCCAGAGAGCAATAGAGTAATAGAATAGATTTACCCTTAATGTGAAATATTTCTAGAAATATCGTTTTCACCAATAGTTTGGTGTTATGCGAGATCTCTAGTGTTTATGCTGCTTTGCTTGCAAAGTGTAAAATGAAAAAGACAATGGTGCTTTCATAATCATGAACATGGTTTTAAGGTTTTGGTAGTACAAACTACCATCTAGTCCTATTATCCAATGACTGTTAAACAATCTTTATTGGCCATGTCTCCATCCAGTTGGAGTTCTCTTTGTATTGGGTAAGGTGTTGCTATTTTAACAAGCAACAAACCATGTACAGGTTAGTGCTTTGGTGATGTGGGATAGGTGTAACATAAGACCTCAGCTGCTTTTTTGGAGAGAACGGGACGGGAGGTTGCTTGAGATTAGATTAATTCTTCTTCCACTTCATCCTGATCCCCATATCATGACATTATAAAATCTCCAGATCCACATGCCGCACCTCAGGATTACGTTGCTGTCGAAGATACAGAGCAGGAGTCAGTCGAGGAAAAATAAAGACAAAAAAGTAATAACTTGTTCTATAAGACATTTGATCCATCACATACACTACTATCCAAAAGTCTGGGGTCAGTAATATATACATTTTGAAAGAAATTAACACTTTTGTTCAGCAAGGATCCATTAAATTGATCAAAAGTGACCGAAAAGACATTTACATTGTCGAAAAAATGCTCTTTTCAACTAAATGTTCATCAAATAATCCTATAAAAAGTATACATCACGGTTTCCACTAAACTATTAAACCGTTTTTTGAACAATAGTCTCATCAGATACCTTAAGTTCTTTCTCCAGACGGTCCACCTCTGCTCCTAAGGTGTCAATGATGTTCTCCCCGTGCTTCAGCATAAAGTTCTCCAGCTCCTCTGGTGTCTTCACCTGCTGAATTTCCTGCAGGCCAAACACACACATTTATAAGCACATATGATTGTACAATTGATTTGCAGAGGTCACAGAAATAGATTCTTAAGCAAAAAACTACCATCAATTGTTAAAACTGTTGTAACTGTAGCTTCTACGCAACCATAGATAGACCTCAAACAAACACTAGTTATGTCAGATGATCAGCATCAGATCAGAAGCCTTGTCTCTCAGCACGTACGTTCAGGATCTGTTCAATGTCTTGCTTCTCCAGGTATGAACGTGTCACCACCCGCCCATCAAAGTCCACCTCAGCCTTGAAGCGCACTTTGCTCAGCCCCATATCTGTGGCTTTGACATCATGAATTGCCCTGGAGACAAAATGACCCACAGTGAGGACATCAAATCTAATTCCATCAAAGCAAGAACGTACACTGATGTAAACCTGAACAAGCAAGCTTATATTTGAGAATGTCATGCTTGCTTGAATTTGAAAAGCATGAAGCAGGTTGCTTATACGTTAAAGTCCTTTTTTAATGGAATTATGCAGTGTTCATTATAAATGATTTATTTGTCCATATAATTATTTTTTTTTAATTCATATTGTAATCTTTAATCAAAATAACTTGATTAAGCAACAACCTGCCACTCACATGACTTCAATAGCAAACCACAACCGATGGACAAAATCAAGTCGCGGCAATTTTTTTTTTTCTTGTTTGAAAAGCCGTTTCATGCAAATGAACGTCACAATGGTGAACAAAAGACTATTGCAGCTTCAATTTCATGCCGAATTGAAAGTACTGTTATGATCTGTAAGACGGCAGCTTGTTTGCTGATTAAGCTCTTCTTCAGCAGACTGCAGGTACACACAGAGGACACATGCACAGAGGACTGACCTGACAACAGGGTCGTTTTCCAATAACTCGGTGAGCTTCTGCACATGCTCAGCCTTGATGGAGCGGCCCAACAGAGCCTCAGTGTTAGTGTAAATGAGGAACGCAGACACTGTTCCTAACAAGGTGCCCACACCCAGAGAACCAAGACTGTCATAGTAGGGGCTACCTATGTAGAGGGAGAAAGAGAGAGATGATCAATGCAGGTAATAACGAAACAGTGGCAATTATTGTCATGAGCTGCATTGTCTGCAAGTCATGTACTATCCGTCAGAAAATAGAATGTGAGACTTGTATTTGTAAAACCCAAAGGTGCTGATGATATACTGTCAAAGTAATATAGAATCTACTATGAATAAGATATATCACCCCACAGACCTTTGCATTATGGAACAATTGGAATTTGTTTAAACATGTTTAAACTGTGTATAAGCTGCAATGGCAACAGCAGATTTTTACAATCATGAACTATAATGAATCTTGAGGTAATCCATTTGGGTAGATGATAACATTGACGCATTAACGGTCATCCTATCGTACGGCATTCTCAAAATTATGCATCATCAACAGCAAAGTAAATTCTTTAATATGCAGAAGTACACTACCATTCAAAAGTTTGGGGTCAGTACGATTTTTTTGGTTTGTTTGAAAAAAACAAAAACAAAAAAAAACTTATACCAGAGCCCGTCTATTAGACATTCTCTGCTGATACTTTTACTCAGCAAGGACCAAAAGTGACAGTAAAGACATCTATAATTTTACAAAATATTTTTTTATATAAAATAAATGCTGTTTTTTTTTTTTACTTTCTATTCATAAAAAAAAAAAAAAAAATTCTTGGGGGGTGACAGTACAATGGTTTAATTTTCAAATGTTTTTTGAGCATCCTAGAAGTAAAAAATTCAGCTTAGCATCACAGGAATAAATTACATTAATGATATTTCTGAATTTAACAGCATTTATTGTATTTTTGATCAAATAAATATTGATTCAACATTCATAAGACTCTTATCATGATAAATATATATATATTAAAAGATCTCAAACCTTGAACTACTACAATGTGAAATGGAATGCAATAGTCTTAAACAGCACAATAGAGACCTCTAGTGGTAGAAACGAAAGTGCCATTTTAAAAAACTGCTATGTAAATAACACTGCTAGTTTCATGGTTGATTAAACTTCAATAACATACTGTAGTAAAGCACCAGATAATAAAATGAGCTGAAACTGCCATCAGGGCCGTTCTCAAGCATGAAAGGAAGTTTACTGAATAGAGTATTTTCCAGATCTTTACACATACACACATTTCCCACAAAGCCATGTCAACCACAGGGCAAGAGGAACTAGCTTCTGGGCAGTAGTGCATTTAGAGAGGTGGATTTACAAAGCTTAAAAGAGGGGAGGGGGGTCTGGTACGATGACGCTTACTTTCCTGAATTCAAAAGTCATGTATTATTCTTGAGTTTATTTTCACCTGTAAGAGACGTGAGTCCCATACATCCAGCTGCCAGCGTGACTCCGAGCACAGCCGCAGCGTCCTCCAACAGGACCACGTTAGTGCTGGGGTCTCGACTTTGCATCACTGTTGTCCACAAACAAACAAAAACTATCAAACTGATCATCTCCAAACTGTGTCAAAGCTACAATAGTCAGTTAATATCCAAGGCTAACAGAAGAGTTAACTAAAGGTACATACCGTACTCATAAAAGGACAAGCCTTGTTTATGTGCGCTCTTCTTGATCTCATTAATGGCCACTAATAGTGTAGCTTTATGGGAAATCAGCAGATAGATGATATTAGTGACAGTCAAACCTTTGTGAATGCTAATGAAAACATGTAAGAAGAAAAATCATCTCACCTCCTTCAGACACCAGAGATCCTGCTAAAATACAGTATGCCTACAAAAGAAACAAAATATTTGACAAACAGCTATATACCCTACTGTTCAAGAGTTTGAGGTCATTAAGATTTTTTTTTTTTAAATTTCAATTCAGCAAGGACACATTCAAATTGATCAAGTAAAAAGATTTAGAATGTTACAAAAGATTTCTATTTTAAATAAATGTTCTTCTTTTTGACTTGCTATTCTCATCAAAGAAAGCTAATATTAATGTTTCAGGGTTCCTGAAAAAAAGTATATTTTTCCAAATAATAAAAAATAAATATTGCTTATTTTACTGTTTTTGATCTACAAGTTCAAACCGAACTCTACTAACCCAGAGCAGTGATTCTATTGGCTGAGGGTGCAGGAGTCCCATAATGCCATGATACCAGGACAAGCCAGCCCCCATCATGAAGATGCCCACTCCGCTGATGAGAGAGGCGATGTAACGCATGTTGGAGAAGCCGTACCTTTATTAAGAAAGGAATGCAGGCTTAGACATCAACAGTGGATATGGAGGTCAACATGGACGGATCAGACTGCTTAAGTTGTACATACGGATGGATGGCATCTGGGTTACGGACAGATTGGCTGATGCCTATTGCAAGAAGAGCCTGTGAGAGATTTAAGAGTTAAAGGCGTTCATTAAAAGAAGGAACATGTTTATATGTCTTTCATTTATTTTTAAATCATACATAATCCTTTGCAGCATTGTCATGGAGGTCAAAGGTGATAAGACGAACACGAATTCCACCTCACCTGATTGCAGGTATCAGCCAGCGAGTGGATGGCTTCTGAAAACATACTGGCAGACCCTGTATAAACCCATGCCAACAGCTTGAAGAAAAAATTCAGTCCATTTCTGCAGATTACAAAAGTGAAATTAGACATTTAGATCTCCACTTGATGGATGCATTCAAAAGTTTATTCATGCATTAAACTGATCTAAAGTGACATTATTACAAAAATGTTCTAATTCAAATAAAAACAGATTTTTCAAGCTTTCTATTCATCAAAGAATTGTGAAAATTTTGCCAGTTTCCACAAAAAAATAATAAGCAGCACAACTGTATTCAACGTAATAAATAAATCTTGAGTAGAAAATCAGCATTATAATGATTTCTGAAGGATCATGTGACACTGAAGACTGGACCCTGATAGCACAAGTACATGATGTGTGTGTTTACATCTGGAAGACGTATTTTTTAGAGCGTTTGCTCATCTGCAATATGTTGGACGTTTCCTGTCAGATGTCAAATATTCGTTTAGAAGATGTAATGATTTAGAATGTATGTTCAGATGTATCAGATGTTAGTAAACAGCAGATGCTTTCCAGATGAAGTGATCTTTAACAGACATCTTGCAGACTTATGTGTGCTATTTGGGGAGTAATGATGTTGAAAATTCTGTTATATCATCACAGGAATAAATTACAACTTAAAATATATTAAAGTCAAAAACGGTTCTTCACAATATTACTTTTTTTTGTATTTTTGATACCACTGTCACATCATCTTTCCTTTCAGTGAGACTTTTTAATAATTTGGGGGAATTGAGGATTCTAATTGCTGCAGTAGCTCAGAAATCAAAAAAAACGGTGGTGTACAGATTACAAAGTTCACAGAAAACACTAAAATGGCTAAATGTAACTGATTCCACAAGCAACGCATAATTTGACTAGACACATATCTGGTTGTTTGAAAGACAACACAGAGTGTGTTAAACCTCATGTGAGAGCACATGCCATATAACTCAATATTCTTAATCTAATAGATATTGAGCATTGGATTGGCTTCTCCTTCATGCATAGAACTCCTTCTTTTTCTGGTTCTAGGCAGATGGCCCTGATATTGATGGCGGTGTAACACAAACTTAAGCTTACATGCATATAGCTACCATCACCACTTTTCCCGGCCCTTCAAGAAATGTTGCTCTCTTCCTAGACCGAGGCTAAAGGAGACACACAATATCAAAAACAAAACATAGTTAGTTGAAAGCACAATGTACACACTGTGTACAAATTCACTGCTTGCCTTTGAGTTTAAATAAGAGCAGCAAGACAAATATGACCATTCAATATACCATAAATATGACCATAGCAAGACTATACAAGATAAATATGAAAAAGCACCAAGAAAGGGACAGAAGATTATGAATATCATGAATCATGAGGACTGGTTACACCCAGGAAATAGTAACAAAACATAAAAATTAGTGAGGGGTTTGACCTTGTTCTTACCTTTGTGTTTCCCCAGAAGTCTTTGTATTCCTTCAACAGCTGCTGATTTCTAAATGTGTCTTGAATGATAACGATAAGTACAAATGGTTATTAAGTCAGCAGACGATATGAAAACTGCAGAATGCAAATCATGTAGTGAGAGATGAGAGAATGACATACTTTCTTCGTACTCCTTTTCCACTTTTTTCCTGAGATTCCTCTCTCGAGTGAGTGCCTCTTGACTTCCCCATACATCCAGGGCCCTAAATAAGAAGACCAAAAATATGCGTATTGACCACTCTACGTATGATTTTTAGATACTTACACCTGATGCCCAATAGCATACAAATTACCGTTTAATTAATCATATAAAAAAAGTTTGGGGTCAGTACGACTTTTGATTGTTTTTACAGAAGTAAATTTTTACGGATGCAATTATTTGATCAAAATACAGTAAAAACAGTAATATTGTGAAATCTACTTAATTTTTTTCTATTTTATTATATATTAAAATGTAATTTATTACTGTTATGGCAAAACTGAATTTTCAGTCTTCGATGTTGCATGATCCTTTAGAAATCATTCTAATATGCTAATGTGGTGCTCAACATTAGCATCAACATTGAAAAACAGTTGTATTGCTGAATATTTTTGTGAAAACCGTGAAATGGGTTTTTATTTGAAATAGAATACCATAGTCTTTGCTGAATAAAAGCATGAATTACTTCAAAAAAATCTTGCAGACCCCAAACTTTTGAATGGTAGTGTAAGATAGTTGTACAAACTTTGCCTCCACATCTGATCGCAGGAAGACAGTGAATGCTTCTGTGTCATCATGGGGACTACGTCGGCGGATTTTCCTAAGCTGCTCAAGGTCACTTTGACACAAAAAAAAATCATAGAATCCCATGTAAACATGGAAGGGCAGCAAACTGCAAACTACAAAAGTTCCACTTGATAAAGGTACCTGGGTTTGAGGCAGAACTCGTTCATAGCTCTAACCGCAGTGATGAAATTATTCTGGGTGTATTTGATGCCATATTCCCTTTTTTTCAGGACAGCCCGTACTAAAAACACAAGTAACATAGAGTGATAGTTAAATAAATAGAATAATGATATACTTTCTTATTGGATTTTCTGAGAGTAAAACAATAAGTAACAACCTTTCACTTGAATGCTCTCCGCTTTCGTTAGACCTTGAGGTTTGGAATCTCAAATGTAAAAAAACAACAAAAAAACAAATGAATAAAAACAGCAATAATAAATCATAATTACCACACATATATTATATTCCCTTACCAGAGCTAACTTTAGCACCTAAAAAGGGCAAAGACAATACCAGTATAAATTAGCAGAGGTCCAAAAAAAAAAAAAAAAAACACTTTTTTTTACACAAACATTATTTACATGTACTCAAAGTGCATTAAAACGTAAGAAAACAAATATTCTATAAGTATAAATTAGCTCATTTTAGACACCATTCAAATGCCTATGAAGAAACATTAGAGGATGTAGAAACACTTTCAGTTTATTACCAGCTATTTTTGAAGAGGGCTGTGCAGCTTGTGCTTTCTCAGTGGGTTTTGGCTCTACAGGGCCTGCTGGAGATCCGTCTTTACCACCGCTTGATGTGGAACAGTTCTGGACCTGTGTCCATGTTAAGGAAGTGACTCTGGAATCGGGAAAGCTAAACCAGAGTTTGTGCACCCCTCCTCCACTTTGCCAACCTATTGAGAATCACAGTTATGTAATCAGAATAATCTAAACTCTAGTATAGGATTATTGCATCTAATCGAAACTAATGTTGAATGAGAAGATATGAAACCAAGAATGAAAAAAATAAACACAAGTCACAGCACATTACTTACCAAAACATGGCTTAGCTATTTTGAAGGGTCTCTGAGACAGAGGGGCTCGTTGTTGCAGATAGACCCGGCAGAGGACTTTCCATGGTCTATGGGCCAGGCAGGGGAACATCCTGTCTGTGGCAAGTCCAGAAGATGCACACACTGAATCCTGCTGGACATTTACATTATATGATGTTAGTAAATTAATGGCCCTGAATGCATGTGCAACAATGAAGCATATCAATGGTTAAAAAAGGAGTGTGCACTGGTCTTAAAACATTAGATTAAGCCAATTAGAGCAACATGATCCTCATGTGTAGAACCACATGACATTTGTCAGATCTCTATGCACAATATTAAAATAACTTGCTGAAATGAATCTATCTATCTATAAACACTACATCAGCTAATTAGCTAAATGTGACAGAGGGATTCAAGAGAACCGCTCTGAACAGTTACATAAATACCTTTTCAATTCAGTAAAAGTCAAAGTTAGGGCGATATTTAAACCCAGTTCCGACAGTATAAACACTTACATGCTATATCAGCATAAGCTTAGAATTAGCTCCCAATGATATCAGTAAATTACCCGGCTAACGTTAGATATCCCCCGTCCGTGAGTCAAGGAGCAGATGTCTAAACGTGCGACTACTTTAATTTCAGATCAGATTAAGTGAAGACTGCCGCTCAGTAAACAACACACACTGCTAACTGAATCTGACTGCAGCCGGTGTCTTTCAGTTAGCCCAGAGCCATGTAGAGATAGCCTAGCCTGACAGCTACAGCTTAGCAAGATGCTACAGTAGTATTTACATATATGTTACACACAGAAGCGGACATAAATTACACTTCGTTAAGTATGCTTTACCTTTATAAAGCTCAGTCCATTATGTTTTTGTGGTGTTCGGTTAACTCAACACAGTCCATAACGAAAAGCAACAGTACAACACTGAGTTCAGTGAAGACGGAGAGCTCGCGAGATCCTGAGTGATTGGACGAGAACGCGTTATTTCCACTGTGTCTGCAGACTAGCAGAACGGTCTAGTGGAGGAGCTCCTTACTTGAGCATGGTTGTCAATAAATTCAAACCCATTATATATCTTTATAAGGTTTCAAAGTTGGTCTATTCAAATATTAAGCAGCACAGCTATTTCAAACAATAATAACTGAGTATAAAATCATATTAAAAGGATTTCTGAAGGATCTTGTGACACTGAAGACATGGCTGATGACGATTCACTAAAAAATAGTAATGGTAATGTTAATGATAAAAAATAGAAATAGTAATGTTTCCAAAGTTTGGAAAGGTAGAATTTTTATTTGTAATGTTTTTAAAAGAATGCTCTTATGTTCACGTTAAAATTAAGTTGACAATTGACTTGACAATTCCATAGATTTTTCTTTCAATTGCATGAAGTCACATTTATTTACTTAGTAATTTTAAGGTAACAGGTTTTCTCACTTTTTTAAAGTTGAGTCAACTGATCCAATTTTTACAGTGTGTATATATATATATATATATATATATATATATATATATATATATATATATATAATCCTAGATATAATACATTAACATAAAATTAACAAGCATTTAGGATATATTCGTTAAAACGTTTAATGTAGCCTACAAATTAATAAATAAAATACAATTAAATTACAAATTACAACAAAGACTTGTATCTTAAACATAGTGGTATAGGATATACAAAGATTTTTTTTTTTTAATTCTTTCAACATGTTTCGAGGATGTGATCAAAGCAACTGTTTTTTTCTCAGTCCCAATCAGAAAAGTTTTCAAGCTCTTGAAGCCACTGCTTCTCCACCTTTACAAATGGAGATAACAAAACAGTTAGGATATGCACATTATACACATCTTTGGGATTGAGTTCTGGGCTACATATCAGATTAAATAAGCATCATGCAGTATTTACAATAATTATCCACCTGTTCATTATTTAGTTTAGCCAGGCTCAGCGCTGAGGGTATGCCTGTGATCATTCCAGTTAGTCGACTTTGCGGATGCTGTATAGGGGACAGGGGACTTCTCTGGATGTTTGCTGCTTCAAAGACACTATTCACGAAGGCATCTGAATTCTCAGAGAACGGCTCTGAGCATTCCCTCTTGTTAGGGATAAAGCTGAAGGACTCATGGTCACAGTAAACCCTCTTAGAAGGCAGTTCTGATGGATTTTCAAATGCCGAAAAAAAAGAGAAAAAATCTCGACCAACTCTATTAATTATTTCTGTGGTGCTATTAAACTCATTCATTAAAACGTACCTTCCTCCCAGTTGTCAAGACTACTTTGTTCAGGGCTAACAGCCTCCACCACCTTCTGAAGAGTTTAAAATCACAAACATTCATAAAGGCGGCAAAGTCAAGAATGCAGAAATGAAATAGCTCGAAACAAGGTTTGCAAAAGCACCATTCCATTGTTACACATGCGCTTTTGAGCAAAGAGCCCCTCCACAATGCTTTGAAGCGACTGTTGTAGCGATACACGTAGCTCGCAGGAGCTCTTGACCTAAAACAAACCCAGTTAAAACATTTTAAACAACTTTCACAAACAATAAAGCACTGTTCACAGAATAAGAAGTGAAATGACACATAAAATAGGGTGTTTTGGGAACCGGTATAAGCTATAGTCATATATTATACCCTCATGCTATCAAAACAGGCTCTTCGAAACTCTTCACTGCTGCTGCTGGCAATTATACTGTTCACTGAGCTCAGGACAATGGATTTGGCAGAATCCAACCTCTGCCTGGCCTGAAGTACACACAAAAAATAAGTATGGTTCAGTCGTGTTTAAAAAATGACTTAAGTGTCACAATTTTTCCATGTATAACACTATTCAAAAGTTTACGGTCAGTGAGATTTTTGTTATGTTTTTGAAAGTCTCATACTAACCAAAGCTGAATGTTTTTGAAGAAAAACACAGTAAAAACTGTAATATTGTGAAAAATGATTACAATTTAAAAACTGTTTTCTGGTTTAATATATTTTAATATGTAATTTATTCCTGTGATGGCAAAGCTGGATTTTCAATCAGGAGTGATTACAAAAGTCTTCACTTCACTCACCTTCGGAAAATTTTCCAATATACTGTTTTGGTGAAAACATTTCTTGTTAATATCAATGTTGAAAACAGTTGTGCTGCTTATTATTCTGTGATAAAAACTGTGATAATTTTTTTTTTCAATTTGATGAACATCTCAGTCTTTATATGACACAGAAATAATGTTGTAACATTATAAACATCTTTTAAATCGCACCAATTATGGAATTTTGGAAATTATCTTTCATGTAGTGTGTAACAGATCTAAATGAACAAGCACATCCTGCGCATTTTCATATATGAAAGTTCTTGTTCGACTTCATGCAGCTCTGTGCAGACCGATCGGTGGCTGACTTGAAGCAGTGCATGCTGGTTAGAAATTTTGTCTGACTTGATGCAGCGCTGACTCCACATGACTGTGACGTATGCTATCAAAGTACCGCGAGACCGATTCGAGAGTAGCCGGAGAACTCAGCCAGCGCAGCTTCTCAAGAGCGGCTGCATCAGTTCTTTCGAAAAATATATATTTAAATTACTGACCTAAACTTTTGAACTGTAGTGTACGTAAACTCCATGCAGACAAATCTTACTGTGCGTCTCCGCTGGAATCCTTTCAGCGTTTTTTGCATGGTAGACTGCAGAGTCGCCCTCACTTGATCTCCGTTGTACCAAAGAACTGCATCCAAGTCTCCTTCGAAAACCTCCTCACTGACTAACACATTTAAAAGCAGAACTTCAGCAGAAAATATTAAAACCTTAAGATGTCTGCATGACTGGCCAAGCAAATGGATCTCACTTAAAAAGTCAGTGATCTGGGAGTGGAAGGGGTCAGTGTACTGAGTGAAAATGAAGACAGTCAGAGTCTGTTCTACAGCACCGCTCGATTCTGGCTCAATGTTCTGCTGTATAGCATTACTACATCTTGTTTCCTCACTGCAGTCAGTTTCAACAGAGAATTCGACATCAGAACACAAACAGCCTACAAAGGGAAAAGCCAGAATTAAATAATATATACACATGTTGGATAGCCTTCTGAACAACTTTCAAAGCCAATGGTGATTTGTAGCACAGTGCCCTTTATGCTTTGCAGCAAGGCTGCCATCCATAAAATTACAACTTAGTGCTCAAATTGGCTCTTAGTTTCCCCAATTTATCCCCATTTAATACTGTCATTTACCCTGGATGTTTTGTGCTTCCATGCAACAGACTTTAGAAAGGCCGAGATCTGCCCAGGAGAGTGAAGCAGCCAAACTCTGGAGGAAACTCATCTGTGTCTGTTGCATAAGAGGCATCCCACATGGACTGTACACTAGCATGTGTGATGAATGTTAAGGAAAATATCTATTTTGTTCATCAATATGAATAATGCATCAGAATCAAAATACTTTTTACCAAAAAAGACCAAGCATATTTGTAAGGCAAGTAGCCTAAAATTATATGCATGCTCTTAAATAATAGTAACGATTACTATGTGACCATCACGAAGGATATCCGTATGCATGAGAGCTGAGTGGGCCAGTTGGAATACTGCACCATACAGGGTGCAAGTGTTGCCATGGTAACCATGCGCAGTTCTCCACACAGTCCAGCCTCTATTATGTCAGTAGGGAGCACACAACTCAGTGTGTCTCCTAATACTGGGTGCATTTGTGGACAGGATGGAAAACACCGCACAGAGAATGGACTCCTTCATAATAAAATTACAGAAGCAAAGTGTGAAGAGAAAAAATGCAAGTAAAGACAGATTTTCAGGATGTTAAAACAGAATAGCCAATCAGGTGTGTTGATTCTGCTTGACACCAAGTTGATCTGTTCAATACAAATTTTCAGCAACTGACTGTCCGTATGCAAAAGCGTCCATTTGAATGCTGTGATCCATCACTGAAACGTTACTTCCTTTCTGTCCACTATAAAAAAAACAAACAAACAAATAAAGATTATACAAAAAAAAAAATAAAAAAAATAATGAGGTTTGTATGAGTAGACCTGTAGGACTTCAATGAGTAAAAGCAACAAAAACATAAAAAAAGCTTTGGGTTTTTATTATTATTATTTGGGGTCTGTAAAATTGTATTGGTTTTGAAAAGTCTCTTATTTGGCTGGATCACAATGACAGCTAACAGTAATATTGTGTAAATGTTAAAAGAACCATTTCTACAATATATATTTTAAAATGTATTCATGTGATGGCAAAGCTGATTTTTCAGCATCATTACTCAAATGATCAGTGTCAAATGAAATCATTCTAATAAGCTGATTTGATGCTCAAGAATTATTATTATCATTATCAATGTTGAAGATGCTTGTGCTGCTCAATATTTCTGTGGAAACCGTTATACTTTTTAAAGGATTTTAAGAGAATAGAAAGTCCCAAAGAATAGCATTTAGAAACATGAAAAAAAACTATAAGATCATAAAACACTTTACATTTTTTTAATGGCAATTTAACGGATCCAATTGCTTTATAAAGGTAAATAAATAATAATCTTAAAATCTTACTGATCCCAAACTTTTGAACAGAAGTGAAAATATTTACTCAGTTAACCTGAACGTTTGCTTGTGTGTTGTTGAATCTGTCCTAATCTCAAAGTTGATTTCCACCTAAAACGTAAAAAAAAAAAACATAAAAAGATTAATAGTTTTACTCATTATTAATTAAAAATTCTAAATTTATAAAACATAATTCATCTTAAATAATTAGTTCAGCATTTGTGGTTAAAAAGTATGTATATTTTTTAGAAAACGACCAATCTTTTCACTAGATATTGATTCCTTTGCAACACCGTAACCACAATTTGGACCTACAAACAGTTGATAACCATTGAACTCCATTCTATGGAGAAAAATCCTGGAATGTTTTCCTCAAAAATCTTCCCCTCATTTCTTTTCGACTGAAGAAAGCAAGACAAGAACTTCTTGGATGGCGTTGGGGTTATCAGGGAATTATCAGGCAATTTTAATTCTGAAGTGAACTAATCCTTTAATGGTGAACGTTTTGGAGTATTTCAATATTTGTAGGAAATGAATGATCAATCTTGAAATAAGCATGTATCAAATAAACACCACTGGTCTCACCTGTGCATGAACAAGACTGAGTCTGTGCAGACATTTTTGGATATTTGACTGCTCTTCCTCCACTGACTGACTAGAAGCCTTTCCAACATTTTAAAATGAAGATAAATCAAATTACACATAATTTGTGACTACCACTATACATGAAAAAAGTAAACACAGTATTACTGTAGTTAGTATGAGAATTAAAGCCAAATTTATTTTGCCAAATACAAATTTACTGATAGATTATTCAGTAAGGAAGCACTTACCTGAAAAGAATAGGTGAAAAATAAAGGCCCAAAATTATCAGTAAACCTCTGAAGCTCTTCTTGATGAACACACTCACAAGGTGGGACCTGTAAAGAAAGTCTTTCCACAGCCTCTAAAAAGGGAAAACAGAAGAACCAGCGTGAATCTGAACCTATTCACAAGTACAATTATCCGTGTATAGGCCTAATACACACTAGTACCCTTCAAAGCAGAAGTAGAAACTTTGCTACACCAAGCTCCAGCAGAAGATACTGTGAAAGACAACGATTGCCACGATGAATAAAACATTAACAACATTTGACATTAAACATTAAAATGAAATTTGTTAGTCAGAATGACTTTTGTTCGTTTTTTACCGGTTAAAATTGCCGGAGATTCACTGAGCGCCCTCGTGACAACCATCAAACCTCCTGTCCGTTTACACACACCACACTCCCGATGAACTAAAGTCAACAAACACCTCAAAACCTGCAGAAAATTAAAATTAAACAAGCCCAACGCATAGCCGCAAAACATATACGGCGAAAAAAACGTAGCCTACCCCCTACGAGTAAAATAAATGTCCAGCAAAACAAACAAAACTTTTTTAACATTAAGAAGACAAACCGTTAAATGTACCTGTCGCAATTTACAGTACATTTTCAAACCCTATCAAACTTTTATCCGAACGAAAGTCCCTCAGAGAAGCAAACAACCGCAGTTGCGTTGTCCATCCGCTCCACTAGATGGCGCTAAAGCCTGCTGAACTAGACTCTAGCTCACTGTCAAGTTAGTGCTTCCCACCTTTGTATCCATTGTAAACATAGGGGAAGTCTGTTCTGGATTTCTGTTGTTACCAGCTTCGAAGTGAATTATATCTGATTATTCCATCCGTTTAACCTTTAATTGTGCAGTATGAGCGCACAGCAGATTATGAAAGTGTTCGTCACGAGACGCATTCCCCAGGAGGGCATGAAAATACTCCAAAAATCCGGCCTGTACGAAACTTTATATCGTCTAGTAGTATGCATGCAATATATGCAAATTCTGTATGTGTTAAATATCTGAGATGCTCTCTGTAGAGGATATACTGTATCGTCAAAACAACGTGTTCATTGGCAGCATGTGAACCTCAAGGATCTTTGAAGGCTGTGTAACAAGAACTTCACTCCATACTTCACTCATGCATTAAACGTAAAGTTACGCCAATTTGTTTCCCGTTATGTGCAGGTGTAATTTGTCAGTGTGGGACTCTGATGAGCCTGTGCCCCGGGCAGAACTTCTGAAGGGGGTGGCAGGTGCTCACGGGATTCTCTGTTTACTCTCAGACAAAATTGATACTGAGGTCTTGGATGCTGCTGGTAAGGGAAACCCCTGTTCAAGCTGTAGAACAACTGTAGGTGAAGATACTGATTAGGTAATATTGATAACACACATATTAAATATGCTCAGGTCCCAACTTGAAAGTGATCAGCACATTCTCTGTTGGATTTGACCACCTTTCTATAGATGAGATAAAGAAACGGTGAGTTTGTGTTTTTTTGTAAGTCTAGAAAGTGACAGGATGACACAGTGGATCAATAAGAATGTTCATACAATTAAACGCATATACTCTCTTTCTTCATTCCAGAGGTATAAGAGTAGGCTACACTCCTGATGTTCTGACAGATGCTACTGCTGAGCTAACAGTGGCTCTGCTTTTGGCCACTGCCCGACGTCTTCCCGAGGGTGTGGAAGAAGTGAAAAAGTTAGTCAGACACATAAACATTGTGTTTTCCCCCCTGTGATTTCATGTGAGTGACAGGTTGTCCCGTCGTCGTGCCAGTTTACAAGTCCTTAGAGAAGAGATGCAAGAAGGAGGGGGAAGTTATTTAGATTAAAGATTATGAGGGCACATAAATATGAATAAATAAATAAAAGAGATTTGCACTTATACGTCATTTAAAATAATTACTATGGTGACTTTATTCAAAATCTTGGAATTTAAAGCAATTCATTACCTATATCTAATTTTTCTATTATTATATAAATTAAATATTCATATTTTCCCAATCTCTCTCAGTGGCGGCTGGAGTACATGGAAGCCTCTGTGGCTGTGTGGTTATGGTCTTTCGGGCAGTACTGTCGGGGTGATTGGATTGGGTCGGATAGGTACGGCACGAAGGATTCATTTTTCCTCCCTTCAGTACCATAAATAAACTACAAATGCATCTGCTCTGATTCATACACCATCTGTTGTTTTCCTTCAGTGACAAATTCAATGGCATTTATAGTGCAAACAAGTCACTTAACATGGGTAACCTTGTCACCATATGTAGTGTAATCTCTCAGCGTAATTGAAGACATCGCCCTACTTATATTGTTAAAACGATGAAGGTGAACACTGTAGACCAGTTGTATCTGCCAATATCATTATAGGGAGAAATACATTTTCACAAATGAAAAGCATTCTGTCTATTGGACCTGACAGGTCAAATCTGTGATTTGTAGGTTTGGCCATTGCAAGGCGACTTAAGCCGTTTGGTGTGAAGAGACTGCTGTACACTGGCAGACAGCCCAAACCTCAGGCCCAAGAGGTTGATGGGGAATATGGTAGGAAAAGAAACTGCTTCATGCCACTCCATGTTAGCAGATTAGCTCAAAATGGAAATATGAATAATTAATCATAACTTCATATAAGTATCACGTCAGTATCATGGCCTCTTGGCTCATCTTCCCCTCTTTCTCGCAGTGCCATTAGACAATCTGGTGAGTGAGAGTGATTTTGTGGTGGTGTCCTGTTCTTTGACTCCTGACACTCAGGGCCTTTGTGACAAAACCTTCTTCAGCAAGATGAAGAAAACATCAATCTTTATCAATTCCAGCAGGTATACCTCACTAGTGAAAACAGCACAAGCGGAACATGTTTGATTCGTTATTGCTATAACCTGAAAAATACTGTATTCTCCCTTTTCTAGAGGGGCAGTTGTGAATCAAGAGGACTTGTTTGAAGCCCTCAGCAGTGGTCAGATTGCAGCAGCGGGGCTTGACGTCACAACCCCTGAACCTCTGCCCACTGGACACCCACTTCTGACTCTTAAAAACTGTGGTGAGCTTTAAATCTCAGTAAGTCATATCATTGTGGAAAAATAAAAACGTGGTCTCAATTGGTTATTATTCTGTTTTGCAGTGGTCCTCCCTCATATCGGAAGCGCTACCTACTCCACACGTGGTGTCATGAGTGAACTCACTGCAAACAACGTGCTGGCAGGCTTGACAGGCTCTGAAATGCCCAGTGAACTGAAAATGTAGTGTTCTCTTGTTTGTGCCTAATACTAACAGAAAAAGTCAGTACTGTGACATCTAACCATTAAATGCACTTCATGAACTTTGAGATTAAGTTGGATAAAACACATAAGAATTATTTCACCTGGATAATCTCTATTATAACTAGAATAACATGCCTTGATACGTTTATCTGTCTCATTTGTTGTCATTCAACTCAAATGTATACCCTCCAAATTGTTGATTAAAAACATTGAATGAATTATGGCTTTTATTATGCAACAATAATAGATTTATCGAAACTCCTGTATTTGGCATCTCATGGTGGAGCACATTTCAAGCAGCTGAGTCATGTTTTCTAAACATCAGTAATTGAATACAATGTGAATGACATAGTTATTAAATAATTTTATTTTTAAAATTAAATAATTTATAATGCATGTTCAGTTTTTACCCTTGTAACACTTCTGTTATACGAGAGTAAGAATTAATCTAAATGTACCACAGGGTTTTTTTTTATATTGAAGCAAGTCATATAAATCTCTGCTTTATGATCCAAGTTCAAATTGCAACAACTCTGTCAAAGGGAATAACTGATGAACGATTTATTGCTTAGACCTTAGTGAACATGCCAACATTCTGGTAGACATCTCTTGTTTGCAATTGAGATAGGATGAGAACACATTTAAGTACATTCAATTGCAACTAGTAAAAAAAGAAGAAAATAAAAAGAACATGAAGTTACAATGTCTCGTCATTAAACTGTAACTGCCGTTGTAAGTGACTGTGCAGCATCGTCCAGGTCCTGCATGCTCATCTGTACAGGGAATGTTTCTGTCCATGGTGAAGTTTCATATGCTGTCAAGCTTCTTCAAAACATAGGGTGCTGAAAAAACAAAAAGCCACTTATTAACATAAGCCTTTTAATCGACATGAAGAGACGTGGCTATACTTGAATTAAAGTTAAATCAGTTCTCTGAACACACTGCCTATAATATACTTCAAAGGTGACCTCTATCATATCCATAGTGACCACATATAATTGATACACAAAATAGATCATCAATCAAACGTCTCAAACAGTGCCTCGGTATACTCAGTTAAATGAAACGAACATGATTTTAGTTTTTACGCTCACACGTGCATCTAATCTAACCAAATACATGCAAGAAGCGCATTGACACTCACTGAGTCGCAGAAGCGCAACATAAATCAGAAAGTTGCGAACAGACGTGATGACATCCTCGCGCATTTTCTTCTTCATCTCTTCCGGGTCCATCTTCGGCCCAAGTCCCTCGATTTTAAACATGTTAAAGCTGGAATACAATATTATTTGTGACTCAAATGATAGCTCCGAGCCACATTCAATCCAAGAGGCATGCGAAAAAGGGAAATACGTCACATCGGATCTGCTGCTAGGACCCTCGCTGTTAGCCCACGACGTTGTGCCTGATAGTAAATTGGGTATTGTCACAATCAATACATGATTAAGAATAATCCGTTCCTTTTATAATAACATTTTATAGAACTTCAAGGTGAATATATTCAAACATTTATTACATATATTTAAGAAAAAACACAAAATGAACAATTTAAATCAGGCAAAAATTAAAAGAACACTCCTTCGCGGCTCATTGTTTTGATTTTTGGTTCGCGCTTCTGAATGGCCTGTCTCAGTCACATATCCTACTAAACTAATAACATTATTTACTTTTTGTCGTTTTTAGATTATTTCATATAGACAGTGTCGTTTATTTAGTATCCTGTGTAGCAACGAATCAATGCTTCAAAGGCACGAAATATTGTAGTTGCATGTATTGTAATAATTAAAGGCTACATACAAAAAGTCCACATTACTGTAGCTTATAGTTAATCATGGACCCGAATGGACCACTGTCCAATAACGTTTGTCAGACACATATGCAATGGATTAATGGATTTACTGAAATGTCGTCCATCTGTTTACCCAGTAAACGTAAACGAAATGATGGGAATAATTTTAATGGCAACGAGGAGGATGGTCCTAAAGTTTTTCCCTCCAAAGAGAGCTTGAGGAAACGTAAGTATGGCTCTTAGTTGAGGCAAAATCCTTATGTCGAGTTTAATACAAAACCAGATTTTGAATTTAAGCCTCCCAAGTCTTAAAAATAATACGTTAATATAAATGTATGCATTTATGATAATTGCATTAAATGACAAATGGACAACTAATTTTATATGTATATAGATTATTCTGTAATCTGTAAACATCTATTACAATTGCTAATACAATATGCATTAAGTATTTCCAACTATAAACATAAACATGCATCAATCTGGTATTTCATATTTCCAGTTGGCTTATTAGCAGAGAGATCCTTTTAAAATGTGAGTATTCTGAAATAGTACTTAGTACATTGATAACATTTGTATTAGGAAAAATTGTAAGTCTACATTTAATCGTAAATGTAATGGATTTGACTCCTGTGAGTTGTCTTACCTCCAGGTGGTTTTGTCTCAATTGATGGCCAGAGAGGAGTGTACTACTCTGAAAGCTGGGAGCCCAATGGAAGCACTTTATACCTGCCTGTAAATGGCACTTTGTTAGCCAACATTGAAAAATATGATCAGATCAGCTTTGAGCAGGGATGCTTCTGCATAGGCAATGCAGCAGGTGGATTTCAACAGAAAGTCCAAGGTAGGTCTCATTAGTGTGTTTGAATAATATGATCAGTTTATGAGTAATTAAAATGACTAATAAGAGAATCTCTTTTTGTGGATGTAGGTCAAGCGATTCATTGCTGGCGATACAGTGAACATGAGCGAAAGCTTTTCATTGCACTCTCTTATTTGTTTACAAACTTGCAAGTGAGTGTAATGTTAAAATGTATATAAAAATGATATATCCATTCACTTAGCCTAAAGTATGGAATTGTTGTCTTCAAACTCTGTTTTTTTCCCTCCCTTTCCTGTAGGTATTCCAGGAAGTTGTCAGTTCTCTTGATTGTCTCTGAGGATTCTGGGTGGACAGAGTTGACTAGTATCATCTAAACTAAAAAAGCACAGACCAATCCTGTTTTTTTAGCACAACCAAGACATTTCTCTTCCTTGTTACAATGTATTTTTTTTAACATATTGTGATATCAACTGACATATGTGCCTTTATGACTGTATATTTCTGTTTTGTGCTTGTTACAGTGAATTACAGTATAGTTATACAACGTTAAGTGATCCTGCAGCCTCAGTTATTGCTGTGAACCAAAACATAACACGAAAATACTGTATTTTAGATGCCTGTCATGTGACACATGTAAAGCTTGATTTTGCGCACAGCATTTGAACTCTAAGAATGTTTGTACTGCTATAGTACATTGCTGTTGAATGTGTATTAGTTTGATTTTGGTGACTTTTTATCATTTTTTACAATAAAAAGTAAAACTAAAACAATAAATCTGTTCAAATCTATCCAATGGAACATTGAAATCACAAAGGGCAAGGGGCTTATGTTATTTTCCACTTTAAATATTACGAGTCGCTCCTGTTAAAGTTTGTTTGAGTATGGAGTTTTAGAGGCTGTTCACACTCCCCCTCCTCTTTCAGGCTCAGCGGGTAGCTTTACATTGATCATTCATTACGTAGATCCTGTGTGAGTCAGACGCCTGCTGTCAGACTGGAGAAAGAAGATGGAGTGGAGAAACTGGTTGCCGCTTATTTGTTCTTTGTGAATTTTCATGAGGTGAATGAGTTGATGCAATATCTTATGTAAGATTATAAGCTAACTTCAGTAACTTCAGGCTTCATTAGTCATAATACCATTATTAAAACTGTAGGCCTATTTTACATATTATATAGTGTTTGCTATAACTATTTAAAATGACTTGCTCAGCTTTAATGGTAATTTTGAGAGCACAGTGACTCTATTCATGTAAAAAGCAGCTGGCTGATGGCGAGTCTTTCAGTTATTATGACGCACAGAAGGGTTATAAACACAGCTGGCAGCCAAGATTCAATTGCAATTTGGTGCAAAGAGACCTTATTGGCACCAGTCTTACTTTTAGAGCCAAAAACAAAGTGACAAAAAAAAAAAAGCACCATTAATGCCATTAACTCTGCTCTATTAACTGGTTCCCGTCATGGGATCATTTTTTGGATTTAATTTCAATTTATTTTTTAATTCATTTTTTTATTTTAGTTAAATGTTATTAATTAAACTGCGTATAAACAGTTTACCACTTGAAAAAAAGAAAGCCAGTATTATATATATATATATATATATATATATATATATATATATATATATATATATATATATATATATATATATATAGAACCTTTTGGCACATTTTGGCAAAAGTTGAGCAGTTGAGAATGATTTACTATAATAGCATACATCGCTCTACCCTATATGTGGATAAAGTTACATATTCTTATCAAAATTGTTGTATAGAGCTCTGCATTAAAATAGTTAAATGCATTACTTTGTGAAATTCTTGCCAAAAAAAGATGTAGTTAGCCTTGTATGCTAATTTGCTATTCTAAATTCAGCCAATGACTTAATCGAATATGTTTCTGGAACACAACCTCGTTCTTCTATTGGTTAAACAAACTGAAAGCCCAGCCCCAGACTCACCTCATTGGCAGAACCAGCGTTGCTTTTTCTCCACATATATATAAGTGTTGGATAATCCTATTAAATTGATCACAAATTAAAGAATTCTAAAGAAAATAAGAGTAATGTCTGTCCGTGCAAACACAAAAGCTTCCACAATACATTTGTTGATAGTGAACACAAACAAGGCGCAGTTCATCTCTTTGAACACTAGACTACAGCACAACACAAGCCATCTTCCATGATGCTTTGACACAGCATAAACCTAAACATGAAATTCAAAGTCTGGATATCAAGTCACATGTGTGCCACAATGCTAGGAGATACACCCAACAAGCGCCCTCACTTGTTTATTATTGTCTTCGAGATGAATGTTATCGTGCTTGACCTATTTTTTACTTCACCTTTTATATATCCACCACAAAGGAAGATATATCTCCCCCCTACTGAGACCAAAAAGTGTATTTTTCTAGCCCCTAACTCTTCTCAGGTGGGGCTGAATGCAGTAAGCACGCTTCATTAAAGACAGCAGCCACCATGTGCCTCCTGTGAGGATAGAGTATTTAGCTTTCTATCACAGACGGCTAGAAATATTTCATCCTGGCATTTCAGCTCGCGGGGAGCATTGGACACACCTAACCCAGAGTTTCTTCCTTTCTAACTGAGAATCTGATTAAATGAGGCCTGGTTGGCTCTGACAGATACTGAGTGCTGGAGTGGTGATGAGAAAATGAGCTCTTTATCAACGCCTGAGATAGTGAGTCAGCGTGTTCAGTGAGGATGAGATTTGCTCATTTCAAAAGCTTCTATGCGTTGTCACCGAACAAACTTAGATTCTGCACTTAAATATTCAACGAGGGTACATTTAGTTAAATGGAGATGTAAATCATTTCAATGCTACTCTGCCTATTTATCCAGCTAATATGCCATTAAAAAGGATATTGCTATTTCGATAACGACAATTATTATGATAACGGCCTGTATGTCTATAGGGCAAGCGTTTATGGTTTCTCAGACTGCTGGCTTTTAGTAAGACACACAAGGGAATACTAACAATTTTCTTTTGTCCTTAACTTCAATTTAATTTTTTTTTAAACAGCGTATGAACTTATGATAGTCATATGAACATGTTTCTACTCTTCATTACAAAGATTCAACAGTTAAGGTAAACCAGCTGAATTTAGCATTGTATACTAACTATACTACTCTTACTTAATTAGCCATATGAAATTAATACTCACTCTATTTTCTAAATATGTGTTCTTGTGACAGATTATTGTGAACGATTCATGTGTGCATCCTTTAAAAAAAATATTTGACCTTGAACTGGATATTTCTCTACTCAACATAAACACTTTTTACAGCAAGCTTACATTCAGATCTGCCTCCATCCAATCAACAACTGATGGACAGAACCTACAACATTTTTTATATTTCCAATAATCCAGTCAGATATATTCAAAATACTGATACTACTGAAAAGATATCAGTTTTATTTGTATTGTGCTTTTCACACTACTGTTTCAAAGTAGATTTACAGAAAATGTATGTTAATGTTTAGAACATTTTAGCATGTGCTAAATACATCCTCACATCATAGTCACATTTAGCAGATCAAGCAGTTGAGATTTGCTAGACTATCACCTTATGTGAGTAGTTTGGATTAACTAGCCCACTGTATACTCTATATCCAACTTCATAAATAGTCGGCAATAACATATTGTTTATACAGGCCTATCGCTTTACTGAGTATTGCTATATTCTGTCGCATATCCAATAGAGTGCTGTGCGATAAAATTGTTACACTTTGCGACAATATAAACAATCACATTGCCAAGATTTGCTATATGGTATTGCTTTACCACTGTACACGCAGTACTCAGGTTCAGTTGGATGTACAGTTATATATCCAACTTTAAAAATATCGTTGAGTGATATGGCTAAGTAGCTAAGGGATAGGCCTACGTATCCAGCCAGTTGTTCTCTCAAAATAAACTCCCGACAGGGTGACGAGGACCCTGACGCAAAGTGGAGAATAGCCTAATAATATCCCCCTAATTATACGGCTACTTGCCACATAAGTAAATAATTAGACACGAGAATTGATCTGAGCTGAAATATTTTAGGTCTTTAAAACGCAACAGTTGCAGCATGGCAATTTCAAAATAGACGGAGATTTAAGAGATACGGCATGGTCATGCCACTTATTACACAGCATTTAGCCACATATATAATTATGGAGATGAAATATTGATTTCAGATTCAATTGTTTTAAAATCGCACCTGTTTGTATTTTATAATCCAACTGCATAGGCCTACTAAACAATAGCCTTTGGCAGCAGCTGCACTGGATGGCATAATTAAAAAACTGTACACAAAATATTGATTCGACTGAGTAATTTATTAGCTCACCAAATGCAAAACTTCCACTAAGAAAAAAACATTCATAGAAAGAGTATAGTGCTGCTGACTTCAGTAACCAGGATAAGCCTGTGTTATTTGTTATATTATTTATTGTGAAAAAATGCCACTGTATCCCTTAATTGTCCGTTTGAACTTACAGAATGCTAGCTTTTAAAAGCTTCGCATTTAGATACCTAATAAAATATTTCAAGTCAATAGTTCATGTATAATTATTAACTTATGTGGGAAGTAGCCATATAATAATATACATCCTGTTATCACAGAATAAACCCATTCTGTCAGGGGTAACAACAACAGGCTATGTACATTATTTCTTACATAACATAAAATAATAAAATACATTCTTAAACAAGTCCTGCATGCTAATATGCTAATCTGAATTCAGCCAATGACTGTTTTCAAACATGTTACCTGAACACTCACATCTTCTACCATTGGTTAAACAAACAGAAACCCCACCCCCAGACTGACCCCATTAGTAGATTCAGTGTTGCTATGACAGTGGGTCGGGTTTATCAAAAAACATTTACCACATCACTTTTAGCAAATGGGTTTTATATAAGGCATCATAACCTTATTTAGAGATCAATTACCTAAAGTCTTTCTTGTCTATGATGGAGTTGTTATGCCATTGCATCGGTGTGGTGCTAATTTTGAGCATTAACTCATTGCCAGCTGTAAGAGCCCCATCTGATGTGACATGAGATCAATGCTTACAGGCATCTGTGCTTGTCTAGTCGGAGCCAGCTTTCCTGTGCTATGATTGAGATCACACCGGCACCTCGTCTGTGCCAGACTAGCGGTGTTTGGCACCCACCATTAGCCATTATCCAAGACCCTGCAGCTCCTCCATGCACTGCTGCACAAATGCAGTGTAACTGCCATCTGCTGAAAGTCCTGTCACAGTCAGAATCTTTTAACCAGTCTGTGCATTAGCCAGGGAATGGATTGCTAATGCAGGTGGATGCTAGATGATGATTATGGTTGGGAATGAAAGGGCAAAGGGGTGGGGCTAATTCAGAAATATAATTACTATACAGCAAGTCTTTACTTTGAAACAGCACTGGCTTTTTGAGCTAAAAGCTGCTGGAAATTGAACTACTGTATAGTTATTAGTTATTAGAATTAGTTAGCTACACTACAAACAATTAATGAAAAACAGCTAAATGTGTTACTGTTTAAAACTTTGGGGTTGACAAGATTTTTTTTAAAAATTTAGTAAAAACTGTGAAATATTTTTACCATTCAAAATATTTGAATATATTTAAAAATGTAATTTGATTTTCAGTGTCACACGATCCTCCAGAAATCTTTGTTATTGCTGATTTGATCCTCAAGAAACTTTTCTCCTAAATATGTTTATTTTTTTAAACCATTATACATTTTATTTTAAAAAGAAATATTTTGTAGCTTTATGATGTCTTTACTATAAATGATTATGATCAGTGAGTAAAAGTAATTGCTTTAAAAAAAAAACTACTGAATGCAAACTTTTGAATGGTAGTGTAGCCTATATGTCGTTTTTTAGGTATAAATCTAATTAAGGTGTAAACTTGAACAGATAAATAAGTTTACAACTATCTGAATTAACTGATTGACTACAATTAATCAGATTTTGCAGTGGTATGAGAGAGAAGAGCAAAGAAAAATAATGGCCCGCACATCGAAACTGCAGCTCCAAAAACATTGCATTATATTGTCCATTCAGGTCTTCATCAGGAACAATACCAACATGAGAAAAAGAACTGTTTCTGAGAAACAGTTTCAAAGAACTGAGATCTGTTTATTGCCTCTATTCACCGAACTGTAAATGTGCATGTGCATTACAAAGTGATATACTACACTGTTTGGAAAAAAATCAAAAACAAAACTATTGTCATAAAAAAAGTATTTATGTGTCTGGCTTGTACAGATTCTCTTGTATTCACATTTGAAGCAGCTTGTCGAAAATGATAATGGTTATCAATCGCACATGTCCAAAGTCTTCTAAATGGTGTGTGTAACACAAAAAAGAAATACTTTCTGAATGATTGTGTGAGTATCTCGGAAAGCTCCGTGAAAGTTTTCCCCAGGGAATGCATTTCCACCCTCAATAGGTCATACTTTTAACAACAGGTCTTCTTCGGTCATGATAAGACTATATCAACTGGGGGTTCAAAGAGTCCTTGGGCACACACTCTCCTGGCTGTGCATAAATACCAATGCCTGGACAGGAGGATGATAGGGGATGGTGGTAACTGGTTGCATGAATCAAAACGAGCTTCTAAGAGAGCAGCCTGTGGACGTGTTTATGCAAAAACATCACGAGCGGAAACAACATGGTGTGACTAGTGTGCTTTTATTCCTCTGTAGGTTAGGGAAAGGCTATTCCATGACTATTCCATGCCCTGTGGCTAACTGTCATATTCAAATGGTTTCCAAAAGATAAAAAAAAAGAAAATAAAAATAACTGTCACGAGTGTGGTGTCGATAAAGAAAGACTGATGCAAAAAAGGCTCCACTTCAAAAATGTACTCAAAAATAAAACAACAAACAGGTTCAGGCAGGCAACGGGTACACACACACAAAACATGGTAACATTAACATTGACCAACACGGACTGAACAAACAGAGAGAACCAAATACTGATACAAATGAACACTAACGAGGTGAAGACAAGTGACACAGATGATAATCACGATGAACAGGTGGACAAGGGGATGCTGGGAAGTGTAGTGAAGACGACGAAGACAGAATGGTGCAGACGAAGACTGTGACAGCTTCCTCTTGTCTTGACAGCTGTCTATAAGTTTATTTTTGTGCTACAGGATATTCCACTTGACACTTAAAAGCGACATATTAACACAGAGAAGACTCACAAAGCAACAGTATTAGCTCTCACTTTTATATTTATTACAGGTTATGCACAGAATATGGCATAATGTTGATTACCACAAAAAACGCCAAAATGTCGTCGAGCAAAAACGCCATTTTTGTGTGTCCTTTTAAATGCAAATGAGCTGCTGCTCCCCGCTCCTGTTCTGTTTACTCCATAAGAGCTGGTAAGTCCCGCCCATCTGTAAAACTCTAAGTGGACCTCTAGGTTGAAAAAGCGTCAATGCAAGTGAATGAGAGAAAATTATTATTATTTTCTGATCCCGTTTGAATTGTGCCATGCATGTGAACATATATTGTCTGTGAATTTTTTCTATAATTTCTCATGTAACGAGCTTGAAAGTATGATTCTTTGGCTAGCAGTTGTAGAATAGACATAACGAGAAAGACTACACGTCGCATATGTGATGTCGTTCAATAAAACATTTTCCCTCCACAAATCACGGTGCGATAATCTAAGGAATTAGATCGAGATGCCTGTGTGTTTTGTACCCAAATGTCACCATTCAAACAAAACAGGCTGTTCTTTCTTGATCCGTGTGCTAGTGGTGGTGACGTAGCCTATATCAAACACGTCGAAAGCTGTGAAGAGTTGTAGTCCACAAAGTGCTCTCACACAAAGTCTAACCGTATGAAAATTCTACCCGCTAAATTAATTGTGAAATATTTTGGTCTGGCTGGGGTTAAAATAAAAGAAAATATCAGTTTCCATATAAAAAATCACTATTTCAGTAAAAAATGATTTCAGTCTTCCTGATGTTCTCTTGTATACATTCCTTATGTGTATCTAGATCACTAGCACCTTTATTTGACACTGACACATGCCAGCTTTACATTCAGGAACACAGGAATTGTCTCTGTAAATCATCTGTGAATTTACTTTTTTTTTTTTTTTAAGTTGTTCAGGAGCCGCATGTGCCCCAGCCACTGTTGACAAGCAAGCTCTTCTCTGTCCTTTGGCTGTTGCTGTAGTGCGAAATTAGTTGCCGTTAATTTCTAACAAACGTATACAGTTTATTTAAGATTTATGAACTGGTCAGTGTAAGAGATATTTTTTACATAAATGCTAATGTAAACATAAAACATGAATCAGATTATAAACAATGTACTTTAAAGGTGCTGAATGTCATTTTTAACTGTACTAAAGCATGATATGTTTGCAGATATTTGAAAACATGCAAATAAATAAATTAATAAATACTTCGGCCTAATTTCTGATGTCGGGTTACACAAAACAAAACATCTACACAATTGTTTAGTTTTCTTATTTAATGACTGACAATTTAGTTGTAATTTTTAGCAGATGGCTTATTAGCATTAGGCTGCCTGAAAGGTCTGATTTACAGCAGTCATTGTTTTGTTTTTCACCATGACATTTGAGTTCATAATTTTAATGTTTTTTTTTTTTGTGGCAGACTAATGACAGATTGTTGATATTTGAATAAAAATATGTTTGGTTCAGGTTTGAAATTCATTATCTTTTATTATAATGAATAATAAACAAGCACAATGCGGAACCATGTCCATCAGCTGGCCGTTATTACCAGAAATATCTTATTATTGCTGTTAACATAACTGTTGCAAAAAAAAGTTTTTAAAATATGTGTTACATATTTAAACATAACATGACACTTGGGGTAAGGACTCCTTACAACTTAGACCCAAAGACTCGAGAGATTAACTAATCATTTTGATAATGGGAACGTGTCAGTCAGCTTATGGGGATGTGACGTGACCAAAGAATGAATGTCTTGAGTCGGGAGCCAAGGTGACTGCTTTGCTGGGTCTTCAGGCTATGCAATGAATTGAACATTTCTTTTTCTCATAATTTGGCCGTGGCTGCATTATCGTTTTTTCTTATTTAAATGTGATCAACATTTGCATACGTTGATGTGTTGGGGAATTTGGCTATTAACATGTAATAGTTGGCTCCTAAAATGTTGGCTATTAACATTTCGATTATATTCTGCTGAAGCGAACAAAGCAACTGGGAAAAAGATTTGTTTGGTTGATTTGGCTTGTCACCTTCCATGGTGAAATACTCTCATTCCTGTTGCGTGTCCTCAATCTGGCAACCTGCATGAACTTCGAGTATTATATAGGCTACTGAACGTCTGCACCTTTAAGATTTTGAATTGTATTCACTTGGATTGTCAAAAATGATGAAGCGCTAAAGTGAATAGGGCCTATTAATGTGTTAAAATTAATGTGTGCTTTTAGAAATTGATATACTTCACATTTTTGCTTTTAAATCTTGTATTAGCGACATTTACTTTGTAAATGACACACATTTTAACTTTTTTTATGAAAAATAGAGAAGAGTCAAAATAATGTTTTGTGGTAATCAACACCACAAATGCTGTCAACCTGAGTTTAACTTGTATAAAAGTTAAGGATGCACACAAGATGGAAACTATGATACATTAAGCTGTCTCCTGATCCTGGCCTTTTCTCTGTGATAGGCCAATTGTGGCTTACTGTCAGTTTGTTGAAGATTAGCAAAACCGTACCATCTTTCCGATAAACTCTCTCTTATTCCCTTTCTCGCCCCTTCTTTTTCATCTCTCCTCATCTCATTAATTATGCTAGAGCTTCTGAATGGTAACAGCCAGCAGAGATATAATAAAGAACTCTTATCACTTTTTCATTACGTTCCAAACCAGGCCTCCCGGTCAGCGGCTGCAGGATAACAGATTGGGCCGTGTAATATTAAGTCATGGTTGTGGACAGATAGTGGCCTGGAGGTTGGATCTGATACACTATAGGTTATCAGAGTGATAAGGTTAAAGCTGTGAGATTGGTCGCTCATTGGCAAGGATGCTGGTTCACCAAGGGTATCATGTCAACAGCAATTATGGTCAGAGCAGTATTGCGCATTGTTTTGCTTTATCAGGACGGATCATGTAATATCTTCTGTACATTAAAAACAATATCATCCATCCATCCATTTATCCATCCATCCATCCATCCATCCATCCATCCATCCATCCATCCATCCATCCATCCATCCATCCATCCATCCATCCATCCATCCATCCATCCATCCATCCATCCATCCATCCGGTTTTTAGACTATTAATTGGAAAAGAATATGTAAAGAATAAAACATTTGTTTTGATTTTAGCAAAACATTCTTCCGTTTTTGCTTCAGTAATACCTCTAAAAATAAAACCATTAAGACTATAATACCAATTCTTATCCCAAAGCGAACACATCAAGGCCAATGACGGTCTTGATGCCAAATATTAATTCTAAGCTTTATAAATGGTGATTAAGACGCTGTTTGATGTCAGCGTCTTCATTTCACGTACATTCTCAGACATCTTTTAAATCTTTTGATGAGTCATCGTCATTATAATACTGTCATGCGTAGCTCTTTTGCACAGCGGGCTTCTTGAAAGATCTATAGACGCACACGTCTTTTTTTTATATTGCCATGGTAATGTGTGTATTCAGAAACCATTCCTGTGTGCTCAAGCTCATTCACATCAGACATTTTCAAACGTCCTTGTTATACAGAACCCCATGAAGATTGTTACTTTTCAGATTGCCAAGACACTAATCTTAAGAATGAAAGACACACACACACACACACACACACACAAACACACAAGCTATTACTGTGTATCAGCATCATGACAGTCTACTTCACAGAACAGCAGACAAATTAAACTGCAGCTTCTAGCTTTCTCTTATTTGACTCACTGGCTAACAACGCAAAATACTTGCTTGTAAATAACAGATGTTGCATTAGTTATAGTCAGTGTACTTGAGCATATGGATGATGTGGAGAATGGAGTGCCTGTCAGTTATTGTAGATAAGTACACAGGCTGTTCACAATGCCTTTTTATGTTTGCAGCTGTCTTTGTCCGTTTACAGGAAATCAAAAAAGAATCTTCTTTAAATTAGCATAGTCAAAACTTTAGCAAGGAAAACAGCTACGTAATGTCAAAGATTTTACACAGGGAAAAATACTTTGTACTTAAGGAAAGAAAAACAGGAAGAAGACTAAAAAAATAACACATCCTTAAATTGCCCACATTATGCTTCAGCCAAGAGTGGTGCTGAGATGCCAGGTTGTTTTCAAGGTATCGATCCAGAATATCAAAGTTCTGTTGTAGCTTTTCTCCTGGAAAACAGTTCTATGTATTTTTCTTGCCACCTAGCTCTTCATTTTCACTTCATTTCAACCTTTGCTTTGACAAAGATTTGCGTTTGTGCATGTACAAATGTAATTTGGCTAAACAGTTAGCAGAAAAAACATAATTTTCTTATATACATCGTTGTTAAAATGTTTCAGGAAGTCTCTTATGCTCACTCAAGGCTGCAAAAAAACAGAACTAAAAAACAAAACAGTAAAGTCAGTAATATTTTGGAATGTTATTACAAGTCAATATAGCTGTTTTCCTGAAGAGTACTCAGACTAACAATTGGGAGCATTGTCACCAGTGCCACCAAGTTTACAGATGGTGGAACCAGCATCTTATTTGGTAGCACTGAACGGGCTCGTTATTTACAGCATTAGTAGAAAAAGATTCTTTATGTAAGAATATGGAAGTAAAATGCACTTTATAATGAAGAATCGAAATTATCTAATCAAATAGAGAGCTTGTATAAATAGAATAAATTCATGACAGGACGACTAGTGTATTTGAATCATATATATATTATTTTATATATATATATATCATATTTTATATATATATTATATATATTTTACATATATAAATCAATATTTTATATATAAGCGACTTTTTGTAATACTTTGGATCAAAACTGCATATCTCACTTGAAACATTATCCAACTATGATATGATAAACTTACCAATTCACTTTCCAGTGTCATGTTAGTCTTATGCACACCCCTTCAAGTAAAGTGTTTCTGCATGACAAAGTCTTGTTTAAAAGTTTAAAAGGGTGGTTTCCGAGTCTAATAATACTAATTATAAATTGACTAGTTTACCCAATATTGATGAGTATGTAGGCTATTTTAGACAAAGCATTAGTTTAGCAACATAGACGGCAGCTCCATATGTCATGCAAATAGCTCAAGTCAGGCTTTTTTTGAGAGCAATGTATGAATCAGTCATTAATGAAACCGCATTTGAGTTAGGATGCTGTCTTAGAAGGTAGCTGCCTGTATTAAGGTGTGTTCGCAAGGTTTTGCAGACAAAATATCTTGATGTGTAACATTAGTCTTTAGTAACTATGTCATGTTGTTGATTGCCTGAAATATGAAATCTCATTTAGCCTTTCTACAGTCATGCAAGTCGAGACAGATGGAGGCTGTCTGAATCGTAGAGAGGTATTTTGCCCTGTAAAAATGATTATCCACGCTACACATCAGGGTTTTCTTCTTGGCGTTAAATTTGCGGAATTCACAAGTGCAGAAAATGAAGAGCACATCCATTTTAAAAGAGAGCGCGACTGTAGATTAACATTGCGGTGGGCTATTACTCTGACCAGTATTGGAATAAGCTCCTGAGGAATAAGCTCCACAGAGGCCTCGGCAGAGTCGTCCCCCCCTCCCCCCCTCTTCATCTCCGGCCCTAGTGGCACTTGGCAGCATGCAACAATAATGAAAGCAGCATCTGCTGTGAATTCATTCATAGATCATCTGCTTCCTTTATTAATGCGTAAAGACTTACTGGGCGGGCTGCGCACCTCCACATCCAACCTCTTTGATTAATGTTTCTTCTGAAAACGGCATCAGTTAGGGAAGGCGCTATCTGGTATTTGTCTTTACAAGATCGTATCGACTTTTGTGAGACCATGCAGAAAATGAACTGTCATGTACGCAACCGGTCACAAAATGAACGCCATTAATACCTCTGGACTAGCGTGGACAGACTCGCCATCCTCCGCCTCGAGTGTTGAGAAAATAAGCACGTCTGTCTGGCTGCTGTGATGAGGGAGTGCTGACATCCATTCAGTCACATCAGAAGAATGGCTGTAATAAGACCGACTATCAGCACTTTTCCTAGAAAAACACATTAGAATGGGCATGAAGTGGGGAGATGATACAACAAACTATTCCAGCGTGTGTTAGAGAAGCTAATGACATTATTATCAGCCCCAGCACAAGCAACACGGAGACTGCACTCCACACAATGACCGCCATCTGGCTTTTACAGGCGCATAAACGGAAGCTTGAAGCTGGATCAAAGTGCGAACAAAAGAATCTCGGAAGAACAGACATATCGTACAACATTACGCTATCGACACTGGAAAGTGAATCGGTAAGTTTATCATATCATAGTTGGATAATGTTTCAAGTGAGATATGCAGTTTTGATCCAAAGTATAAGTAGCTTATATATAAAATATTTATGATTCAAATTCAAGTCGTCCTGTCATGAATTTATTCTATTTATACAAGCTCTCTATATATTAAGTGGCTTTACGTACTATGTACTTATATTGAACAATAAGTACAATGTATTGTGTTCCTGTTATATTGCAAAACACTTTTGCTGCTATTGAGGTGTGATATGCGTAAGGTTAGGGACAGGTGTGGTGGTATGGGTCGGTTTAAGGGTAGGTTAAGGTGTGAAGGGAGGGTCAACTGTGTAATTACAAATGTAATTACATAAAGTAATTGCAGCTGTAATTACATGCTGGTATTTTTAAAATATAAGTACAATGTAAAAACATATATGTACACAATAAGTCCATTGTATCAAATTATTAATTTCAATGTAAGTATATAGTACTTAAAGCCACTTAACGAGCCCGTTCTCGTCCTTTGGCGTCAATCAGGCGACGCCATATGACATTTTGTAGAAATACTACGCACATGGCATCCTTTAGCATCAATATAACACGCACTGTTATGGGTAGTATTTCGATGAGAATTTGTTTAAATAACACAGGGCGAACTGCAGATGGACTTATTGAAAGAACCGACTCAAAAGGCAAAACACACATTCCCATCTATTCCCTTTAAAATTACAAACTTACAATTCCTGGAATAACAAATCATACAGCCTTGTGATGTACAGAAACCAATTTCTTCATATAAAGAGTCACTGATTGTAGAAAAAAAAGTTTGAATAGCATACAAAACATGCTGTCTTTCACCAAGTCAACATTAACCCAGGCACAATCCTGTAAACTTCTAGGGTTAGTGAAGCTTCACTATCCCTGTTCGATTAGTTCTGTCCAGGATCTCTTTTAGAGCCCTTCGGTCAGCATTTGATTTATTATTTAGCACCTTGACAATGATAAATCAATTCTAAAGGAGAGAGAGATAGAGGAATGGAGACGGATATTGTATGAGCCAGTATGTACATATCTCAAAAGGTTCAGGGTTTTTAGTCCAGAATTCTGTTTTGACAGCAAAATTAAACTGTGTGATTGAGCTAAACTAAACTCAAAAAGCCCTGTTCAATTGTACATGTCTAATAAACAATAACTTTACATGCATGATAGACTTCTGTCCAGAGAGTAAAATCCAGCTGACATCGACTTGAATTCCCCCCAATTAAATTCGACACCTTGGTGCACGATCAATGCAGAGGATCAATGTTCAGCCCCAGCTAAACCCAACTTTTTCAGACCAGCTAGATGACAAATTATTTATTTCACTCATGAATTATAGACTATGGATGAGAGAGACAAAAACAAAATGGACTCAAAATCACGTCAGCCTCGTTTTCGTTTCTCATACTGAGAAAAACACAGTGTGTATTAAAATGTCCAACACCTCAAAGATTCAGACAAAATCAGATGTCTACTTTTAACTACCTAAAGCCATTAAGTGTCTCAGCTGTAATTGGATTCTCAAAAGAATGCCTGCTTAGTAACCATAGCTCAAAGCCGACAGCAAACGCACATATTTTCCACCATCATTGTACGTGTAAACTCGCTCTTGAGCTTCCTTGATCCTTTCGTCTTCACATTGTGGGATGATTTGCATAGCCCTGCAGATGCACCTGCTGTGCTTTGTCTCCAAAATGTGTGTCTGATGTAATGTTCCCCGCATGCACTTATATCCACATCGGAAGATAAGCATTTCAATGGCGAGCAGCAGAAAAAGAGCATCAGAAGTATAAGCGTTTTTAAAATTAGATTTTTTTTCCCTGCTGTGATACCTCGGGGGCTCTGAGTCCACTTAACTGCAATGTCATTAGTTAGGATTTAAATGAGGACTTTGTTGTTCCGCAGTGCCATCTATTTAGACTTTAATTACAAACAGAATGTTTTGTGGCATCAGGGAACAGAATGCCAGATTACACGTTGGATGCTTATTCTGTTGTGCTATAGTTGTGTGGATTTCGTTTAAAAAATGTGGATGTATAGAAGTTGAGCCTCCAGCAAGCATATCACAATCATGCAACTCAATTATGCAAACGAATGTAAGGAATTAAGTATCAAGTAAAACGGCATAGGTTGACATTGTTTATTTATGAGTTTAGACATTCATGAAGCATTTCCTGTGTCTGGAATTAATGCAAGGGCACCTGAGGGCAGTTTGCAATCTTTTAGAAATGATTCTCAACTGGTGGGTCATAACCCAAAATGGGCCGGAGGTTTTTTTCTTATAGGGTCCCAGACAGCAGGGGAAAAAAAACAATGCTAAATGGAAATAATAACATGCAACTTTAATTGTGTGTGGGTATAGGGTTGTGATATATTAATATAATTATTAAAGACAGAATAAACCGCTTATATTTTTGATTCTTTATCTAAATTGTCAATATATATATATAGTCAGTAAAGATTTCAAATAAACGCTCTTCTTTTGAATTTAAAGAATCCTGAAATGGTTTCCACAAAAAGCAGCACAGCTGTTTTGCTAGATTGATCGATAATAATAAATTTTAAAATATAATAAAAAAATTAAATAAATAAAAATAATTAAATAAATTGTGTTTTACGGTATTTTGGATCAAATAAATGCAGCCGGGGGAGCATAAGAATCTTCTTTCAAGTAGCCTACATTACAACTATGAGCACCAATTCAGCTTAGAATGATTTCTGAAGGATCCTGTGACCCTGAAGTAATGATGCTTAGTATTCAGCTTTGCCATCACTGGAATAAATTTTAAAATATAATAAAAAATAAAATAAATAAAAAATAAATAAATAAATTGTGTTTTACTGTATTTTGGATCAAAGAAATGCAGCCGGGGGAGCATAAGAAACTTCTCTCAAATACATTACAACTATTTTAACTTTTCTTTATGCTAGTAATGTATGTCATGTTAAACATTTTGCATGTTGTTAGGTTTATGCAGTTGTGGTAATATTCATATATGTTTGATTTTAAAGACATTTTTGTTTACTATTGTACACTAAACAATTTTGATGTGGATCACCATTTAGGCCGTGTGTCCACCAAAGCGTTTTTCCACGCGCATGGCGCACGTTTTCAATTGTTTTCAATAGGAGCACCGCGTTTTTTAAACGCCATGAGCGTAATGAGGCTCTGAGCATATTTTTTTCACGCTGAAGCGCTGAGAGCTCTGCGTTTTTTTTACTGGTCGGCGAGAGTTGAAAAATGTTCTACTTTGGATAAAACGCAGTGCTCATTAACCATCCGTACAATCACAGTGGAGGAGGGGCGGGACTAAACCACACTGACCAGCTGTCACAACATTCTTTCTGTACAACCAACAGAGCTAACCGAAGAAAATGGATTATGGATAATATTTTTTAGTATGAAACAAATTCTCTGCGAAATCAGTTACAAGTGAACTGTGCTGCAGATATTCTGTGTCACAGCAACGAAACGGAATGAAAAAAAAAAAATGGAAAAAACACTGCGCTGCCAAAACGCTCTCAAGCGCACAAAGCACGGCGTCTTCAGCAGAGCATCTGCCGTTTTCAGCTGGCTTAAAACGCTTTGGTGGACACACGGCCTTAGAGTGTCCAATGTAAAACCAGTTCAAAACCCCTGCTTTAGAACTTCCAGTTGCACTAAGACACATCTGGTCACTCATTTCCAACACTGGGCACTTCTAAAAACTTTACACATTCAACCTGACTGACTTCCCATTACTTAGACGGCCAAAGTGCCTATCTGATCCTTCACTCACAAAGCTCCTGTAGCTCAACCACTTGAACACAGAGTAATCCATCATGCAGATAAATATCGGTTCTCTTGTTAGCCGCTCTGAGCATGGTGAAACCTAACCGAAACAAATGCACAACTCACTTATATGCAAATAGTCATAAGCAGGCACTGGCCCTCTAGTTAGACAAGTAAAAAATGTCCATAACTCACCAGACACAATTACCTGTGATATTGTTTGTTTGCTCGTGATTACAAATACCACCACACCACTAAATCAGACCAGACAAAATGGCAAGGAGAACCGTGCTGTGTTGAAATTCAATAGCAGTCTGCAGAGTGCGGAACAGTGTTAGCCCCAGATAACGTCAGTCAAAGACTGCTTCTGCTTTATGCAGGGAAGCTTGTCTGACGCCCCTGAAATTGCTAGAAAGATATTCAATAGGTTGTGGAGCACACAACTCTGCTGCATGTAATAAGTGCACCAGGCCCAGCGTCCCAATGTCACCAGTTGCATGCCAAGTATAACCTGGCACTGGAAAGAATTAATTTTACCATTCTAATCTCCTAAAACCCCCCCGCAATGGAGCCTTTTTTTTTTGGAAAGTTGTTTTTAAAGGTCCCATGACATGAAATTTTCACTTTTTGAGTTTTTTTTTAAATCAGCCTGAGTTCCCCAATCCTGTATATGTTCCCTAGCGGCTAGACATTCATAAGCGTTGGCTATCTTTCTCTGTCTTTGAGAAAATGAAAGCTCAGACAGGCTGATCTTGAATCTCCCCTGTATGACATCATATGGAGGAAAGGTAACCTCCTCTTTCTCTGCTTTACCCGCCCAGAGACTTTGGCTCACCCATGAGAAAATGAGTTTGGAAGTACGATTGCGATTTGAGTAGTTACTCAAGAGATATCATGGCTTGCAAACGAGTGAAGCATGGCATGTTGATAAGTGTTCGCATGTACAAATCAACACAAAAGTATTTTTTAGTTCCTTCATCCGAACCTCTGAAGAAACTATGGGTTCTTTTTTATTTTCTCTGGAAATGCGTCAACACACCTTCCCAAAGTTTTGTATGGTCCAAACATTTCACCTTCGACTATTTCCTGAACTTGGGCCAATACAGAGCTGGCCTCGAGGAACGCCTGGAAATAAATCAATTGGGCTACCAAGCAACAAGTTCTGATGTGTAGCCTATTGTTCAAGTTCAGACAGTTAATCTTTCTCTCTAAATCATTCAATACTGTTTATGCATCAGTAAGTCAAGCCAGTGACTAAAATATCAACTTCACATCGTTTCTTTTAGTAGGATGAAATTAATCTTATTTAAATTGCGAACAAAATACAAACAGAAAGCGATCAAAGAAGAATCTTTCCACACAGCGCAAGTTTATCTGGACAACTCATTATGAAATCAATGACGCACGTTTCACACTGCACGACAAAGCTCTTGCTGTATGTACAGTACATCATCATGTATGCATTGGTGAAAGCATTAGAGAGTAGAGATTAGAGATCTTCATTCTCACGATCAACAGACTGTCATCTGCTTTCTCAATCCTCATCACGGCAACATTTTTATGTGATATGAATAGATCAGGAGTCATAGTGTGAGACGATGCAGATTAGGCCCCATAGGCCAGCCAGAGGGCAAAATATTTACAAAACGCACACCATCATAACATTAAATATTCTTAAAATGTTTAATTTTGAACTAATATTTAGCTTGTTAGGCAAATATTATGAACAAAAAATATAGGGAATAAGTGTCATACATGAAAGAACTTCTAGTAACTAAACATTACAAGTGAATATAGCATCAGTTATCAACTCTAAAATAAGCATTCATTATTTCTGCACAATTAGCTGTGTTTAATGCATTGTTTCAAATGGACAGTGAAGGAAAGCACAGCAATAGTGTCTAGCAACCTCCTGTTAACTGTGATAATCGATTTAATAACGAATGAATGATGAACTGATGAACTCATTTTAATTTTGCTCCACCATGGTTGGTCTGCTAGTTCACTGGTTGACTAGCCAGAGATTTGCTTCAGATTTTCAGATTTGTGGTTTAATCATCTTTCTTTTCATTGCTGTTTCCCCAGCACATGCACTTAGCATTTCCTGCACCAATATTTGCTTGACTTTAGGGTTTGTCTGTTAATTTTATCAACAAGATTCATTGTATTTGTTGAAAATAAGAAATATTTTGCTATTTCTCTTCATTTTCATTTGATGAGTGAACATCAACTTTTTTCAGTTATGTGAGATTATTAATTCTGTCATCATTTACACCTAATGCCACCCTAAACCGATAAAGATGGTCTCCCGTATCTGTATGCACAGAGGATATCCGCTATTAGTATGTTGGCTACATCAGACAGTAATCACTGTGAAGGTACTTGTCATTAGCACTTCAAGCGGTTCAGAACTAACTTTTACCTTGTAGGTTGCCCTCTGTACCGCAACTGCAGTCGGACTTCACTACTGAGTTAATTGGCAGACAGCGATCAGGCTAGTCGTACAGATGCCAGGTACATGCTATAAATAGATAAATAGGGCTCCTCTCTTATGATGCACTCCCAGCCACACCACCTTGCTTGCATAATGGATTTATGCTAATGCAGCTCACCATGAGGAATGTGTAGGGAGCACACATTTCGCCTCCTGAAGTAAAATAAATAAATAAATCAAGACACAAGAATGCATTAAAGGATGCAGGCATAATTTATCACAATGGAGATCTGGGTGTCGTCATGCGACTGTGTGAGGTATATGGGACATGCATTTCTCCCACTTAACTGAGACTAAGATAAACTGGAAGCAAATCTGTCGAGCCAGCCGGTGGTGTTCTCCTTCAAATCTCCTCTGCAGCAATGCTGTGATGGAGTGTATTCAATATAAGTGATGCTGTCAGCCATTTTTGTGTCTTAAAGAGTCGATGTAAAAGTTGGTAAATGAGCTGAAGTGCATATTTTTTTGTTACAATAATAATTCTTCTATTCCATTTTAATTTGGAATGACAGACAGTTGTATAATATTCCCCAAACAGTGCAAAATACACTCACCTAAAGGATTATGAACACCATACTAATACTGTGTGTGACCCCCTTTCGCCTTCAGACTACCTTAATTCTACGTGGCATTGATTTAACAAGGTGCTGAAAGCATTCTTTGGAAATGTTGGCCCATATTGATAGAATATCATCTTTCCGTTGATGGAGATTTGTGGGATGCACATCCAAGGGATGAAGCTCCCATTCCACCACATCCCAAAAATGCTCTATTGGGTTGAGATCTGAGGACTGTGGGAGCCATTTTAATACAGTAAATTCATTGTCATGTTCAAGAAACCAATTTGAAATGATTGGAGCTTTATAACATGGTGCATTCTCCTACTGGAAGTAGCCATCAGATGATGAGTACATGGTGGCCATAAAGGGATGGACATGGTTACTAACAATGCTCAGGTAGGCCGTGGCATTTAAATGATGCCCAGTTGGCAAAAAGGGGCCTAAAGTGTGCCAAGAAAACATCCCCCACACCATTATACCATCACCACCAGCCTCCACAGTGGTAACAAGGCATGATGGATGTTCTCATTCTGTTTACGGCAAATTCTCTACCACTCTACCATTTCAATGTCTCAACAGAAATCGAAACTCATCAGACCAGGCAACTTTTTCCCAGTCTTCAATGTCCAATTTTGGTGAGCTATTGCAAATTGTAGCCTCTTTTCCCTATTTGTAGTGTAGATGAGTGGTATCTGGTGGGGTCTTTTACTATTGTAGCCCATCCGCCTCAAGGTTGTGTGTGTTGTGGCTTTACAAATGCTTTTCTCTTCTATCAGTTTGAATCAGTCAGAATACTGGACTGATTCTGGACTGATAATGGTGTACCCTTTTTACACCATTCTTTGTAAACCCTAGAAATGGTTGTGCGTGAAAATCCCAGTAACTGAGCAGATTGTGACAGTTAAAACTTTTTACAAGCTTTGCTAAGTAATTTGCTTATTCAAGATTCACTGATTCACTTCAAAACATTTTATAGAATTTACTTTTCTCTTATCCAAATACTTCTCCTTTTATTTCCTGCTTTAGGTTGTGTTTCATCTGAGTATGAACCGTACCGATCAAGGACAAAAAAAAAAAGAGAAGAAGACGGGGCTGCTTCTCTCAGACATCACTGGTGCTCTCTTGACTGCCTGTCTGTGTCAGATTCGACCTCTGTCTTCTAAGGCCCACCTGTCTGACTTCCCTCTCAGCAGATGCCTGAACAGAACAGGAGTGACACGTCAGATTAAGCTATGACAGTTGTCGTGTAGAGAAACTGCTCGTATTACATTCGGCTCCTGCAGCATATGCGGTCTTGTGTGAGACCCATGCAATGTGTAACTGAAGGTGAAGTTCACAGTGTGAAAGCTACAGCAGGCATAGTTTGTCAACATAAACAAACTGTAAACAAACATGTCACATCCACCAGGATAACTTTAGCAGGGCTAAAATAGTACAACGCAAACAGAAATCTCTAACAAAGGCAAAAAATGATCATGCTAAGGCCCCGTCCACACTTCTGCGTTCTCGTTTAAAAACGAATTAAAACGAATTCGTTCTCCGTCCACACCAGCGTTTTATCTGCGTATTAGAATTGATCTCCGTCCACATTAAAACGACTGAAAACGCGGATCACGTGAGCATTCACCATGCGTGTGCCGATTTAAACAGGAAACGGATTGACTATTCCTCAGATTTGATGAAGAAGAAAGTAACGTTAGCTACCACTGCAAAGATTAGAAATGTCGAAGACCAGAGGCCGACGACGAGGTTGTTTTTGTATGTTTTCTTGCGGGGGTGGGTCATGTGATGGATGGCTGATGAATCAGCGAAGGACACATCACGACTGATGACACCCAATCAAAGAGCCGAGCGTGAGCCTCGGAAATCCGCGTGCATATGGTGACGCAAAAGTGTGTGAAATTCGATGTACTATGCACTCCAGGCGGCTAGGTGGCAATGTGAAGCACTGCCACACAACAACACCAATATCTGTCAATATTTTGTACAGTTGCTGAAAGACTCATATGTTTATCAGAGCTGCTAGGGCAACATGAAGGTCCGACGTATGAAAATAATCTGATTGGTTGTTATTTTCCTGTTCTGGCGCATGTCTGTGATGTAAACGCGTACGCGACAAGAGCCACTGTGAGATTTCCACTCTGGAGGGTGGTTTCACTTTTTTTTGCGTCTTTAAGCCCCCAAAACAAAAGGCACATCCGATAAAATCTTTTTACGTTTTAACAGATCTCAATCCCCATTGACTTCCATAGTATGGTTGTCAGTGGGGATTGAGATCTGTTTGATTAAAACATTCTTCCAAATATCTTCCTTTGTGTTCAGCAGAACAAATAAACACATAGAGGTTTGGAACAACTTGAGAGTGAGTAAACGATGATAGAATTTTCATTTTTGGGTGAACTATCCCCTTTAATTCAAACAAACAGGGAAAGAATGAACATATGCAGGTTTCATATGTCTCTTCGTTCTGTCTCTTAAAATAAAGCTTTTGCATGAGCGACATTAAGTTGAATGAACGGAAAATGTCTACTAATTTTATATCTACCTGAAAAATGAAAACTGAATGAAGTAAAGATTAAATAAAGAAATTGCAGGCTTAAAGACAGAGAAAAAGAAATGGAAGGCAATCAGGCCTCTTGGCCCCTGAGCATGTTAATGTTCAGTGCTGGCAGCCAGGAAGTAGAGGAAGGACATTAACACTGGTAATGACTTATCCCCCAGAGCCTTGAATAATGCCTGATGCTGCAGGAAGGGCCAGGCAGGATTACCTGCTGCCACTGACACACTGCCCTTCCAGCCACCGACTTACAATTGGGCTGGAAAATGGCTCATCTCACACCTTGCCATCCAATTTCCTCTCGCAATGATAGAGAGGTGTAGTCGCCTTATCCACTGCCCTTCAGATGCTCTTCTGCACGTGCAGGCTGACTGGCACCTTTGAACAGTGGAGAGTGCACGCTAGTCCTGTCAGATGTGGAGAATCCTGTTCGCAACGTCTGTGAATGCTGACATAAATCCATCGCGAGTCTGCCTGCTCTTCTGATAGAGTGCAAACAAACATTGTATCCTTGAGAATCTCCCGATTTGACCTCGGAGCTGTTGATTTCCGACGGCATTAATTCGATCTGCTCTTCTTGGGACTGTCATGGTAGATGCTATCAAAGCCTGTTGGAAATCATTGAAATGTACAGCTTGCATCATCTTAGCTACTCTAGGCATTCCTCTGAGATTGTTTTCAAGTGCAAAGAACTGGCCTACGCAGCTTCGAACCTGGAAAGCAGCCTGCTCCTCTCTGATGTCCTCTCTGATGATACTCGTTGCATGATTATTATGCAGAATATGTTTGCGGAGGGATAGCGCAGTGGATGCAGCAGAAAGAGTTGCTTCATTTGGGTCGAACCAGGAATCACACTGGCCTACAATAGATCTGAGACCTTCATAATCGGTGTCGGTTCCGTCTGTGTGGTTTGCGGACTTGATAATGAGCATTTCAGAGGGGATTTTTTTCTCTGTCTGCTGGTAAAACATGAGGAGGAGCGTCTTTCCGAGCAAGAGAGTTCTGGATCACAGTGCTATCAGAGGTTGTTTTGTTTGTCTTCTTGTTTGTCTCATAGCCTTTATGTCTTGTTTTTATGTGTCAGAACACCTTTGCCTTCTCAGTCTGATGGCAGAAGTAATGATTGCACACCTATCATCTCTTCTTCAAGCTGTCATCTCACAAAAAGCATTGCTACAAGCTGTCAATCAAATTACTGACTTAATTCATATCGAGTCTCCTAAAAACACCAGGGGGAAAACATTTTGAGGGAATAGTGTTAAAATATTCAGTCAAAATATTATTAACTATGATATTAGTAAAAATTGTAAGATGGTACATCTTCTAAGCTGTACGTCTGACTTTTTAGGCTGCATATACACTGCAGGTCTTGATGCCCAAATCCGATTTTCTGACTAAATCCGATTTTTTTGACACCCCGCTTACATCATCTTTTAAAAGTGACCTGTATCCGATTTGTGCATTTACACTACACACTCCTGAAACTACCAAATGTCGGCGTTCTGATGTGGAAAAGGGAGTAAAACAGCATGAAATGCAATGGATGCAGATGGAAATAAAATTACGCAGTGTTTTGCTTTCCGCAATATTATGAAAAGTCATCAAAAAAAGTAAGCAAAACATTGGTTTCATATGGTAAAGAAAAAGAGGAGAGCCCTTGTTGGCACTATAGCCACGATCGCTTAAAACTGTGCCTAACGTATAACGAGACCAGACAGTGAACTGGAGGGAGTGCAGGCTTGATATGGTGATGCTGATGAGGGTGAACAGGTGCAGGTGATTAGAATTCGGGAGATGATGAACGAGTGGGCTGATCTGGTGCTGATGGCTGAGTGGATGGTGTGAGTGACAGTCGAACTGTTGCCATAATGGAAAAGTTCGGAACAACATGAAGTTGAGTAAATAATGACAGCATTATATTCTGGGTGAACTATCCGTTTAATGCTTGAGCAGCACATGGCTTGCCAAGATCTCATTGTAATTCATGTGTGGCAGTCTACATTGCCAAAGCAGATACTGTCTAATGCTTTTAATTCTAATGCAATTTCACATCACATTGATTCATTTCAAGGCATTTTCAGTTACTTTGTCTTGACTGACTCAGGAATTATGACAAAAAGATTTATAGTGGTCATCATTAACTAAATCCTATTGCAAAATCACCATCTATTCCTCAGATGCTTGATAGAATCAGTATAATTAGTCTGTGTCACTGTTTAGCCAACTAAAAAAAAAAGTCATGAGCTCTATTTATATTGCCGATATTAAAGGGACACTCCACCCATTCGCATTTGTTTTCCATTGTTAGAAACCCAGTCATACCTACCCTATCTCACGACCAATTCGTACGAATTCGTACGAGTGATTCAAAAGTGGCTAATTCGTACGAATTCATACGACCTCACTCGTACGAATTCGTACGAATTGCCTAAACCCACGTGACGGTTATGTTTAGGGGCGGGGTTAGGGGTAGGTCAATCGTATGAATTCATACGAATTGGCGAATTCGTAAAATATGTACGATTTCACAAAAATCGTACTAATTCGTACGAGTGAGGTCGTTCGAATTGTTACGAATTAGCCACCTCGTAAAATTCGTACGAATTCCCGTGAGATCGGGTCATGCAACACTCTCCACATAAGGCAAAAATACATTTTCTGTCTTTTCTCAGTCTAGAAAGCTCCAAATTCAAAAATAATTTCACATTTCTTCTACATAAATTACCCATTTTAAATACACATTCATCTTTCCAGAGGTGGAATGACCCTTTAAAGATCTTCAAGCAGTACAGAAATTCCTAGATTTGGACGTGGTCAACTTGAACTTTGGGATCGTTTCTACTTTTTCCGTTCGACTCCTTTCTAGCTCTCTCTCTCTTCTTGTCTCTGTCTCTCACAGCAGTCTGTCTAACTGTTCCGGGGAAACTGAGGCATGTGATGTGTGCAGCATCAAAGACAAAGCTGTCGAAAGACTGGGAAAGGAAAGCAGGAAGTAAATGAGGATGGAGAGAGTGACTGGGGGCTAGTTTTGGCAAGGGGATGGGAGTATAGATGTTAAAAAATGTCCTGCATAGATTGATGGTATGACAGAATAAAACTATTTTTTTACATCTAATGCGTGATTAACAGGATTAGATGAACAAGCTCCTCCCAAAACCTTCATTTAGACCTCTAGCTGAAGAAAGATTTCAGGTAATCTTACCCGTTTGCTCAAAATGGCTCAGTTGCTAGATGGCGTATATTCGTTTGGGCTTCTGCCCAGAATGTGATTTACTATCCAAAAGAGCTCTGCCCACAGGTTACTTTAAACTACTAGGTTGATATAGTGTCTATTCAGGCTGAGTGTCCCTTAATGGGAGTCTGAGGAATACTCTTCTCTAACTCTAACTTTTCTAACTCTCAATTTGAGCCAAACAGCTGGTCTGGGAGACATTTTAGTGTGCCGCCTGGTCGTTAACCTATTTAAACTTGTAATAATATTCTGGTAACTGTTATTATATGGTTCAGTAGACCAAAAGTAAGATCGTGATGCTCCCGTGGTGTTCAATTGCAGTTTGTGTGAAATTATATTACAAGCACATTTACTTTGTGTTTCCAGTATTCGCTCCCTAGTTGATCACAATTCAATCATGGTCTTTATAGACTCCTGTGACATATTGTTGTACCGACACTGGGCTAATACACTCCTCATCCTTTTATCCTACCACTTACAGAATGTACGCCTTCATAGCATAGAGCTGATAATCTACTGCCTGCAGCAAAACAGAATCTTTTTTTTTATTGAAAGATTTCAGGATTACTCTCAGACTCAGTGCATTCAGACTCCTGGTGGGGGCAGTGTTGCCTTGTGCAGTTTGTCGCATCCATGTGTGGCTTTGTGGAGGTTTTGACAGGTCACAGCTCTCTCCAGATGCCCTTTATTTAAAATACAGCAAAGGGGCAGGGAACACGTGGGCTTGTTGTATGACAGAGTCTGAGTGCAGCCGTAGTTCATCGCACACATACTCAGACAAGCAGATTGTCAGCGGCACGGGGGGTCAAAGAGCTATTCACTTTTGCACCTATTATACATCTCTCTCTCTCTACACTCAAGGTGTTCCAGTGAAAGGAAGAGTGGAGGGGGGTGAGACAGAGTTCAGGCTGGGTTTTTGTCATGTCTTTTGTTCAAGAAGCATTTTCAGGACCAGATCTGGTCGGAGGCTTTGAGCAAGCTCAAAGATCGAGCAGGTCTAGATGTCCAGGGAGGTGAAAAGTAAACACCATGGCAGTGGGAAGCCAACAAAAATTTACGTGAAACGCTTACAGAAGTATCTGCTTGTAATGCATCTGCAATGAACCAGCTTTGGTGGTGGGGCCCAGCTTGCAAAAGGTTGAGAACCCCCGTGTTGGCAGATCTGATTACCTCATTCAGACAAGCACTGAGAATTTCACAAACTTTTAGCCTTTTATGATTAAACCGTATGCAACAGGACATTTCTGAATGGCTAGTGGATGAATGTATGTAGCTGATGTGGAGTTAACTATCTAGTCATTGATTATCATATTCGGTCATGAAAATTCCGGGTGGTTTATGTACATTTTAGGTTTAGTGATGTCACAAACCCCTGAAAAAGCTCATTGTAGTCCCTATCAGCCGTAAAAATCCATTTTTGTAAATAAAATTAAAAAAAAATCTCCCTTTGTTTTTAACTTTGAGTGTTGTAACTTTGCAGATTTTGTTTATGCTCAAACAGCAACCATACACACTAAAGTTAAACAAGTATAATTGTTAATATTTTTCATATCTGATAAAGAAAATATCTGTCTCTAAATGCCACATTTTTAATGAAAGTACTATTAAAAATTATACTGGGTTCAACAGTGCCGACTGTATGTTTGTAATGATTGTGAAATTTCCTTTGAATAACTACTTTATTTTGAAAAACTGAACAAATGAGAATTTTAATGCATGTGTAAAGATTAAGTCAAGTTATATGCATTGAGAAATAAGGTCAAGATCAATGCTCTTAAACAGGATTCTGACAAATGAAACATACACATGCCAAAACTCACATCACACACTTTGAGATACCAGCAACACAGTGTGAATATTCTGTTCAGTCTTGATTATAGAGGCAAGTGAAGCCCGTGAAATGTAGAAATTGCTTGTCAAAACTACCGCCTGCCTGTGTGACTTACTGCCTGCAAGAGCTTCTAACACAACCTCAGTTCACCCGGGCAATAAATCCAGTTTGAACACATCACAGGTCCCATCAGATAACCATTAAGGAGTTAAATGAATCACGGTTTTCCTCTATGCAAATCGTCACATGGATCTGTATCTCATTAACAGATGTAGAATATTTTTCCAGCATTCAATAAGAATCATCTACCCACTAAAAATTCCATCTATGATCCTCTGCCCATTTCCTGCCTGCTGTAACATTTTTGCAAGTGACTATACTGATGGTGCCCAACCCTTCCGTTTCCCCATCTTGCGTTTAAGAGACTGTGACTACTGTTCCATATCAGCTTCTGTAGCCCAAATCAGCCTCTCTAAACACAGGCAGCTTCGCTCTCCTCTCCTGGTGGTCGGATCAGCTCACTCCCTAAAACCTAATCCCTGTTGTGCTTGACAGAAATGCCAGCTTCAAATAGTGTTTTGCCTCCGAAAGCGCCCCCTGCAAAGCCCAAACATGGCTTTTATTTAGCCTTACAATTTCGACCAATCGTTCCCCCCCGAGCTGAATGGAGAGGGACAGGCTGACAGAAAGACTGAATGCAGAGCTCATAGAAACATGGAGATTAGAGCTTGTTCTCTTTAAACCGAAAGTTGTAATGTGCTACGCTTAGTTTGAATAGTCACGCTGACTGAACACGGTCCTAAGAGCCGATCAATCAAGTGTTTTTTTCTTAGTCCCTCCGTGTTGGTAATCAGGAGAGAAGGTGAGCGATAAATTATAATTAGACAGTGAAAGAAACATGGGCGAGTTGAAAAGCTCATGATATTACAGTCTGATCCCAGCTGTGTTTATACTGGTGGTTGGTGTTGGGATGGCACGTTGCACAATCACATTCAAAATGAGATGAACACAATATCGGTGAATCTCTCATTGAGGCCTGTATGCTGAGATGACATAATGAACAAAATACTAATACGATTTGACTTTGTCTTTAACTAAGAAGGACACCCCTCAAACTTTGGGATTTCAGCAAGATGGTGAAACGATGCGCCTATGGCACCTGGAAGTCTGACACCAGGTAACCCAAAAGTTTAGATGCAGGGGTTGTTTTTTCACCTTTCCAAAGTCCAAGACCCAAGTGGAAATATGCCGACAATGGATTAAGGAGTGTGGGAAACCTCACCCACAGCTAAATGCCTTGAAGATTAATAAGCATACATATGTCTGCTCAAAGGTAAGCTAGCGAGTTAACTAAGCATATCAATTATCAATAAGTTTTAGTGGCTAATTCCATACAATCTGTAAAACTGGACTTAAGTTAACAGTTGTAATTCTATATAGCATTATTAATAATTATTATCGAAAGTAGTAAAGTTAGAACGTTAGATACTTTATTATTCCGTAGGAGATTCAGGCATCCTGTATGGTTGCTGTTAGCCTGTCAAGCACATATTGCTATCGACACAGATAATTTAGCAAGAGGTTACTGGAGGCTACAAAATCTGTAAAACTGAACTTAACATTTGTGGTTCCATCTAGCATTGTTTCAGAAAGCAGCGCATAACATTTTACCAACAAATCAACACATGTTGCCATCTCTAAAGTCAACATACTAAGCTAACTGGCAAACGCTAACCATGTTGCTATACATACCAAGATAGCAAGGGGTTGACGGCGTTTTGCTCTCCGGTGATGGTTGCCAGTGGATCGCCAACTTCTAGCAATCTGTATTAAGGTCCCAATAGGCAATTATGAACTTATTGCTTTTTAATCTTTCTAGCATTTTTTGAACGGGAGTCTACACCTGAGTATCAAGAAAACAAGAAAACATCTAGGAGGCCGTTGAAAACCACCAACAAAATGGTAGGTTATTATTCCTAAGCATTTGTTCTCATGTCTTTATAATGTTTGTGTATACTTTGTAATGTTTTTTCTTCTTCTGGAGTTTCAGATCATCATTGATTTGCTAACAGCCTGCCAGCTGTAATTGGATAATCAGCTGGCGATCCTGTTAAAACTTAAAAGCTTTGACAGAGCAGAGGGTTGCGGCTTCGGGTCGGCAATGACTCAGACTTCCTGCCAGCTCAAAATATTATTGCCATGTTTCTTTCGGTTTTTTGTGTCTTATTTAGGTAATGTAGGAGAGGGCTGCTCTTTTGTTTGGGAACTTGTTTGCTTTTCCTAGGTTTTTTTTAAAGAGCGTAGTTAGGTAAGCGTTATTGTAGTTTCTTTTCTTTTCTTTGTGTTAGGTTAATTACGTTGCTGTTTTATTTCGTTAGACTGAGGCTTTAGTTGGTTATTTTGGGCCTTGGGTCTCTCTGATGAAAATACCACTTCTTTTGATTTTATTTCTTTAAATATTCTTTTTGTTTTTTCCCTTTCTTCTTTTGTTAACTAATTATACTAATCATTCTTGTTTGGGCCTTGGGTCCTTCTAATGAATGTTAACTGGTTTATTGTTATCCACTTTTGTGATAACTCTTAATTACAATAAATTTGTTATACTTTATGGTGTTTCCAGTGGCGTAGCAAGTCAGTCCCGGGCCAATATGCAAAATAAAATGGTAGCCATGTGTGACAAAAAAATCTTTAACTTTTAGGAGGCAAAATATATATTTTTGTAATTCTGTGAATTACACTGTGCAAATCCAATGAGAAAGAGTTGGCTCTCTACAGAACATAAAATATTCATTTTATTTTATTTTTCGTTTTCGCATTTATGAGGAAAAAACAATGCTACAGACGTGACAATTCTCCGTTATTCGGACGCGAGCGCTCTGAAACGGCACTAAAGGATGGATTTAAAACTTTCACAGACCTCAAATAGAAAAACACAAAGCCTTTATTTAAAGTGAATTTCGTTTTCGTTTCGATTTTATCTTGATTTTAATCAACGTTTCATCAACCAATTGTCTGGATTTAATACATAAGAAGTAAAAGCAAACAATTATAGATAATCCTACCCTATCTGATTCATACGAATTCGACGAATAATTAAGAAGTGTCTAATTCGTACGACCTCACTCATACGAATTCGTACGATTTGTCTAAACCCACGTGATGGGTAAGTTTAGGGGCGGGGTAAGGGGTAGGTCATTTGTACGAATTCATACGAATTGGCCAATTCGTAAAATATGTACGATTTAGCAAAATCGTACTAATTCGTACGAGTGAGGTCGTATGAATTCGTACAAATTAGCCCCTTTTTAATCATTTGTCGAATTCATACGACTTGGTCGTGAGATCGGGTTGGATAATCACGACACGCAGGCTCCGGCACGTGAACTGGAGCGTGACTCATAAATATAAACTCAGCGTATAAATATAGCCTACTCCACAGACCTGAAACGTATATCTATATTGAAATGTCAACTTGTAATAAGAACAATTCAAAACGAAACTAAACCAAACAGATTGCTCTCTGCTTATGAAATGAAATGTGCATTTCTCTCTGGCGCATTCACTAGCCTACTGTGAAGATCGCGAGTCAGCATCGTCAACTTTATCCTTATTAATAAACAATTAAAATGCAAAATAACAAAAAAATGATTGCAGATTCAGTTTGCAGGAGGCCTCCACTTTCAGCACCATTGAGTCAGAAGACATTTAAGAGTGTGTTGTTGAAAGTGGTAAGTGATCTTACATTGATTCAATGTAGTAATCAAAATAAAAAAGCTTCAAGCTTGTTTTTCATCTGCTCCCAAAGTGTATCATTTCAAGGTGGTAGTCTTACTCACATTTCACAAAGTCGTCACACCATATATTCCTGTGAGCTCAAGCTGCCCCATTATTTGGAAATGATAAGCATGAATCACTTTTAATTTGTAGTTGCCATCTGTCTGCTTGGAAAGGTAGGTACATTGTACAAAACTCTCCTTGGATGGGCACTTAAAGGGTTAGTTCACCCAAAAATGAAAATTAAGTCATTAATTACTCACCCCCATGCTGTACCAACCCTGTAAGACATACTGTAAAGTGTTACCAATTAGTTGTCAACTAACACTATTACCAAATGTTAGTTTGTAATATTAAAACGATATTATCGAGAATGACAAGCTTAAAATAGTGAAATTGACTTGGCTGAAAACGAAAACCATTTTAATTGGTGTGGGATGCTCCAATTATCAAACCAGTGTTTAAAACAAACATACAAACAGCTGGGGCTCTTTGGTATTTATGTTCTCAGTGGCAATGAATCAAACTGACAAATGTACATCAAATTAAAATTAAATCTTTGCACCCACTCTATTTTTATTGCTATTCAGAGGACGATTGGTATAATCGTGTGTTATAATAACTCTGATTTCAAGAATTTAAAGATGCACGCTGATACCAAAACAATCAAATAAATCTGAGTGCGCTACATAAAGTCCTGACAGGATTTTCACAACTCCATCTGTGCTTTCTAAGGCTGTTGCATACGGAATCTGCGGTAACTCATTTCTAATTGCAGAGTTTTGATGGATCCAGGAGATTCTCCCACCTTCAGCCCTGCATCTGTCTCGTCACCTCCCAGCATCCTCCATTTCATTTATTGCACAATATTAACGCACAACTTCCAAGAGCTTGCTTAATTATTTAGTGACTTGGATCTCCGGAGAGGTGCTTGAAACTGTTCTTGAGTTTTATTATGCATAGCCTGTTCTTCTTAAAGCATCCTTCATGAGCCTTTATGGCCACCATTTCAGAGAGACGCCTGCAGACGCGGTGTCTGAAATACAAAGCCGGTGTCTGTTGATGAATGGCAGTTTACAGTGCAGTCACGCTCACATTTCATTGAAGTGTGATTATATGATAATTTGATGTTTGCTTCTTACTTCTCCTCTCCATCACTCTTACAGTGTCTCCATCCAACTCAGCTATAGATCCCTTTTCTTTGAACAAACATAACCTTCCGACAACACACACATGTTCAATAAATTACCTGGGGAAACAGGCAATATACTTTTGATTGTTCGTTTCGCGCAGTCACAAACTTACTTTACAAAGGACCAATAAAGAGAGAAAGCAAGGAAATGAAATACACTTGGGAACAGTTGTTGTCACATTGGATATTTTATTGTTTCTGCGAGGTCGGGTATTGAGGCTTGTTCAGCAGGAGGTGTCCCGGGGGGGTTTGCCTTCCTGCGGCTCTGCTATCCATTCTCAAACAACCCGACGAATCACACGACTATCACACAACGCAACTACACAAAGTCCACAAATCCCCCTGTGAGACAATTATGATGAACTGCCCGGATACGGTCAAACTGACGCACCAGTAAGACCTTAAACCGCATTTGCACCTAAAGATTAAATTGTTATTATTTAAAAGGGCTGTTCCAAATGTTCATGATGTTATTTATTTTCTGTGGAACAGATATTTAAAATGATATTTGTCATAGTGACGACATCTCTCAAACTCTATTTTCTACCTAATATAGCCTACAAGTCATTTGGGAATGCTGTTGCAACTTTGGCCACATATCCCAGGAATGGAAAGTGAAAAATACACATTTTTGTTTTTCTTTTCTTTTCTTTTCTTTTCTTTTCTTTTCTTTTCTTTTCTTTTCTTTTCTTTTCTTTTCTTTTCGTTTCTTTTCTTTTCTTTTCTTTTCAAAATGAAGGTCAACAGGTCTGGATCGCCATCTTTTTACCACATTACAACAAAAGCACTTGAATGCAACATACTGGTAAATACCAGTTCACAAGTGGAAAATATCCTATATGCCATAGCACGTGAACGCACCATTAATCAAGAACAACAAGGCAGGGAAAGAGAGGCAAGGAATCTCATGCAACAACCATACCAAACAAATACAACAAATGAGCACAGGACAGCCAACAGGAAGACTAAATAGGGAGGCAAACAAAGGAGGGAAACGAGACAGACAGGTGGAGCAAATAAACCAATAATCAGATAACAAGGGGGAGGGATCAACAACGACAAGAGCACATGGGTCAACATAACAAAACACCCATGTGCATCACAAGACAGGACAGACATGTGACAATGGGCTATATGCACGCATAAGTTCCGGATTTGACGCAAGGTTGTGGAGATTAAAGCGGAGGAAAACCGAGGAAAACGGGAATATGGCAGAGTCTTCAAAATTTACTGTCCCCCCGTCTTTGAAACAAAACATACATACCTTTAGATGTAATTTTATATATAGTTATGTTTATTTAATATAATTTTAAAAAGAAGCATAAACACAACGAGGGGTGTCTGTTTTATCTGTTTTTGTGACAAACGTTTCTTTAGTATAACCATGGAGTATAAAATTCAATATAAATTCTCGGTATTGCATTGGACTCTACGATCGGCGGAAGTTATCGAGCATCCTTACACCTTCAACGGAAATACCGCCGTGCATAGAGTCCATTTTAGCAGCTAGCATTGAGATACTATTGTAGTTTTATAAATATTTAGAATTATTTTAAAACATTTTTTTTTGTCATTTTGTTTTACATTAAATTTTATTTCAGTTAACATTTATTTCAAGCTAGATTTAGTTACCTATAAAAAACCTTGGTTACATAAAACGCTCACAGTGAGGATATTTTATTCTTTTTAAAAATTCCATTGAATAATGTAATTAAATATTTAATTTGAGATATGGTGACATAATTTATTACTTTAAAAAATGCTTAAGTAATTTTTTGTTGTTCACCAGATGTGTGGAAAAAAGCAGTATCAAGTTTTTTTGAAAACTCCTTGTGTGTGTGTGTGTGTGGGGGGGGTTATAATGGCATATTTTTTATTTTTTCCTTTATCAATTCCCTCCACTCAGTAATTCAGGCTAAAGCTTATAAAACCTTTCTTAGAATAACAAACATGGCTCTAGTCCATAAACCCAATTATCAGGCAGAGGATTGTTTCAGAAGCTGTCACTGCAGGATTTTAAATGGGGGTGAGGCTTATTCAAAGTTGTGGTACGCCCATCAAATCTACCTGTAATATTCTTATCTCGTAATGATAAAGCTCAATCACTGACCCCTAGATCTCACATTACAATTGAAATGAGAACCCTGGAGGAACAATGCCAGTGGGGCGTTCCTCCATGCGGTATACAGGGATGGTGGGTAATGCAGGGGTGAAGGAGAAGAGACAGGTGCCACAATGGGAGCTAGGCATGGCCATTCAGGCCTGCAGGAATGCAGGATAATAGCAGATGATTGGAGAGGTGAAACCCCCCCCCCCATTTGCCGAGCGTCACGTAATTACAGCGGCGACCCCTCAGCTCTCCCTCCTGACTCCCCTCAGCACCATATCTGGGCTGCAGTGAATGAGTCTCTATTATGTCCTTTATTCATCCCTCTCAGTCTCTTTCTTGCTTTCTTTTTCACACCTTCCCACTGACAAACAAAACATTTATACATAAAATGACAGGCTTCCTAATGGTGTGCTGTGAGAATGCTTGTTTTTTCTTGTCTGTCGCATTTGCAGGCCGTGTTAGCGCTCTAATATAGTCCCTTAAACCTTCAAAGTAGCCAATTATCCTATTTAAATTCATTAATATGCAATGTTTAAACATGATGAATAATTTTTACAGCCAAAGCTTGGATACTCTCTAAAAACGTTTGATACACTAGTGTGCTAATGTCTAAACGCACTGGTCTTATTGAAGTCAAAATTATTATTGAATCGACCCGACTACGTCAAGAAAAACTCATGATTTTGCAACCTTGCGAGATGATCAACTAACCATAATATACATGGAAAAAGTAGACATATAATCAAGCTTTTATTCCTCATTTATTGTGAGTGAAGTTGGCCTGGGAAATATTAAATTTAGTTGACTCACCCTTTGCTAGTCAGCTTATTGTCATTTTTCTCCAGCACAGCAGGAAAAGAAAGCAAATAAAGTGTCTCCTAAAGTGACAGTGAGCTAAAGCTGAATTGCATTAAAAGCTGAATGTCCAAGCAATAAAATGCCCACAATTATTATGCATCTCTATGGCATGCGGTCATATGGCAGTCTTCCTCTCTGATGGTTGGATATCATCGTTACCATAACTCACCCAGCCACTAAACGATGTGTCCCTTCTCTGGCTTACCGCACACTTGTTATTATACCTGCCCATCACTGAACCACTTAGGTTATTCCTGACTAGACTGAACCAGAAACCCCCTAATTTTAGAGAGTATAGCTTGACACTAAGAATTTGATTGGTGCTAAAATCGTACTTATTTATGCCTCCTTGCATCTTTCTTGCTTGCTTTTTTCTCACTTTCCCACTGACAAACAAAACACTTACGAATAAGCGTTTTGTGCAATGCTTGTGTGTTCTTCTCTGTTGCAGCTTTAGTACTCAAATGCTTTGAAACCTTCAAAGTATTCAGTCATTTTGTTCAAATTTTGTTATCTTGTTCACATATTCACTATTAATTTCAACTTTTCCCTCAATAAAATCCAATTCACTGCTTATTAATAGTAGTTTTAGGCAACCGCGTTCATCATTATGTTGCCCGTCAAGTTTAAGGGTCACTCTTTTGGCGTAAATCAATGCGTACGGCCGTCTACCGGAAGTTAGTAGTTGATAAAGTATTAAATACAGGTATTTTTCTTACAAAAACACATCGCTTCACTCCAGATGGCCTTTATTACCCCCCCCCCCCCCCCCCAGAGACGTGTGAAGCTCTTTAATCATGAATAGATGCGCTTTGATGGACTTTCAAAGACAGACACCCATTCGCTCCATTAATAAAGCTGGGAAGAGCCAGGACATTTTTTAATATAACTCTGATTATCCTCTGAAAGAAGAAAGTCATATACACCTAGGATGGCTTCAGGATGAGTAAATCATTGGCTAATTTTAAGTTTTGGCTAATTTTAACTCCCTTTAAAGGAGTAGTTCACTTTTAAAAAAACTTTTGCTGATAATTTACTCACCCACTTGTCATCCAAGATGTCTTCAGTCGAAAAGAAATTAAGGTTTTTAATGAAAACATTCCAGGATTTTTCTCCATATAAAGCACTTCATTGGGAACCAAACGGTCCAAAAGACAGTTTCATTGAAAACTGCAAACTGTTCAAAGGGCTTTAAACGATATGTTTATGTGCTAAATCTAATTTTAGCACTAAAAAAATGTGCTAAATCTAAAATCAAACAAGTTTTTGATTCTGTTTTTTAATTAAGTAATACAAGACCTAATGTAGCCCGGTAACGCTTCCTTTTACAGTACAGTACTTACAGTGTACTTATCTAGAAAGTACTGGCTAATATAAGGTAAGTACATGGAACAGGGGTAGGTTTAGGGGTAGGTTCAGGGTTAGTACTAGTTATTACCCAGTAATTGTTACCTGTAGCCCCGACCCTATGTAGCCCTAAAAATAATAACTTAGGCTCCAGTTGAAAAGCATTGTTCTAAATAGTCTAATATGAATACCCCGCATGTATTTTCTGTGATGCTGTGTTTTCCTTTGCTCTAATCAGTAGCTAGATGTGGAGTGTCTGATGAGCTGGCTTCCTCTTCCTCTGCTTTGATCATTCAGCTGTTATATACGGCATTATCAGGCACCTGTAACTGTCGCTCAGCCTTCAAAAGGCATTATATTCAGGGCAGTACTGGAAGTGACTCAATATTTAAATAATACTATGCCACTTTGAGTTGTCAGTTTATATGCCCTCCCAACACAGATGTACCAAGCAGGGATTTGCCATCACTCTGCCTTATACCTTGTGTGCATTTTACACAATCCTGCTTTTGTTTTCCTTGCCAACTTGTTCTGTCTAGTTTTTCTAAATGCATTAAGTATGGGCTAATAGCCAGCTGCATTATTGCAAAATATTATCGCTGTACATTATTCCACTTATTAGGCTACTTTTTGCTTATCTTTTCCATTCTTGCTTTTCGTTTTTTTTTTTTTTTTCTCACATTTTTTTTGCAGCGTCACACCTAGACAGATAACTATATATAGATTATAAGTTTTGTTATCTGCCGCCTTAAATACTCAAGCTCTTTAAAGCATGGATTCTGATTGACAGTCAATGTTTTTATCATTCTTCAGCTGGAAAAAAAATAGTTTTCAAAGTGATCCTTATAATTGTCATTGTCGTTATAGTTCTGGTGTGGATATACAGTAGTTGTTGTTTCTAACATGAAGGTGTAAAATAGTGATGGCAATTTCAAAATCGTGTTATTGCCTTTTCTCGTGGTATTTCTGATCAAATGCAATATATTTTCTCATATGTATTCTCTCGTTATTTCATCTGACTTCATAAATGAAAAGGTTTTTTAAATGATATCTGTGCATCAATAAATATAAGCGAAAGTTTGACTATTAATGAAATAATGTCAAAGTCAGTCAGTTTATCATGTCAGGTAAATGTATAATCAGTTCAAAGATAATTCAAATTAGACATTTGTACCAGTCGCACTGAGACAGTCGTATGATACTAAACATGTATAATACTCAATGATACTCATTCACATGAAACCATTTTGATTCTTGTGTGAGTTTGGGTGATGAGGGGGAGAAATGTAGATTAGGATGAGGGAGGTGAGACCTTCATCTCAATGGTGCACGAGGGGGAGTCCAAAAGTTAATTTTCAGCCTCAACCAGTTCTTCCAGTTTTCCAGGTCTTACAAGGGTGTGTAAATAATGATAGAATTTTCATTTTTGGGTGAATCCCTTTAACTGAATTCCTACACAGTATCATAAACAATGTGATTGAGAAAAGTATTGTTTAAAGTGTTAAATAAAGTCAAATAAAGTGTGATCAAGCGCAAAATGGAAAATGTGAGCACCTTGACTGAACCGCCAATGCCATAGAGCCATGCCAAGATTATGTCTCATAATGTTAAATTTAGACAATTAAATATTCTTCCCCATATTTACATCCTTTTTCATTGGCCTTGCAAGGTAGTAGGCTGAGTACTAAGCATTTTTTAGTTGGTGACATTATACATAAGATTATAAGATTAACATTTTCCTGCAAACATAGTCTCATATAAGTAGACGTAAAAGGTGACCTTATGTAAATCCATTTGCAATTTTGAGTCTCATAGGGTTGGATATTCAAATTAATTTTATGTTACTAAGAATTTCTCGTGTTTTTTTAGTGCTGCTTTTTATTTGTTTGTATCATTGATGATATATATTTAATTTTTTTTTCTTCTTCTTGCTAAAATATCTTGAAATTTTAACAATACTCAAATTTTGGTCTCACATTTTTTGAAGTGTTTTTTTTTTGCTCTATACTTTACCATCTGTATGACAGCAAGTCCCATCATTCAGCTCATCACTGCGTCATCAACCTACGCCTTAGTTATTGTAAGAGGTTAGTGACCCCTAATGGCGGAAAAAAGTACACAATGTAGCTTTAAAGGGTCATGAAACCCCCCTCTTTCAGCTCAAGTCTAGCTCACAATCTTTTTGAAAAATGCAACTTAAATTGACGTGGATAGCTATGAGAAGAAGGGGGGAGTGGGTGTATGGCCATCACTCTCATCGCCAATGTCCCATGCATATTGACTGTCACTATAAAGCAGTGGTAAAACGTGAGGAAATGCTAGATTTTTTTTTTTATATAAACTGGGAAAGTTAAAGTCTTATGAAATACACTGACACTTTATTATTGTCCTTTCAAAAGTAACGGAATGCCCTGCTACACATATTAGCCTTTATATCTTTATCTTTAATATATGTAGCAGCATCACGGGGAAACATTTTCAACCCACTTGGACTTTTGCACCATGAAAACAAACACTTGCGTCCCATGATTGCCTGCCTCTATCTACTACTACTACTGTCGTTGGAAAGATCCATGTGGTGAATAATTAAGAGACAGTGTCTTCTCATAGGAAAACTCAGTCTCATTAACAATTATGAGACACTGATGAGTCATCAACGCACTCACAGTCCAATTTAACCATTTTAACCCTACTATTAAATCTAACAGATGTTAACATTGTCTTCAATGGTGTTCAACACACATACCTCTCTCACACAACTCTGTTAAAATCTCAGGAAATTTGGTTTGGGGTTTAATGACCCTTTAAGAGACTAAATTAATAGTGCAGCAGTGCGTTTTCTGCCTTACTTTCTTGTATGCAATACTAGTAGATCCAAGGCTGCTTAAAGCTTACAACCAGAATGCTGGAGGCCTTTTTTTAATGAGTCACTTAAAAACAATAAGGCAGTCTCCTCTCTTCCTGCCACTGACAATTAATGCATATGAGCAGTGCCTAAACTAAAAATATATCAAAGTATAACAACTTCTTTCCCCCAACCAAACATGCAAATTCTTAATGACGCTGACAAAAAGACTCATTTTTTGTTAAATAGCTTACATTTTTTAGCATAACAGGCATCACTGGTTTCTTGTTATGAAACCTGCAATGAATTGATTTTGATTCTTAAATTTCAGTGGAGCAGTCTCTCTCTCCAATGCGGTCATTATTATTATTCTTTAGCTTTGCAATTAAGTCTTAAAATTGTCTTGCTTTGAAATGCCTCTTTCATTAGGCCAGGAATAAAAAAAAATGTCTGTGTTTTACAAAAAGTGCCATATTGTTTATTGAAGAAATCAAGTATCTTTTAATTAAGCATTTTCAGTTTCCTTGGGGCAATTGTTTATACAAAATGTGAACCATGTGCTCTTAGTCATCATTATTCAGCAGTTGTCAAGATATGTTCTTGTTTCTGTTTGTAGTGGGTCCACTTAGTGATTCTCTGGCTGGCAGAAGTTCTCTTGTGCATTTTAAATGAAACAGTTCAAAGTGATTTATTGAATTTGGTTATTGTTTTAATTATATATCATCAATGTCTCCTTTCTGAGTTTTCATGATTTAGTTTTAATGTGATGCATTTTCATCGCTCATTCTTTTCCTGTAGTTATGTCATTGTATCCTATCCCTAGACGTTGTAGACTACATGGTGCAAATGAGTTGAAAAATCTCAGTCATTTACACAACAAAGTTTATAAGCTGCCTGTATACCCTTACATGGCATCGGTTATGCAGTTATTGTGTTATTATTAAACATCTGAATGCTTAATGGACTCAGCTATGGATGTTAGCTTTTTCTATAAACTGTCTCATGTCATTTTTCTCAAGACATGTTTTTGATCCCCTGTTTTTTTTAAATTGTATGTTTGTCAGACATTAGCAAGTGTGTCTTGGTTATATTTCAGTCAGGATAGAATATCTTTCAAAAAGGGGTTTTTGGTTACCAGGCAACAAGTGCTTGAACCAATCAGGAGCTTAACGGTAAACACTGATGGTCTCATGCTTCAAGTTTTACCTCTCTGTCTTTCTTAGCTGATGTGTATTACAGATGCATCTATTTGCATTCTGGATTATAGATACTGTCTTTGTCTTATTGGTTAAAGGAAGGTTTTAAAGGTGATGGGGTATACAAATATTAACTTAGATATGAGGATTTGTTTTTTAGCTTACAAGGGCAGTAGATATCCTAACACACAGCTTTCCCTAAGTGAAGTCTGACTTAAGGTTAAAAATACATAAATACAATAAATATTAAAACAAAAAGATAAAAAGCCAAAAGATAAGCCAAAAACTATACATTTCAACAGCACCACACAGCTTGTTAAACATTATAAGTTTAGCCACTGGATGTCGCTTATTCAAAACAATAACAAAGGTTGTGATGAGCGTGGAATTATGGGAGTTGTCATCTTCACCTCCACAGCCGTTGGAAAGCAATTGATTCTGACTCAGGCGGAAATCATGTTCATGGATGAGCTAATACTGTAACGTAGTTAGATATATGGGAAGGAGGAGGTGGGAACCGGCGAACGTTTGACAGCTTTAATAATAAAATAAACCAATACAAATTGAAAGTAAAGACAGCAGCCCCTCACAGATGACTACTGTCACATATAATAAAACACAACATCAAATAAAACCTTTTATGTTTCCGCTCCTCCGTTAGAGATACGAGACCGGCCTCATGCCGTTCTCTCGCAGCCCTCGGCCTCGCCCTGCTCGCCACATAAATATGTATTACAGTTTAATAATGTTACTGTGGTATGAAGCAGGGTGGGACATTTTACTTTGCTGTTGTTTATTTGCCGCAGTTGGTCGGTTTTCTTTCAATAAAGGTATCCAAACAAACAGTTGCTCTCCTGTCTAATAAAATGCATATTATATCTTTGGTCTTTGGTTCCATGTTGTGTACGGAAGTACTAATAACGTTAGTCAGGTGACACAATGGCATGGGACGTTACACAGGTTAAACAACATCAAATAAAACAGCTGTGAATTTCTCTGATTTTAAACATTGGAAACATTTGGGATAATGCAAGTACACAATATATAACATTGTTATATATCTTACATATTGAGCCCTTTAGGAAAATACACATTTTTAAAAATAAAACACAAATTTATATCAGCGCACGCATATTAGCCGGAGCACATTTTATTTTGTGATTTGATTAATTTGGTCTTTACTTTTTCATGGGCAGTTGGCTAACCCTGTTCTGTTTCTGACAGATAGTGTCTAAGTAAGAGGTGCTCTGCAGCACAGGAACTGTATGGTAGGGAAAATGTGGTCACAATCGTGTTCCCACCAGGTCACAATTAATTTTCATTGAGAGAACTAAGCGTGCGGACATGCAAGCGCAGTGCTGTGAAACTTGTACGCATGAGTGAGAGAAAAGTGGTTGCCAAACAAGAGGAAGCCGCTACCCAAGGCGACTGCCTATTATATTGCCACTGCCAAACACAACACAATTGCCACTAACACAAAGACATGACCTTTAAAACATGGCACAAGGCATTCTCTAATTCATCAGAGACACTCTTGTGTCACAAAGTGTGTTGCAGATGGCTACATGAGCCTGATCAGATAGGTCAAACAAATAAGGGCGATTCCACAGTAACGGTCCACAAGGGGTGTAATGAACTATATAGATTGAATAATACCAAGGTGTTGTCATTTTTTAAATTTTTTGTTCATAATTTCATTAAAGACAGATGTAAGAAATAATAAACTTAGTTTTATCCCACTAAGCCTTGGCATTATCATGTAATGAGACTTTATTTTATTTCCGTCCCCAGAAATTGCAGGTGTCAGTGTGGGACATTACGTGCATCTGGATTTTTCCTAAGTCATTTCTTTAATTTGCTGTAATAAAATCCTGAATTTTGGCACTCAACATTTATTTTGGTGTGTCTTCTACAAAATAAATCTACTAACACTGAAAGTATAATTCCCTTAATCTACCACGATGCAATGGAAAGATTTATTAACGTTCGTCACACTATCCGTCAAAGAAGTTACGTACGTTAAACTATGATTTTAAAGTAAGCAGACATATAATTTTTCCATGTAATTCTATCAGTAACAAGACGATAAAAACATCTTGTGTGGACTAAATTCTCATGTACGTAGCTACATGATAAATTGTTAATAAATCAGGATAAAACAGGGGCTGAGATTTTCTGTCAAAAAATCATAACGTTCGAACATTTTATTCTGACGCTTAATTTCATCTCATAACGCCTCAACGGTTCACCTGTCAGGAATAAGATTGTCTAGGTCACAGTCGCTCTGCGTGAGAGGAAGAGTTAACAGGATTTCACGGATTTCGATGAATGTGGGTAAGTTTGTGGATTCTGTCCAAAAGGTTACGAACGATAAAATGTTACGAACGTGGTAAACTTTGTTTGATAAACATTAAATATGATCATTGTGGAGAGAAAGGATAAAAGAGTGATCAAGTCGATATCAAGTGCATGGTTTCGGACCGAAAGCAGCGTCGTGTTCATGAAGATCATGCATGAATGGTGGTTGTATTATATTTTGACAGATTATGCACTTCATGTTCGTAAACTGGACAGAAGCTATCCAACTTCGAACGTTGTTTTCCGCGTATTTTGAATCAATGAGCTTTTCATGAAAGTCAACATCGTCAATGACTTTTTTTTTTGATGATGATTTTATTTTTTGTCAAAATGTCAGTATATAGCGTATAGGCTGTCCAAGTTAACACGTTAATAGTGCGTTAACACAATATCACAAATGCCATTAGAATAATCTGTCGGCGTCAAGCGCAGGTTGTTAAACAACAGTGAACTGGGCATGTAATGCACACGCGCAGATTTTCCGCACTGACGGCACACATTAGTTTAAACATTAGGGGCTCTATCTTGCACCCGGCGCAAATGACTTTATACACTGACGCATTTATCATTCCTATTTTGCACGCGTGTAAGCGGTTTTTTTTCCTCCACAGACGCACGTCGGTATAAACTAGGAAATGAACTTGCGCTCCCTGGGCGCAAAAAGGAGACGTGTGTCGGCGCAAACAATTCCTTGTGCTATTTTGCAGTTCCAGAAAACAATTGCGCCAATGACCAGAAAAAAAAAACTGGTCTAATATCAGTGGCGCGTTGCGCATTGCTCATAATGCTATTTTAAGCGCGCATGCTTGGCCATTACAGAGAGTGAACAACGCGCATACACTGTAGATGATTCTCTCATCTACACAGATGCATTTTACTTTTTGCAAACGATACATTATTATACGAAAAAAATATAAACATGAGGGAAATCATTGTTGTGTCCATAATGATGGGAAAAATAGGCATACAACTTATTTACCCAAGTTATTATATGCATTTTTAACCGAAGCTAATTTGGGTCGGTTTGTCCCATCCCCAATGTCACTTCTCTTTCTTTTACGGCCCTGACGAGAACATCGATCTCCTCGGCTGTGAACCGATTAGTGAAGTGCGTCTGGTGCGCCGTTAAAATAGAATTGCGCCACGGAACAAGCGCACGTCGTCTTCTGTCTTCTACATTTGGCAAAGAAATTTGAAAAATATACCTGTGGTATTTGTTAGTAATTTTGCTGGCTTTAAATTTATGAACATACCGGACTCAAAAATGCATCTTTAAGTTTATAAAACAGATCATATTAGATGGCCACCCTGCCTGCATGGAAGTCATATTGCAGTTTTGTGAAAAATGCACAACGCATGACTCATAATTATGCCAAATTAGGAACAAAGCAAAACATGAACTTGGATTCAACCTGAATTTTATTAAACTGAATTAGATTAAGTACACTTTCTGCTTGAATTTACACTGTTTTTCCGTCCATGTTACATACGTTAAATTCAACTTTGATCAAAGTTTACAAGTTCAACATTGCCAGATTTATCCTGCCTTTCACACAGCTGTATCCCAGGTTGTCACAGGATGTTAACCTGAGGACAATGGCTTTCTGCATGAAGATTGAATTTTGCAGAATTTTGTCCTCGAAGTGAGCCCGATACTGTGGAATCGCCCATAACTAATGGTGCCAGCATGAGTACTTGCGCCCGCAAAGCGTCCACGCCCTCAGATCACATGGACGTGGCTGTGGTTACATGAGGTAAAAACAATATAAATACTGTTCATTTTCTCACACTAACCACTCGTTTCGTGTGTTAGGCCATCAATGTGTACTTACATTTACGAGTCATTAAATCACGCTTAATTTGGACTTCTCTGTGCTTGCTCTTTGAGGTGGACCCCCTAAATCTGCATTATATGACAAGACAAGAACGGTTTGACCTAAAAATATAAAAATTGAAAAACCTGTGGAAACAAAGACACCTACATATTGGATGCCCTTGAGGTAAGCTAAAACATCAAAAATTAATTTCAAAGTGAACTACCCCTCACTTACAACTGACTCATTTCTCTGACTCTCCTCCCAATCATCATTGAAACTCACCAGCAGATAGAGCTTGTGAAAACAGCTCTTCCCTCCCCATCCGCATTGCTCTCTTAAAGCGAGTGTCACATCATATGTTGTGATTCATTAGTTATAGAACATAGGCACTGCGAAATTCATAAAGTCTGATGAGCGTGCAGACCGCCCTTGAAAAATAAAATCGTTCTCTGTATCTAGGTGCTTTTCATTGCCTGTTTGTCCTTGCCTTCTGTAGATTGATTCTACAGACAGTATGATAATAACACCAACAGCAACAACAACAACAACAACAGGAAAGCCTATTAATTAATAATCATTTATGCCAAGCTTCACTTGAGCAACATGCTGCATCTCAGCGCTGATAGACTGGATACGCCAGTGGAAGTGAACAGGTATTGTGCCAAGCTGTAATAAGTCTCATCAGGAGAAGTCAGTTATTATTGTGGACTCAACAAACCATTGAAGCATTGGATGTGAAATTAAAATGTGCGAGCTAAAACTTTGCAAAAGGGAATAGGAGAGAAAATAGTGAGAGAGGGAATACAAAGTTCTGTCACTCTAGATGGCGTAGGCTGATAGGCCTTTAACTCAATCTGCTTGCAATCTCATCATTCTCTAGGGCACAGCTGTTTGGTTTCTGCTGTTTCAGCAGCCAATGAGCTCGCTGCTCAACCTTTAAATACTGGGTCAGCTGTAGCACTTTCAGAAACCCTCCATCTTCCCCAGCTCCACCAAGATAGGGGGTAATTCAGCAGCAGCAACAAATAAAACAGCAGCAACAGCGTAGCAGATCTATATCCACACACTCAGAAAGGTGTCATGACAGAAATTCAGTTTTTTTCTTTTTGCATATTGGGTTGCAGTCCACATTAGACATGCTACTAACTATAAGAAACTTTTCAGATAGCCACATGTCAACTAACTTTCATTAATCTGCTACTACATGTCAACTAACTCTTATTTAAGTAAGTAGACTGTTAGGTTGGGTTAGGGTTAGGAAAATAACTTGTACTTGCAAGTACTTGCAAGGTTACAAAGTACCATCAAAATAAAAAATTATAAGATATGACATGACATTTCCCATGACATTTCGTCGAAATACTACGCACATGGCACTTTTTAGCATCAATATAACACGCAGAACCCAAGGCGTCATAAAGGTGACTGGCATCCTTTAGCGTCAATATGAGACACAGACCCTACCCCAGAACCTACCCATAACTAACACAGTCTCATCCCGAGACGTCATATAACTGACGTCTTAGGACGTCTTTTGACCATACATCAACATCCGCTGTTTTAGGGTACCCTTTGACGTCAGTACATGATGATCCTGGGACGTCATACAACTGATGCTTTACCTTTAACGTCAGTTAGGTGACGGGGTAGGTTTAGGTCTGGAGTAGTTTTAGGATCCGATAACTTCATCTAACTGACGTTAAAGGGTACCCTAAAATGGCGGATGTTGACGTATGGTCAAAAGACGTCAGTTATATGATGTCTTGTGATGAGACTGCGCTGCCATAACAGTGCGTGTTATATTGACGCTAAAGGGTGCCATGTGCGTAGTATTTCGACGAAATGTCATATAGGATGAGAATGTGTTGGACAATCCACTAAAAATGACTGCTAGTTGACAAGTAGTTGCAAAGTAACTTATCGTAGCAGTTGCACGATTTGTGAAAAAATACAATATTTTTGAACGTTTTGTTATTCATGAAAAAAAAATCATGAATCACAGTGAGTATTTTGTGCAGCTGTTATAGTAACATTTAGAGGCAGGACAAATACAATACCAACCAACCAACCGCCACATTCACTGCTTGTACATCAACAGATTACAACAGGCATAATAATGGAACAAAATAAATGAAAATCAGAGCCAGAGCAAGCAAAATGGAAACAAACTATCTGAGAAATGAGATACTAGTAACACTTATGCAGATATTCCGTACCACAGCAAGCAAAGAGTCTCAACTGAGACTCAACTCAACCAAAAAACAAAACGCTGCGATGGCCAGAGCACCTACAGTTGGCTAAAAACATTTACTGGTGGCTAAAAACACTTAGGTGGACATGCAGCCTTATTGTTATTATCTGCATGACCAAAAATTAAAAAGTATTTTATGTTCTTTCCACTGTTATGAGAGAAAAAAAATCCAGATGCTCGGCCAGGTGTGCCAAAACACTTATTTATCAGCTTCAATATTTCATCACAAAATGCAATAGCACTGCGTTCTGTCAAATTAAAAAAATAGATCATCGCTTGAGTCAGCATGAGCATGGGAATTCACCTCCATCTTAAAACAATGGTTTTCTAGTCCAATTCTCAGTTGGGGGCCTGTAAAACATGATGACATCCTGCTCTATGATTCATTTGACCATTTAGTTGTTTAATTAAATGTGTTTCCAGGTGGTGGTTGTAATGATGGTGGTGGACCTTGACCTTGAAAAGGTCGCCGTCAACCCCCCACCCCCCCAAATAAACAAAGAGTTTAGTGCCTCTAATAAGGAAAGATAAAGGTGGTAAAAAAAAAAAAACAATAGCTCCCAGCATACATAGCTAGTGCAGCAGAATTAAAAGCATGAACTCTTTTAACTATAGACTTGGAATGACAAAACAAATTTGCCCTTGACTAAATGTTTTCTTATACAAAAAAATAATAAATATAATAATTATAGTCATTTCTCCATTATACCTGCAGGTTGTTCTCCTTCCATTTTTAGGTCATTTGATCGCCTTCCCATTTGTTTTCTGACCTCTCACAAAGCCTTTTATCTTCGGATTTTCACTGGGCTCAAGCATCCTTATGAAAATATGGAAATGTAATTTGTCGAGTGTTCCTTGTGGAAACCGTAATCCAATTATGAAGTCATATCAAAGCAAAAGTTCTAGCTGCAGAGAAAGGGAGAGAGAAAGAGAGAGACTGAGCAAGAGGGGGAAATTGGTCATAAAACCTGTACAGAGAGGGAAAAAAAAAACTAATCAAAAGAAGTCTTTATTCCAAGAAAGAAAAATCACATTTGGTCCACAGGCTTGTTGGGTGGCATTGAGAATTTAGGCTGAAAAGGACATCTGTGTCTCAGACATCAATTTGAGTACTTAAGAGCTTGTGACTCATTTAAGACTTCAAAAGGTTCAGAGACTCCCCTACTAAGCTGCATATTCAATGAATGTTCTGACTGAGGTTGAAGAGACTGTGGATAATGATTTTTTTGTTGTTGTTGTACTGTATTGTTTGTATTGTGCCTTTGCAATGTTAGCCAATGAGCCACACACCAAGAGTCCTTTATTGTCAGCCCTCATATGCTCAAGGCGTGCTTGTGTATGACTGCCGTCACGGTTCTGGCATCAAGGTAAACATACGAACAACACGTCATTAGGAGGATTGTGCCAGCCGATGTTTGTTGAGTCTGTGTGGAATGGGATGCTGTGAAGGAAATTAGCTGATTGTGGCATCATAACGGCTAAGAGTGTAAATTACAGCTGCTACTTGACAAACGATAAACAGAGAAATATGCTTTGTGACAGGTTTTCCATCCGGTTTTATTTTGTGACTTTTGCTGAATCATTTGGTCAAGGTAGCATCAGCTTTCTCGTCCCATTAAAGGAGAACTCCGGCACAAAATGAACCTTTGGTCTAATAAAACATTGGTACCTCGTTGACCGCTCTCTGAGATTTGTTTTCATGAAAATCGAATGGAAAGAGTTTTTATCTCTAAAACTCTAAAACACACTTTGATGCAATAATGTTTGGATTTCACAGTATTTCGCTATATCTCGGAGTGATTTCCCTGACTTGTTTTTAGTTTTACATCCATCAAGTTGATACTAAGCAATAAGAACATTGGAGCTACTTTTAGTCAATTAGCTAGTGATTTAAATTGGCCCTGTCAGTTCCCATCACTGCAGGCCTTAGGGTGATTAACATCGTTTAAAATTGAAGTGAAGCGCCTTCACACATGGGAGTGAAGACAGACACAATAAAAAGACAAAAAAAAAAAAAAAACACAAAAAGACGAATAAACTGGAGGCGTGCAGGGAGGAAAGGTTCAGCAATGATGAAGGTTCAAACAAGGGGCCAGGCCATCATCAGATTAGCAATGACCTGGCCATAGTTCTCCACCCAATCCCATATGGCGAAAATACAATTTTCTTGCCAAAATGTATTTCAAATACCTTTAAAAGGTTTGGGGTTGGTTCAATTTTTTGTCACTTTTGATAGTTTAATGAATCTTAAGTAATTGTATAAATTAAATAAATAAAAAACAAATCCCCAAACCAGTCAAATGTTTTGGATCGGTATGAAAAAACCCCTCTAATTTTGTGAAATATTTTCTGTTTTCTATGATGGAGTTTTGGTTCCTTACCACTGGTCACCTTGGCTTTTGGCTTGCTTAATTGGGGACATTTAATATTCAACTACACTCTAAAAAATGTTGGGTTGTTTTAACCCAATTTTGGGTAAAATGTGGACAAACCCAGCCATTGGGTTACATTTTTAAATTACATTTTAACCCAGTGGGCTGGGTTTGTCCATATTTTACCCAAAATTGGGTTAAAACAACCCAGCATTTTTTAGAGTGTATATTATTGATCTGCCTTACATACACTCTCAGAAAAAAAAGGTACAAAAGCTGTCACTGGGGCTGTGCCTTTTCAAAAGGTACACTTTTCTATCCAAAGGCTACTGGTACCTTAGTGGTACATATCAGCACCTACAATGTACATATTATCACCTGAAATGTACATATAAACACCTAAAATATACATATTAGCTCATGAAATGGACATATTAGCACCTAAAATGTACATATTATCACCTAAAATGTACATATTAACACTTAAAATTGACATATTACCACCTAAAATGGACATATTAGCTCATGAAATGGACATATTAGCACATAAAATGTTCGTATTAACACTTAAAATGTACATATTACCACCTAAAATGTACATATTAACACCTAAAATTGACATATTACCATCTAAAATGTACATATTACCACCTAAAATCGACACATTATCTCATGAAATGGACAAATATGTCCATTTCATGAGCATTTTTAGGTGGTAATATGTACATTTTAGGTGGTAATATGTATATTTTAGGTGTTAATGTGTACCACCTACATATTTACCACCTAAAATGGACATATTAGCTCATGAAATGGACATTTAACACCTAAAATGTACATATTAGCACCTAAAATTGACATATTACCACCTAAAATGTACATATAATCAAATAAAATGTACAGATTAACACCTAAAAATGACATACTAACACTTAAAATATACATATTAGCACCTAAAATGTACATATTAACACCTAAAATTGACAAAAGTTTACCTTTTGAAAAGGTACAGCCCCAGTGACAGCTTTTGTACCTTTATTTCTGAGAGTGTAAGGTGGATATAACATGACATGAGTTAACATGACTAACATGAGTTTTCTTGTAAAAATAACTTTGTTTTATTATTTTCATGTTATCACTGTGAAGCTGCTTTGATACAAAAGCGCTATATAAATAAAGGTGACTTAACTTGGGAATATAATAATAAAGTGTAATTTATTCCTGTGAACAAAGCTGAATTTTCAGCATCATTACTCCAGTCTTCAGTGTGATCCTTCACAAATCATTCTAATATGATGAAACATTTCATCATTGAAACATTACTATTTCAAATAAATGATGTTCTTTTGAACTTTCTATTAAACAAAGAATCCTGAAAGAAATTGTGCACACTGTTCTCAACATTGATAATGAATGTTTTTGAGCGTCAAATCATTATATTAGAATGATTTGTGAAGGATCATGTGACATTGAAGACTGGAGTAATGATGCTCAAAATTCAGCTTTGATCACAGGAATAAATTACATTTTAAAATATATTAGAATAGAAAACAGTTACTTTAATTTTGTTTTGTTTTTTGTTCGTTTGCATTTTTTTATAAAATAAATGCAGCCTTGCAGTGAGCAGAAGAGAGACTTCTTTTAAAAACATTAAAATTCTTACTGATCCAAAACGTTGGACTGATTGTGTATATTGAATATATATATTTATATATATATATATGCATTTTGAAAAGTGCTCAAATATTTTTTATTTAATTGCATATAGTTTGAATAAAATATATTCTATAACTATTTTTATAACATAGTATGATTATAATGAATTGAAATGATTGGCAGTGGTTCGTGTCTCGTAAAAGGATTCACTCAACTATCCACAAACATGATGACCTTGATTCATTTCTGTTTCTAAGGTGCTGCAAAGATAATTGGTCCTTGCTGTGCAGTTTGTCTGACTTTTGAATTCATATTTCTATAGGATATGAGAAACAGATTTCACAGTGTGTGTACGCACATTGTGGGGTCATCTCATCTACTGCATTATGAGCAATAATAATTACACTTCATTGTCCTCTTCCATGTTTTTGAATGGGGGGTGGGAGGATTTTCCTAATCAGTCCCGCTGACCCATTTTGGCGGTTCCGTTACCCCAGTGACCCTTGTTCGAAAATGACTTATGAGCGATGAATTTACTGCTCAGTATGCCAGTCACAGCCTGACGGGGCATTTAGGGCAGACAGGTCTCGCATGAATGTGTTGCGATGTGTGATTTCACCTCGGAATGACAAACTGTACATCTATCACAGCTGTCACTAGGAGGACACTCTATTGTAGTGAGAAAGCTGTTAAATGTTGTCAGCATGAGATTTCACGTTTCCTAACTCTATGTTTTTCAATGAAATGCCTTTAAAACACCTTCAAACTTTGCTGAAACACCACTGTGATCATTCGTGTAAAAACAAATTATTTAAATATTGAATAGTGTACTTATATGACTCATAGTTTGAATGATCACATTTATAAAACTGTATTTTCAAGCTGAAAGCAAAAATAAATGAAGCCATTGCAAAGAATTTGTTTCCAAGAATTTTAATGTGACCTTCATTTAACAAAAACAAAAACATTAGAATCTGGTATAAATGTGCCTGTATTTACTTTTATATTTCCTCCTACACTAGTTGAACAGACCTTAAAAAAAAAAAATCCACCACAGAAGAGAACACCTTCCTCTTAAATGATAAGTTGTTTCTTATCTGTGTTCTAACAGACATGCAGTAGACTCAACTTGCTAGCACATTTATTTCACCCCAGTGCATTTGAACTGTCACAACTCCATACGCTTTCTAAAGCATTCAAATGAATACTGATATACATGTTCTTTCAATGCACAAGGCTGCACTGATCTCTATGAACCGTTCAGTGATAAGGCAACTTGACGTCTTTGCCCTTTAATTTGAAACAGCAGCTTCAGATAAGGTCGTAATGCTATATGGTTTAATCTCTCTGCGACAAGGGGAAGTAATACCTGAGGGTTCAGGACTGTCATCTTGATTATCTCCTTGTGTTTTGTATTTTCTCTGCGGCAAAAGAGTTATTGTACTAGCTCGGAGATGGTCTGCAAAAATCAAATCTTAACTCACACTTTGGGCATCTATAAAACTAATCAAGGGCAACTGTCAATTCTAATAGACTGTTAAAGGTGAACTACCCAAATGAAAAATTCATTTTAAGATGGCCGCACATGTCTGGGAAAAAGGGGACGGTAACACCTAAAGTTACTACTCAGCTTTGTTCACAGAACTAGAGCCTCCTAGCTTAGCTTCCAAAAAAGATGGCTGACACTATGTGTAATCCCAATCCTCCATAATGCATCCGTCTGCGTGTTCAGTAGCTTCGTCCATATTTTCAAAAAGTTTCTGCCGGTGAAATCAAGCGCACTGGCACTGATCTGTGATTGGTCTGTTAGCACACTAGGCCCAACCCCTTATGGGCGGGTTTGAAAGGGTGGGATCTAGTAGTCTTTACAGAAATCCCTCTCTCTAACACTTCCTCCAACAATGACGTAAAATGGCGATTTTTGCGTCATTGTAGGAGGAAGTGAAAAGGCTAAATAGCTGATTTCTCTTGTCTCAGGGAAAAATGAGAGTGTGTTGCACGACCATTCATTAGTATAACTGGATTTCTAACAATAAAAAGCTTAATGCAAATGAGTGGAGTGTCCCTTTAAGTTGAAAAAGCTGTTTCATGGTGGCTGCTTGATCAATTAATGCCCAGCGATTTTCCAACAGGGTGATAAGCATGCATATCTTTGATCACATGCTTATGTTAGTTCTGGTCCTCACATTTGGTAACCCATGTGGCATTTATTTTTTCTTTCACTGCTTATTTGCGTTTCTTTTATACAGACTCTTTTTGCACTGGCTTTTTCTCCAGGTTACACATGAAAGTAGCAATAACTGTCTTTATGAGTCTATGACTCTATGAGTCACTTAAACTATTCATTCAAAAACACTGATTCATTCAGGAATAAAACTAGTGTCTGTCTGTATGAGTGAGTCATTTAATCATTCCTTCAACAGATTTCTTCCAAACCCTCTGATTTATTCAGGAATGAAACATGTTAACCCTCTTTAGGAGTGAGTCATTTTAATCACATAACCAAAACTGATTTGTTAAAAAATTCTGATCAGTTGAAGAATGAAACAAGTGACACTCTTAACTATGACTCACTGAAGAATTAAAGGGGTGATGAACTTAGAAATCAATTTTTCCTTGAGCTTTTGACATCTAAGATGTCATCATATTAAGAATATCCTGTAAGTTTCAGAACTTAAAATATCCTTGTTAGTCCAATTAAAGCTTTTATTGACACCAGGCTCAGCAAACGACTTGTTTTTTCAAAGTGGGGAACTATGACATCAAAGAGGTTAAAACACCACCCCCGCAGAAGAAGAACAACTTCAACAAGGCGGGTTTAGCCCCGCCCACCGATTCGTGCATTACACGTATAGCTAAATAGCACAGGCCTACCTCGTGATGATAAACTGGATCGAGCTGCCGAACAATAAAAATGCAGTTTACAAAATATTGTGCAGTGCCTGTTTTTGGAAAAAGACAGTCGCTGCATATGCGAGTGAGTTAAAACTCATTATAATATGCCAAACTGTTATCCACTCACAGCAGTAGGTGTTTACTTCCAAGTCTTCCGTGCGAGACACCCATAAAAACCGAGCGTTTTTGAGCTAGACTCAAAACTAGAGTAGAAAATAGATTATTACTTATTCATTTTGATGTTTTTGAATGTAAAAACCAAGTGAAAAATAGTTTGGAAATATTTTCATTGCCAGAGCAAAAATTGTCAAACTACCAGCCAATAATTTGTCTAAAATGAAAGTTACTCAATATTAATTTCATGTTTAGCGAACTGTTGTATAAAAGCTATTTCGCAGCAGGCTATTCAAAATCATAAGAGTTATTATGTATGTAAAATGTATAAGAATTGTATCAAGCGTTGTTTGTTTTATTTCACAGTTATTACATTTGTAAAAAAAGTGCTTTATGGAACTGCATGACGACATTTAATGTTCATGCATGTAACTGTAGCTGATTCATAACACAAGTAAAGCACATCGAATCTCACAGTTTGCAGCACAACCACTTCAAAAGAACCCTACGTACGTTCTCAGTCCTGGTGCAGTTCACATCAGCATGACTGAAAAATTCACTGGAGGTGGGGGCATAGAACAGGATAGAGCTCACAGCATTTGTCCGATGAAAGAAGGGCGGCCTGTCAAACGTTTTGTAGATTAATCAGCAATGGCACATCCAAGGGGTCAGCGGGAGAAGAAGGTCTCCCTCGGGCTCCTTAGCTCTCCTAATCAAGCGCTCTGTCGGCTCTCTGAGCATTTGCTTTTTGACTTTGAGGATGAGGCAGTAATCCAGCCTGAGTTCTCTTTAGAGAGCTGTGCAACCTGGAATTCAAAACTATTATAATCGACATCCTGCTGCGATTGGATCAGGTTTCGAGCGTGCTATCAGGCATCTAATCGGATTCCCTCCCCACAGGTCTTGGTCAATCACCTAAGATATCCGAGGACTTAACACCTTTTTATAGGAAGGCTTCAAGACAAACTGAACAACATGTTCCTTGTACTACCCATAATTTGGTGGGTAATGCAGTACATGTAGAAAGCATAGAAGCATAAAACCATATAGAATTACAACAGAGATCAAGACTTGGCTCTGACAAGAAGGTCTTGTAATGTGACGACTGCTCTAGGAGTTACTTCCACAAGTTAAAGACAAACCATGCTGATCTTCTCAATCTAGCATATCTAATAAAGAGAAAATAAACTAATTGTGTGACCAGCGAGGTTGCGGTTTGTTCTCACGGGGACCTGGGTTTGAATCCCACTATCTTTTTCACTTTCCTGTCTGATTAAAGCAAAAAGACAATAAGTAAAATTGAGAAGCTATTTGACTATTAGATGAATCGAATATTTGTCAAACAAGAACATCTAATAGTTTCTTCAATTTAAGGCACTATGCAGGAATTCCGGTTTTGTCAAACAGCAATCCCTGGAGTTGCTATGGAGTACTTGTATTTGACGTTACAGTCGTAAATACAGCCCGTTCTCATCCCAAGGTGTCATATACTGACGCTTTTGACAATGCATAGACATTCAACACACATGGCACCCTTTAGCGTCAATATGAGACGCAGATATATATGAGCGGAAAGGTACCTCCTAGTGATCTAACCCTAGGGGTGCATGATATATCGAATCAATATCGTCATCGCGATATCATGTTGCTCGATATACATATCGAAAGTCTCGCAATATTTATGCGATATTTTGTTTATGATGCGTCCGGTCTGACGTGTACTGTTGCATTTCCCCCGACTCATTTCCTGATTCTCCTTCTTCATAAACAACAAGAAATCAAGGAGAGGTTTAACTTTTCATGCTACAGATGAAACAGAATGAATGAAAATTTGCTTATCAGTGTACAGCCTATCTAAATTCGCCTACACACCTACATCTTTGCCGACTCAACTTCCAGGCTGGATTCAGGACAACAGCTTGGATTTCGTGAACTGTCACGGATTTTTCAGGATGTCTGGTCACACTATGTGGCGGAGCGTGCGCAGTCTCTACTCAGACGCGTTCTTCAATCTATCACCGTTGTGGACTCAGTCTATTCATTTCGGTGAAATCACAAAATAAAATGCCCACAAACTTAGAAAAATTTACTTAGTCCATCAACAAGATTGCCAGGTCAGCTTCACTGTTGCATCCAGTGCTGCTTTTTAGCTCGCGCCAACAAGTGAAAAGCCACATCTATGTTATAAGCCTGATTGAATGGGACCCTAGTTTGGTTCCTCACGTGGTCAAATTATCTTTTATTTTTCCTAGTCTCTTCACACTTTCTCCACATTTTCATTGCCTTTTCCATTGTCCAGTATCACGTCGGAAACGTGTGATATCGTTGCCGCAAAGAATGCTGTGATTCTCGCGAGATTTGTCGGGAGTGTTCCTCTCAAACTTGTTTTTTCCAGCAGCGCCACCCCCCAAGCTTTACTACCAGGATGATTCGCCCTACTATGAGTTTGTTTACCACCAAAATTACTTTGAAGCTGTTATATTATAGTACAATTCTTGATTAGTGTGCCTTTAAGACCACAAACTAATCCATGCCAGTTTATCACAAATGTGTGTAATGAGTCATATTGCAGCATTCAAAGTGGCTACAAGAGAGAGAGAATTTCAACAAAGATTACAAAAAGAACTAATTGTCAGGGCTAGAGAGGAACCGAGCAATACGCAACAGCAATTAACTCAATCTCTGGGAGGACTACAAAGAGAAGAACAGGATGAAAAAGTGTCACTGAGTGTTCGAGTAAAACAGCGAGTCAGTTGTCGCCCCAAGCTGTAAAGAGAGTAATGTCCTTACATTACTAATTATGTCAGTGTACGCGACCCCTTATTGGCGCTTGACAGTATCAGAAAGGGCACACATAAAGATACGAAACTGTCTTGTAGCAAAATATGAATCTTTATTCTGCTTTTTCAGTATATATACTGTGTATATATATATATATATATATATATATATATATATATGTATATATATATATTTTTTTTTTTTATTATTATTTAATATATTTTATATATATACACTATAATGGGAAAGCTGAATGTTCAGTATCTTTACAGTCTTCAGTGTAACATGATCCTTTAGAAATCATTCTAATACGCAGATCCAGATTTGGTGCTAAAGAAACATTTCTTGAGGTTGTGCTACTTAATATTTTGGTGAAATCTGTGAAATTTCAAAAGAACAGCATTTATTTGAAATAGAAATCTTGTGTAAAATTATAAATATCTTTACTGTCACTTTTGAACAATTTAATGCATCCTTACAGCGTCCAATATTAATTTCCTTGCATAAAAACACAAATTTCTTTTTAAAAAGTTTCCAAATGGCATTTTGCGCCAATTGTGCATAGGTGTACAGCGGTAGAGGTTGCATGGACTTGAGAAAAGTTGCTAAATAAGCATATGGGCTGAAATTGCAACTTGTATACTTTTAGGCTCCTCTTGAACCAGCCGACCACGACAAGTCTCCGTTTTAGATCCAAACCCAAATTCCAAAGAATTTTTCCTCCACCGAGTCGGCCAACCTCAATTCCCATCAGTGTAAAGCTGGCATGTCATCAGAAGTCCAATCAACAGTCGCGATAGAATCTGAACAGCTGCGAGTCAATTTGGATTAGCTCCCTGAGTTTCTCTCCTCGTGAATTGGAGAACCATATATGATGCTCTAATCCAGCACAGTTCAGGAACTTCACCTCACTGGGGGAGCTTACAGTCCAAACTAAAATATACAGCACTCTCTGGCTGCATTATAAACACAGACTATTTAGTCTTACAATTGAACCCTTAAAGTGCTAGAAATCTTTTAATTAGATCTATAGGGTGTAACCCCGGCATCCTTGCCAAAAATGTGTCCATTGGGCTCTATCCATCATGGCCTCCTTAACATCCCCATATACTGATTGGCTTCATCTCCTGTCCACCAATAAGCTGGTGTGTGGTGGGATTTCCAGCGGAATATGGCTGCCGTCGCATCATCCAGGTGGATCCAATTGGTGGCGGTTGAGGAGATTCCCCCTTCCCATATATAAAGCGCTATGATGAGCTAGAAAAGCTCTATATAAAAGTAACAATATATTATTATCATTATTATTATTATCAGTATAATGTGTCAAGTCACAGATAATTTGCATCTCATTTGGACCATCTCAATAAGCAGACAGTCTACTAATACTCTAATGAGAGTTAGTTGACATTGCAAAACAGGGACCATAAAAATAAAGTGTTACCACATAAAGCTTCAACTTTGTTGCATTACATGTCCATTCGCTTTGTCGCTAGCAGTGTGAATGCCCCTTTACACCTCTAAGCCACTAACGGTAATGAGAGCCCACCTTTAATGGACACACCGTCTGAAAGAGTTGTTCTCGACACTGAACAATGGAGCGCCATCGCAACTTTGGACAGGTTTTAGTCACACATGCCACTCCTGAGGCTGAATGTCTTTCAGGCAAAACCAGCCATGCTTGCCTTTAAAGGGGTTTCAGAGCATCTTGTGACACCTTCCCACCTCCCATTGTGTCAGCAGCCTGGGCTGACAGAACTTCCATTGATCTACTCCAGAGCTACGATAATTGGGCCATTAAGACGTCAGAAAGACATCCAGCACTAGCTTAACTGAAGCTCTAGGCTAGTCTCATATTATTTTCTGATAGCTTTTTGAATCACACACGCAAGCTAACCTGTCATTGGACAATTTAACTTGAAGACATTATGGAATTTATGTAGTTAGGCTAAATTGTTGTGTCATTGATATTTTAATATCATTTAATATTGTCATTTAATATTTTCAGAATCCTAAAACTCTTGTTTATTTTTAGATGTACATTAAATTTTGAATCCTACTCTTAAAAAATAATTTAAAAAAATGCCATAGAACAACTATTTTGGGTTCCCCAAAGATCCTTTCAGTGAACATTACAAGTACCACTTTGAGAACAGTATGGATAACAGTTCAGTAATGAATAGAACCTTCGCCCATTTAAAACCAGCGACCAGCAAGCAGAGGAAAGCATCTGAGGAAGCCAGTCGCCTTCGCTGTCTTCAGCCTTTCGTGCCTGTTACGCTCTGTCACACGGCCAAAACAGCCTCATATCTGTCAGATTATGAATGTAAGTTACGTGCCCGAGAGATACGCCTTCATATAAATTGTCTGGAGATGATAGCGGTCGAGAATGCGCTGAAGCGCTTCCTCTCGGTCATACGGGACCTACGTGAACCGTCAGGGCGGTGTCAGATCTAGGAACCTCTGCGATCTAAAAGAACGCCTCCTTGTTTGGTTTTTATCACTCGGTGAGAGCTGCACATGAATGACGGCCCAGACAGACTGTCCAGGGACAACCTTCGCCCGAGGTAATGGTCCCTGCACCCCCAAACAGTCCAGTTTCTATGGCGCCTTTTGCCACAAAAAGGTTGACTTCTGCTTTGCCGAAAAGACAACACTCATTGTCGGATGTTCTTTAAAAAAACGAGGACGCACTGGCCCAAATCTGACTGAGCTGCCCGCTGTATGCTTTCCCTCTAATTTGACTGTTGCCACAGGTAATCAAGAGAATCAGCGAAATGTGCCACAATGGGATGGGAGAACCAAATCTGGTTCCCGGAGCTGATGCGGCTGTCACACACAGCCCCTTAGCCGATTCCGGTGAGGAAAGCCTCCTCTCTCAAGCCTTTGGCTCATTCTGGCATTCCCATTAGGAGCGTTGGTCTCTGCTTGTATGGCTGATCAACTGATACCCATTGTCCTGCCAGAAAGGGTTATGAACACGATCACCCAGTCTAGAGCTTCCTCTACGAGAAGGCTTTATGCGTCTAAATGGTCTGTGTTCTCCAAATGGTGCAATATCTCTCTTTCTTTCTTTCTTTCTACATTTCACTCTTATATCCAGCCTGAAACTCAATTTGAAAGAATGCTTGAATGAATACCACACTCTCATTTTAAGTAAGAAGTAATGAAACCATGTACCATGTACAAGCTTTAAATAAAAGCTGTCCTGACTGAACTTAACTGTTTAACAGTCTCTGAGGCCATCTTTACCTCTTCACTCTCTATTCAGTTGGATTTCAAAGATGTGTGTCCTTGGAGACGAGCTGTTCCAGCTTTCAGCAAAGCAGTTTGCCGAGATCCTATTAGTTAGACATTCTTGGATACGCTGAGTTTGAACAGTTTCACTTGTCCACATAGATAGGTTCACCTCGTCCCTCAGGCATCTATTTTCAGAGAACTAGTTCTGTACTTTCCACTCTTGTTATTTTTTTTAGTTGTTTAATGTCAAAGCCACTCTTATCCACCATATTTGACTCTTTTCTTGGAACAATACATCTATTGCTTGCAATCAATGGTTCCTTCTGTAAAGGCATTGGTGGCTTTGGTTCATTTTTCCTGTCAATAAAGAAAGGGAAGGTGGACTGCCTAGGTTATAGAATGTACTTTCTGAAGACATAAAAGCCCCTATGGTAAGATGCACCACATGAGTCTCAAAATTGCTGAAGATCACAAATTACATTGGCTCTCTGAAAGGTCATCTTTTTATTGCTGTTCTCATTTTATCCTCTTGTTCTTTAAAGGTCTTTTATCCACTGCTTTTGTTTAACGTAATGATTGGTAGTACAGAAATGGGGTATTACAGATATTTTTTTTGACAAGTTGACCCCTGCTGAGTTTATCACCTCACTTTCCTATCATATCAAACTATTACCTCTACTCCACTATTAAAGCAATTTTAACCTAAATGTGAAGCAAGTACAATTTCACACAAAGAAATAACTATGGGCTTCTAAAATGATCAAAGTTTGTTACTGAATGGATAATGTGTTTAATCAGTGTTAATGAAAGTGCACTTCTTTTAAGGAAAATGCTTATTACGGATGTAGTTATATTGACTCTGCACAAATGTATTCTGCAAATTATACTTATACTAAATTATACTAAAAGTGAACATGGCTAATTTAGACATATCACACAACAATCTGGTGACTATGTCTTAGCAGAAAGCATTAATCAAAGATGGTCTGTGAGTCTTGATGCGATTCTGAGGATCAACTTGCACCATGAACTGCAAAGGGACCAAAGCGTCATGGAGAATTGCACATCTCTTTCTTTTCCTGACTGCCAAAAGGTCATTTTTTCCCTGATGCATGACAGAAGACCCTCAGCAGTCTCATGGGGTTGTGATAGAATCGATACAGAACTTGAAATAAGGCCATAACCCTCTCAGTCTAGTTTCACTGTTGTGGACGACACATGTGACTAGTTGAGGGGCTTTGGGATGTTGCATAGCCATGGCTTCCCTTTCTTCTCAGTCCAGCTCTTTTAAAGGAAAAACATAAAGAACCAAAGAAGAGAAAGCGGTGCTCATTGAGTTTCCATTCAAGGTTTATTTTTCTTGTCACTAGCACAGAACAAGCTCTTTTTTCTCGCCCCTGACCCTTTTCTCCCCCCCCCCCTCTAAGTTCTCTTTCTCACAAGGCCTGTCATATTGCAGTGCCTCAGTGAATCACACAGAGAGCTGGATGTGAGTGCCATTCACTTCACATGAAGAGTGATCGTCTCCTGGTCAGGGAGGAAAGGGGCAGTATATGCCTGGAGGAAACCTGCCAGAGCTTTTGATATTCGTCCGAAATCAAACGCTGATCAGGGCTATCTGATGGCATATTAGTAAGAGCTGACGTTTGATTGCGTCTGGACTTCTAAGTGTAATTCCTTTCAAACCCAGAACCATTGTCATGAGCGGCTGACGCCTACGAATGAGGAGTTAAGATGAAAAGAGTCTTTTCAGGCTACATCTTTTGTAGGAGTCATAACACTTCAATCCCCAATGCACTTAGATGCGTAATCAAAAAGGTCACATATTAACGTGACAGCTGAGTTGAGATTAGGAGATAATTATATCATGTGCATCATGACAAATCATGTGATGTCAGGCCAGATTTATAAAGAACAGTTTCGGTATAGATCTATTTTCAGTCACCAACAACAGACAAGTACACACAATGCTTTTATAATATAGTGCATACAGTATATATAGTGTATGACGTTTACAGGCCCCAAAAATGACATATTAAAATGATTATAATGAATTAACTGTGAGGTATTTTGTGCTGAAACTTTACAAATACATTCTGGGGATACTCGAGACCAATATTACATCTTGTAAAAAGGGGCATAATAGGTGCTCTTTAAACAATTTCACGAAAAATTATACAGATCTAGAGGTTGTTCGTTAGCTTTGGCTGATTTCTTTCATTCATTACATCTTTCAAAGTTGGGTTGCACTGAGCAGGCAGATTTGAGTGTGGACAAAATGGTATGGAAATACTAGCTGCGATAAAATCTTTCCCCAGTGAAGGCGCCTGGCCCAGATGGTTTCGGGATTTTACAAAAGATTTGCGCAGGTGGTATCTCCTTTGGTGTTGAGGATCCTTAATCATTCTTTTGATATATATAAACTTCCCCAGTCATTTGTATGACGTCGATTCTAAAGCTAGCGTTGCAATTCTTGCCTTAGATGCAGAAAAGGCATTTGACCAAATTGAGTGGGATTATATTTTAGCTCTGATTAGAGAATTGGATATGGGTGATGCCTCTTGCCTCTTGGGGGAAGTTGTTATACCTCCAATCTTCGGCTTCAGTTCTCACCAATTTTAACAAGTCATCGCAGTTCCAATTACACAGAGGCAGAGACTGTCCTCTCTCACCTTTGCTTTTTGCAATAGCAATGGAACCTCTCACTCTTGCAATTAAAAATAACCCTTTAATTTCGCCCTTGAATTTAGGCCATCATATCTCCTTCTATGCAGATGACATTATTCTGTATCTAAGCAACCCATTCCACCCTTTACTAAATCTGTTGGAAAACTGGTAAACTTTGGTAAACTATCCAGTTATTCCTACCCTATCTCACGACCAATGCATACGAATTTGATGAATGATTAAAAAGTGTCTAATTCATACTAATTCGTACGACCTCTGCCGTACGAATGCGTACGTTTTGTCTAAACCCATATGATGGGTAGGTTTAGGGGCGGGGTAAGGGGTAGGTCATTCGTACGAATTCATACGAAGTGGCCAATTCGTAAAATATGTACGATTTTGCAAAATCGCACTAATTCGTACGAGTGAGGTCATATGAATTCGCACGAATTAGCCCCTTTTTAATCATTCGTCAAATTCGTATGACTTGGTCGTGAGATTGGGTTGGTTATTCAATAAATTGGCAAAAAAGGTGAATTCTTGGCTGTGACTAGCAACATCGATCCAATTTTTATGCGTAGTCTACCTTTTAAAATAGCCATAAACAGTTTGAAATATCTCGGAGTTAATATACCTAGAAACCCAAAAGATATAAGCTTAATTAACAATGCTTGAAAACCTGGGACAACAGGACAATATAAAATGCTGGAGGACCTTACCACTTTCAATGATGCGGCATGTGAATACTATTAAGATGGTGACGTTACCCAGATTCTTGTATCTTTTCCAGAATTTGCCAATTTATTTATGGGTTTGCCAAATTTTCAACATTACTACTGGGTTGCCAATTGTAGAGCCTTTACTTACTGGCAGGACCCACACCCAGACAGTCCCTCAACTGATCCCTTCATGGCTTATAATCATAAGCAAGGTGCCTCAAATTCATCACTCTCCTCATTACTTTTTGCTGTCCCAGTGACTTTTAAAACTGCAGTAGGGTCCCATTTTATGATTAACAATACTCTTAGGCTATGGCTTCAGATTGGTAAGTCATTTAAATTGCCAAATACCATCTGTCGTGACCATGACTTTAAACCTTCACTATTAGACCCAGTATTCACAGGTTGGCCTAGAAAAGGAATCCTTACCTTGAGAGATTTATATATGGACAATAATTTTTCTACATTCACTCAACTAACAGAGAAATACAACCTTCTTTCTTCACATTTCTTTAGATATCTACAAATTAGAAATTATGTTTGTTCCACTGAATGTGCCAAATTTTGAAATAGTATCAGCCGATAGTGAATTACATAAATTGCTTACTTAACACTCCAAAGTTGTTGCACAGATGCACAGATTACATTACTCATGGGTTAAACTTAATTCTTTCTACTATCTTCCCTCTCTGCAATAAGTGAGTCTGTGGAGGGCTCTCTTGGTCATCTTTTTTGGGCATGCCCAAAACTGGGTGAATTCTGGTCAGAAGTTTTTCAGTTTCTTTCTGAAGCTTATGCTAGTGAGCTTCCCTTGGATCTTGCTACTGCCATTTCTGGCTGGTTGGCCTATTTACTACGCCTTAATAATGCTACCCAATTGCCTATACAGTATGGTTTGATGATTGCCGAAAAATCTATTCTCTGCATGTGGAAGAAAAATTCAAAGCCACTTTTCAAGCTTTTGTTGTCAGAACTTTCCTCCACTCTGCACATGGAAAGATTCAGATGTATTTCTGGAATCACAGAGAAATTTGAAGCCTCTTGGAGGCCTCTTTTCAATCACTTGTTAGAAATCAATAACGATGAAGCTATTTAATGTTTTTCTATTCGTTTTTTTTATTAGGACTTTACTGTTATTTCCGTTGACCTCTGTCTTCAGTGTAATATAATAATGTCTATATAATAAAGTGTAATAATAATGTTTATAATGTCTCACTTGGCAAAAATCTGTTTTGACCTTCCTTGCCTGTACCAGGTGATGTGGTTTTCTGCACATTTGAATCCAACCATATAACAATAATAATATTTATAAAAAAAGACATCAAACCATACCTGGCACCTACAAACACAAAATTTTAAAGTTTTGTGTGTGTGCTTATAATCGCTTTTCCACACAATGGATCATTTCGACTCGTTCTTAAAATGTTAGCGCCTCTCACTTTATAAGTTCTATTCTATTCTATTCTATTCTATTCTATTCTATTCTATTCAGAATTAAAATATAAATACAGAATTAAAAATACAAGGAAATTGGTGTCATGATTAATAAACATATCGAAACAACTAAAGTTTTCCAGAAAACTTTATATTAAAGAGAGAGAGAGAGAAAGATTGAAGGAGATAAAAAAATCATACTTGGAAAGATGAAAAAAAAATATGGAAAATATAAACAAAATGAAGAAAACAATTTAACAGGCCTCTAAGTGCCGGAGGAGAAGGCAGATAATGAACAGATAGAGCAATAAACACAGAAAGCAATACCTGGATTATACGTGGCCTTGCAGGCTGCTGTCCAGTGGTGTTTATTATTTAGCAGGAAGGTTAGCAGGCCTGGAGCTGCAGATTAGATTGCATTGCGTGCCGTGCAATAACATGGTGAAGACAGCCATGGGCCTGTGTGGTTTTGCCCACTTCCCTCTATGCGGAGAGGAAGCAAAGACAGGAAGCCATTAGTCAACTTGCTCTGCGATTCGCATGTCAATATTTTGCCCAATTACCAATGCAGAGCGACTTACATGAGCTGATCATGGCAAATGTTGTCATTGGACATTACACTACAAATCTTTACTTTGTTCCCTATTTTGTTTTAATTCTTTCCTTATACAGTTTTAATGATTTTGTTTCATGATGCCTTCTCATAAACATTGGCTAAATCTGCCCAGAGGCACTGCAAAATGTTAGCTTTGCAATGAAATTTCACGCTAATTGTGAATCTTTGATGAAGACATTCCTGAAATTATTCTTTATTATAAACAAGGATAGTCTTTTGTTGAATATAATTCATAATATGATTTTTATTTGCAATGAATCTTCTGGACTTCCAGACTCAAACAATTTAATATTTTATCACACGGCCAACTACACTTACTCACCAGCAGTGTCTATTTAGTGTTCACCACAAGATATGATACACACAATCACTAAATCCATGATCAATATCCATATTCCGTTTTGCAGTAATGTTTTACTAATATTTTTGGCTCTTGTATGATAAACTGCTTGTGTTAAAACTTAAACCTCTCTTGTTAGTCACTTCATATAAAAGAGCCTGCAAAATGCATAATTGTATGTTAAAGGTCCAATCAGTTTTTTACATTAATATTTTTGCTATATTCATTTTTAAGAGAGAGAGAGAGAGAGAGAGAGAGAGAGAGAGAGAGAGAGAGAGAGAGAGAGAGAGAGATGAAATGAAAAGAAGAGAGAGGAGAACATAATGGCAACGTAAAACCAGAGTTAAACCAAGGTCTCTCACTACAGCTCTATGTCAAAATTATAGGCGTTATAAATGCCATTTCAATAAAAGCTGTCTCTATGTTTGAACATGGTCATGTCTTTCCTGCCTTTGTACAGTGATATATCTGAGCTGTACTGGACAACAAAAAGCTCCTTTATAGAGAAAGACAATGTTTTTCTACAAACTACCTTAACTAAATATTTTTTTTATGTTGTGCAGTCAGCAAAATTAAATACCTTTCATTTATTTTGTGGTTTAATTAGAGGTCTAACTGGCACGATGCATAATTTTATCACCTCTAAAATATGTCTTACAATTTAACATGGACAACCATAGTAGAAATAAAACACTTAGAAAACAAAACATATTTAGGAACTTCTGCCTTGTTATCTTTTTATTGACATAGATTCATATATTTAATGTCGGCATGAATAATAAAATAATGAAATGAATAATGAAATAACATAAAATTGTTACTGTGGGTTGCAAATAAATACTTAATGTACAGTATATATATATATATATATATATATATATATATATATATATATATATATATATATATATATATATATATATATGCACTTAAAATACTGTTGAACATGTAGACCCTAAAAAACTCATTTATGAGGGTTTATGTCATTTTTCAAGTCATTTATGAGGGTTACACAAAAAGGAACATTGTGTCAGATCTATCTACCGCACAAACTAGGTGACCTTGGCAGAATGAGAGTCTTTAAAAGATCCATTTAATTGATGTCTTCAGTCTGAAGTTCACTTACAACTCATAAAACCTGTGACCTTAGCTTTAATTATAGACCTGAAGTTTTACTCCCCTCTGTAATAAAACCACTTCATGTAACTTGGATGGTCCCATAAAACACCATCCATCTACAGTATTCCCATTCATTTAAAGCACATCTAATGAAAAAAAAATTACTTCAAACCAGAAATTTGTGTGCTGTAACGAATCAAACATTGAATCGAATCAAACATCGCTTTAAATTCAAAGCCTCAGATTCAGTTTAAACAAACTTCTTTTAAATTACTTCAAAGAAGTCAAACTAATAAACTTTGAGGAATATTGAATTCATAAATTCATGCACAGGCAGCAACCTTTGATCGAGTCTTTAACCCAGCTACAATCAATTTTGACACTAAACAAAACATAAAAAGAACAAAATGAGCTTTAAATTGCTTTTGTTAAAGTTAAAGAGTTACATGGCTTAACATAAAGGCCCGTACACACCGGGACGAATATCAGCGCGCGTTAATCGTCAGCGTTTTTCAACACGGTTTTTCTTTTGTGTTCACACCCTAGCGATTTTTGCTGACGATGAGCCGAGTGAACATGCAAATTCATTCCCTGAAATTAGATGGCACCCATTTGGTCTGCAATACCACTCCATCCGGTTCTCTTTTATCAAGATGTTAGTAATCACTGTTTCATTTGTCATATAGTTCTTTATGTTCAAACACAAACGAGAACAGCAGCTTAACATTCACCTTGACTTGCATCGTCCTCATCTTATTTCTTCCTGGCTGTGTAATGTAGGCGACGCGTATATCTTCTTCGCCTTTGCAAATGTGCGTGGCAAGACCGTTTTGTGTTTGAGCGCCTCCAAGTTGTGTTTTGCTGTAACTTCAAAAGCTTCAAACACATGAGCAAAAGCGCCAATTTCATTGGTCGGATAGTTTTTGACGTCAAGCAAACAAACAAACAAAAAAAAACGAACCCGAGGCGTTTTTTTTAAATGACGCTTTTACATGTGGCGTTTTATGTGTCGGTGTGAACACTCACATTGGTGCCCTTTGTTTAGTCACAAGGCGTTAAACGTCAGCAAATAACGCGCGCGAAATTCGTCCTGGTGCGAACAGGCCTTAAGACTCAAAAAATAAAATAAAAATTAAACAAAATATCCCACTCCTGAAACGTTTAAGAGACCTTTTAAAACAAAGGCTGCATCTGAAAAGCAGCATACGGGGGAAGGCAACAAGGCACATTCGAATCCAAAGAACGTGTCACACCCAGTCTACTAAAATACGTTTCAAAATACGATCAATGTTTGAAGGCAGCATAGATGTATCCTTCGCTGCCTTTAATATCCCACAATCCAGTGCGTTCCATTCCGTGACAGTTAAAAAAAAAAAAAACATGGCATCTGAAAATTGCGGTTGCTGGTCATTTTGATGTCATTTCAACAAATTACATATTCACTTATTGCAACCAAAGCTCTCTCTATTTTATTGTAATCATTAAATTCATATGCTTCTTCAGTAGACTGTCCGTAGTCAGTTTCGCGAGGCACCTTCATGCGCAAACGCTGCCAGCGAAGTCATTGCCTGATAGGGCAGCGAGGCAAGGGGCCATTTACACAACATCGTTTTTTTTTTTTTTTTCAAATAAAATCCTAATATCTTAAATTGTAATACATTTTGGCGGTTCATTTACACAACAACTTTTGAAAATGGGTTTCAAAGTGCAAGTTTTTGAAAACGACACAAATCAACGCAATATAACATTTTGTCATCATTAAAAATGAAAGGTTCCTAACAACAGATTCAATGATATATGTTTTAAATGTCTTTGAGTTCAAAGTTTTGGACTTAGGAAGTAAAACGAGGTTTTATATAAGAGAAAAACATTCTAAAATTGGGATAACAGTCAATGTTTCTGGCTTTGTGAATATCTTACCCAGAAGACAAAGTAATACAGTATTATCAAGATTAACATCCTTAGAAAAATGACACATTATGTAATTTGTTTCTATAGGCATGTGCGTTCAGCTCGAGTGCACTGAAGTAAAAGAATGCTTGTGTACGCAGGCTCGTAGTCTTTCTTTACAAAGTGACAGGCATGCATAATACCGTGTGAATAGGGCTCGTTTTGATAACATTGTCATCTGTACAAACAAAACAGCTTTTTCCATTTTTAGCACATTGTTGTCGTGTAAACGTATTACATTCTCTAAAGTATTCAGATGTTTACATGGCTGCTCAGTCCTCTATCTATGTGTTAGACTTTCAACTTGTTTATTATTTCTTTAGCTAGACCAGCCAGAGGTCCCCTATAGGGCTGCCTGAGTCTCCACATTAAACGCTTTGGTTTTCTCATTACTTATGCATAGGACTATACTTTCTTCCTCATTTCTCCTTACCTCTAGGGCACTTGACCCTTTGGGCTGGATCTTCATACAGTAAGTGATGCACGGCCCCACAAATTGAACTGCATGGTTCTTAATTGCTCCCAATGCTGACCTGCAAGTGGAACACCAAGGACGTTTTCACGCCAGACCCTCCCTTTTCATCCTGGCTTCAATTGTGAAGCAAAACACTTGTTTTATTCATATCAGTGCTACTTGACATAGACACATGCTGCATATATTCAGCATTACATGGTCTTACAGCATTGTGGTTTTGCTATAGGGATTGCATGCATTACATTTTGCCTATAGTTCACAGTTTTTTTTATCAATATCGTTGCCTAGCAGCATATAACTGAAATGTATAAACGGTGAATTAGCAAATGCAAAACATTATTTTTTTAATTGCTGAATGCCTCATTGTTATGTGTGCATTCAAAATCAGTTTCATGTAAGCTTAACCAGTACAGTGTGTGAATAAGCGGAATGTCAAAGCAATGTCAAAGCAATCTATTTCATGGTTTTAAAATGAAATTTTCAGACACTTTTATATGACTAATATGTATTTGCACGTTAAATGCACTTGCTCGTAATTTCTTAATATAAATGTTGGATCATTTTAAATATGTTTAGTGGCATGCTAAAACACTACTTACTGAAGATCTTTACAATATTCATGAACAACATGTAAACAGTCAACAACATTTATGAGCTTACCCTTGTATATTAGCACCACCAAATTGAGGTTTCGCACGACTTTATACATGTTTATGGTACCTGTGGGATCTGCTTAGAGCTCAGATCTGCACACATGCGTATTTTAGAGCTGTCAGCGTCACTTTCCATCACCTGCAGGCCCTGTTCACACCTGATGTTAACATCCGTCTTGGGTGATCACAAATGCTCAGGCAAGTCAGGTTGTTGTTTATACATGTGTCACAAATGCGTCTTCTGTGACCACTTATGAGCCTTGTCAAGTGGAAGGTCTCTGATACTATGACTGCTACTCAGCAGTTTGTTTCTGCATGTTGATGAATTGCATTTGAAACATGGGTGGATATTTTCTCTGATGTTTATCGAATTTGTTCGGTCAGTCTTTGTATTAGTGGTGGAGTGATTAAATAATTCACTAAAATATTTCACATATATGGTGTTTTTGCTTTATAGGGCGATTCAGCTGCACTCAAGATGGTCTAGACTTCCACGGAAATCACACAGTATATCCACCCAACCAGTTTTACATGCTGGGTCTCATTTAACCCAGTTACATAAGCAGCCCCTGTCCTCCTTTTACTAGAATCCTGAGTGTCAAATTTAGTTCCTGTGTTTATGAATTACTAATATGTGCCCTGCAGGCGTTCTTCTTCCATCTATAGCCAGCCATGAACATGAAATAGAAGTGAGAGACTGAAGGAACGAAGAGAAGAAAGAGCCGCTGATTCACCACAAACATTATCAATGGGATTATTTTTTTTTACATATCTTGTTTTTTTGACTGCTTGACGTCAAACTGTGGTCCTTTTTGCCAATAAAAGTTGCATTTACAGAATTTTGCAGTGAAACCGCTCCGAGTTAGCATGGATGCCAGCTCGAACCCCGCCCACAACATTTTTTTTTTTGGTCATGAAAATCCAGGTTTCTCCTTTGGTCGCACTCATGGAAGACCAAGTAAAAGAAGCAACCGAAATGGGCATCACGGCGATGCAACTCATGTCAAAACCATCGCTGCATCAAACAATGGTGACACTTTGTTACCATACCACTCGCACACCATACCCTGTAGGTAGTCACTGTACCCCTCACAAGCAGTGTATTTTTTAAAAATAAATTATTAGATACTCATCATTTTGTACAATCATCATTAAATACATAATTAAAATATCTTTTTGGCTTCTGGTCTCTTTTCTCAAATGAACACGCTTCTTCAGCCTGGTCACTTTTGTCTTCTCTCCATTTATTAAAATCAGTCAAGTCGCGCTCCAACCCTGTTATAAAATTGAGACAGGTCAATAAATTTTTGTTGAGCAGATTTGTTGGCTTCATTGAACTAATCCTAAACGGAGAACTTGTTCGTATGCATTCATTAACACTCATTCATTTAAAAAAAAAAGACTTTTTCCAGAGTGTGCGCAGTTCAGTTCTGTTGTGAACTCGCTCAGCATACGTCACTTGCGTCACGTGTTGCTCTGAGATTGGTTGTAGGTCTATCCAATTGAGTGCAGAGTTTTTTTTTTCCTGGTTCGATTAAGACATGCCTCATAATCAAAGCCCTCTGGAGCAGTATCAGACTCACATTCTGACTAGAATATGAGTATGACGAAGTCAGGCTGCTCTGAGTGGCTTCGCATACTAAAATGGCTTTCATTTTGCTCAAGGCTAAGCGTTTTAGTCAGATGTGTGAAGGGTTGAGGTGTCATGTTGAGAAGTGAGTTGTGCATTCATTCTCATGAAAATCTTTTCTGAGTGCATCATGCATTATTTCACACCACACATGTTGGACTCAATAAGCTCAAATTCAAATTCAAACTTTCAAATTAAATGTTAACTTTCTACAAACACATTTGGAAGATTGGCTTTATGACAGATATGTAAAGTTTATATTTTGTCTTTAAATATACATTTTTTTTATCTCAAGAAATAACACACAGCTGGATTCCTTAGTCACATCTAAGATGTTTAGTTCGTACCTTAATTCTCATCAATTCTTTTTGATGTTGTAGGGATTGAAAGAGATACCTTTCTGAGTGGTAAGCACTCTTCTCGTTGCCGGTTATTTTTCTTGATACAAACTTGATGATTGTTTTTTGATTTGATGATTGTTCACTTACAAAATGATTTTTAATATTGAACTTATTACTATCATCATTATTATCACCGGTATTATTATTAATATTGTGCAAAAGTAAATACAAAATAAATACAAATCATATTTATAAATTCTTCTCATAAATTATTGAAAATATTATTGAAACTATTCTTGGAAATATTAATACTGAACATAAACCAGACAACATGTGCAAAATTATGTACTTAGGCTGCTTGTGAAAATATTTCAGAGGATTTGTATTTTACCTTTGTTTTAGCCAATGGGCTATATGCACACATAAGTTCCGCATTTGACGGAAGGATGGTCGTCAGTTTGCGGTTGAAAGCGGTGGAAAACCGAGGAAAACGGGATTATGGCAGAGTCTTTAAAATGTACTGTCCTCCCGTCTTTGAAACGAAACTTTCATGCGTTTCGATGTAATTTTATATATAGTTATGTTTATTTAATATAATTTTAAAAAGAAGCATAAACACAATGAGGGGTGTCTGTTTTGTCTGTTTTTGTGAATAACGTTTCTAATAACCATGGAGTATAAAATACAATATAAATTCTCGGTATTGCATTGGACTCTACGATCGGCGGAAGTTATCGAGCATCCTTACACCTTCACCGGAAATACCGCCGTGCATAGAGTCCATTATTAAATCTTTCTACAGACAATTAATTGGTTGTTGCATTTTATTATTTTCATTTAGTTTTCTAATATATAAAAATAAAATAAAAAAGAAGATATCTCACATAAAAAGAAATTGATGTTGATGATAAAACAAAAAACGAACAAAAACAAAGCTTTTCTTTGAAGCATAACCAATATCTTTCACTTCTTTCACATTTTATTATAGCACAGGTATTTGTCTTTTTAAAAACAAAAATCTCTATACAATCTATCACTGCACAATTGCACACCATTTTGTGCTATGCATTCGCTGTTCATTATTTGAATGAGGATTTATGTGAAACTAAATAGAATTATGCGCTGATAGCCTTACTAACTCCTAACATAATAAGTGCAGTAAACCTGTGAGGCGGTGAGGTACATCCCTGCCTCTCTGCCTTGGATTAGATTAAAGTCTATTGGTTGCAGGATGTGTTGCTAAGTTATCAAGGCGCACCAGATTTCCTGGGCCCTTAAGTCTGCACTTACCCATTGCGTCAGAGTGGAGAAAAAATATGCTTTTACCATTAACACTGGAACTGGTTCTTGTTTGAATCTTAATGGGACTGATGCACACTCTCGTGTGTGTGGTGGAGGGGAAAGATTGAGCAAATTCCAGAACTGGGAACAAGGAAATATGTGCCGCTGAAAAACTCGTCTCGGTTTCTCTTTTATTTAAATAACAGCAAATTCGCTTGTCTGGTTGAATTGAATTGTCTTTAGAGACCTTGAAGGCTGACAGGCAAGCCTGTGTAACAAGTTGTAAAGCAATTTGTATTGCTTGGTTTGAGTTCTCAGTGGTGCGATTACTCCTTCTGACAGGTCCAAATAAAGACAGATTGAATAAACACTTTGGAACAGGATCACATGACCTGAACAATCCAATCAGCTATCAGCAGTGTGAATGTGCCTGTAAAACATATTACTCGGGGAGCCAAAGTCTCAAGAATTGGTTAACTTTAATAAAGTCTACTCTCAAAATCCCTAAAGGGTTAGTTCACCCAAAAATGAAAATTATGCCATAAATGACTCACCCTTATGAGGTTAGAAAAAACAAACAAACAAAAAAACAAACAAACAAACAAACAAAAAAAACATAAAGTACAATATCTTAAACTGTGTTCCGAAGATAAGGTCTTGCGGGCTTGCAACAACATGAGAGTGAGTCATTAATGACATTTTTGGTTGAACTAACCCTTTAAAAACATGCTGGATATTTAGCATCATGGCACACATACACACACACACGATCTTAGTAATTTGAATTAGTTTGGAACAACCAACGGACTTCGAAGCTGCTCATCATTGTCTGTGCAAAATGACAGTGATAGTGAATACCATAAGGTCTGCCCCAGCGTTTTGAAAAAAAAAAAAAAAAAAAAAATGGATATTGTAATGGTAATTAACTGAAAGGACCATGTCAGTCCTTCAAACAAGTATATTTCTGAGGATTCCTCATCCCAAATGTATCCCTGTAGCAGCAGCAATCATTCTCTACTAGTTTACTTAGATAGCTTTAGCTGTTTTTGCTAATTTCGGTTGTTTCTTTAAACGACAATAACTCCTCACAGGAATGGGTTGGAGACTTCGATTTTTTTTTAAATGCTCAGAATATTATGCTCTATGAGAGGTATGTGTCCTTTATGTCCAGTTTGCTTCAAAGGGAATTTGAGAAATTGCAAATATTTCAACTGGACTTGCTAGGTAAAGAACAGCACAGTCTCATCCCAAGACGTCATATAACTGACGTCTTGGGACGTCTTTTGTCCATACGTCAACATTCGCCGTTTTGACGATGACGTTATCGGATCCTAACCCTACCCCAGACCTAAACATACCCCTAAACCTACCCGCCACCAAACTGACGTTAAAGGTAAAGCGTCAGTTGTATGACGTCCCAGGATCGTCATGTAACTGACGTCTTGGGATGAGACTGTGTTATAAAGAAATGGAGATGAGAATGAGTTTGTAGCAAGGAATTATTGGAAATACATTTGTATGAAGGCTGGTTTGGTCCTTGACGTGTTTTTGACATGCCAGACAGATAGTAGGCTAATTCGATATTTCCGGCAGAGCAGACCCTCCAATTATTAGCAGACCCTCCAATAATTGGTTCTTATGATCAAAGTTAACAGAAAAAAAAAAAAAAATCAAATAAAAAGTATGGCAGACCATGTCAGGTTCAACCCATTTTATTGAGCTTTTGAGACTTTGGCTCCCCGACTATATATAAGTGATATGCACATTCAGAACTTAACTCATTTCGAAAGTTGTGTTGGTTTGAATAAAAGCAATAAGGAGTATCTTTTCAAAATGGTCCGCTTAGCATGAAGTGCTGTAAAATTGCATTTCAGATCTGACATTTGAGTGGCACAATAGTCAACTCGCCATTTTATATTATAGCTGGACGAAAGTGTTTCACACAGATTGAAATGCAGAATTGTGGCTCTGAGCAAATTGGCATGGAGTTTGATGTGTGACCGTCCTCCTTTTCTTGTCACCCGCATCAACCCACAGCACCCTTCCTCTTATGCCTCAGTACATCCGTTGACATCTTGCTTTATGTTGTTTTTTTCCATCCACAGCCGAGAATCTCCTCAGTCAATATCATTCCTTTTAACCCCGCTTGTGCAATATCTAAGCATCTAAATCAATTGTCAGATCATTTGATAAGAATGTAATCAGATCTCTCAGAATCTGGCTCAAAAAGACAATGCCCTTGAAGAGAAAGTAATTGGAGAGGAATGTCTGGCAGTAGTATGATTGATGTGGGTATTGTGCTTTTGTTGATAACTAGCAGATTGAAGATTGGATAACAGTCCCTGTTGACACTTCTCTTTCACCGAGGCGACCCACTTTCCATACAACAGAACACAGCAGTTTAGAAGTTTTGCGGTAACTTTTATCAAGTTAAAATTAGCCCAATTTTTTTAATTTACCTAGATTGGTTTAACCGAGAAACTGAGGTCAGAGTCAGTTGTCTTCTAATTCAGAGGAAACTGAGGTAAACAACTGGCCTTCAAAGGCAAAAGAGCTTAACTCGCTAGAGTGTGGAACTGACTTTAAAGATTTGTTGTTGTCCAGCCAAATTATTTATAGGTAGGACACTGGAAATCAGGTGTTTAAGTAATTAAAGAAAATTATATTTAAAAAAAATCTTTTGAAAGTTATTGTACTCTTCCTTTGTAAAAAGTGAGAAGTCCTGCCAAGGCAAAAGGCAATAGCTTCCACATTATCAATATTAGGTTGCTGATGATCACTATTAACAAAATCATTATAGTGAATACAATTTAGAGATCAGGCCCTTATTTTTGAATGATATAATTTACTTACAGCCATCTTATGGTGCTTTGGTTGCATTCTGGTGGCCCTAATAATACATTAGACATGACAAAATAACCTACCTCCATATAGCCGCCTACCTCCATAGTGGTGCTGAGTGGCATAAGACTTGCTAAACACATGTTCGAAATGATCACGATTCAAGATAAAACAGACCCTTGCGCACATTAAACCCGGTAACGGTGCATAGGAATACGGTACCTATCACAGTACCAGTGGCTTATCGCATTGCTCAGGAGCTATTCAGCCTCCACCACGCCCAGCTCCTCTCCTTGTCCTGCCCGAATTTGGCCTTCTGATTCCCTTTCGAGTCAGACTAATTTCTGGAATTATGTTGTGTATTAAAATATTGAACTTTAATGATATCTGCTTAAGGGTTATTGCTACTTTTTCTGCTCTTATCCATGCTTGACTGTATGAATGAGCAGGGAGTTCTTGCCCAGAATAGAACCATACCACCAAACTGTATGCCAATTGTCAATCAACTCTGACAATAGTGGTCCTGACAGAATTAATAAAATGTACTCGGTTACTAACGTAACCTCGGTTCTCTCTAGAAGAGAGAACGAGTACTGCGTTATATCTTACGCTAGGGGAAAACCTCTTTTCCACGAGATATTGAAGCCAAAAAATATGCTTAATTTTGAATTAATGTAAAATGCGTTGCGGCAGCATGCAGACACAGGCAAGATGGCTTGTATGCCTATTGGTTGTCCTGCGGCAACTGCCGCAGCCTATCGTTAGAGGCCCTTGGTGACGTCAGATTTACATAGGCCACCACTGACATGTTGTCTGAGTGGACAAGATGTGGTGATTTTTTTATCTGGGGACAAAAACGCCTCAGCGCGTTGTCAACTGCCATGATTTCGGGCTTCTCCCTTTGACCACTGGCCAAAGAACGGTCTGCCCTCGAGTCCCAGTCGATCAGTCTGCTCGACCTTGAGGCGGAACAGACCGAATGCCCATGCCTGAGGTGTTACTCGTGCTTTTAACCATAACTGATGATGATGAGGCCATCAGACCCAGCATTTTCTGAAACCTTTTGAGCGGGACTATAGTGCCACAGCGGAAGGATTTCGTGATGCCCTGAATGTTCAGTCTGTGCTCTGGCGTCAGTCGCGCTACACAGGCTGCGCTTTACGTTTTTAATATAAAAAAAAACAAAACAAAACAAAACAAAAAAACCAAACTGCATAGTCATCCGAGTCATTCGTTCATTGTTAGTGCTGTGGACTAAATCAATTAAATTCCAAACAATGACTGCAATGTTTGTTTCCTAAACTGTACATTATATGTACTTCATACATGTATGGATTTATCACAAGAATATACGTGAAATGGTTATTCACCCAGTTCAACCAGAATCTGTGTACTAAACATTATGCATAATCAAATCATAATTCAGCTATCTTCCGATTGTCAGTAGTGCCTCAGAGGTCTTTTGGAACACAGTTATAGACCTCATAAATAAAATTAAGTCATGCAAAATGTTTTTCTGTATGACACCCTGGAAGATATTTCGCAGTACCTTAGTCACAGCCCTACAGGGTTTCTCTAATTAAATTTGCCCTCTAATGAACAAGCTGACGTATGTGCTTTTTTTTTTGTCAAAGAGATGTTTAAACCAACAGAAGATAGAAAATAAACTTTAAAAAAGAGTATTTTTGCTGGCACATCAAATGATTAATACTTTTCTATTTTATACTTAACAAATGCCAAATAGGATTTAGTGTGATCAAGCCCTTCATGCAGATATTTTGAGTACATTCAATTGGTATAATAATATTAAGCAAAATCAATGTAACGTTTTAATAGGTAGTGCCTGTGCTGTAGCAAATCTAAGCCATTTCTACTTACAAATTTGATGTGATGGTATTTAATATTAATTGAGCCCAAACAGGTAATTTTTGAGTATAAAATGTACTTAAAACAACAAAGACAACTTTAAAACAAAACAATGTAAATAAATCTAGCAAATATTGAAACCATGAAACCATGCAAATTTAGAAATCATTCAAGAGAATCCAGTACTCTCTAGACAGCGTTGCGTATTACAGTGGGACAATTCAATCCCTGTTTGATGCACCCAACATCAAAATGCCGTCTTGACAGGACAAAGAAAGTCTTTTCCCTCTTAAACATCTCTAAGGTGATAGGTGATTCACCCCAAAGGAGGTGTGAACTTAATTGTCCTTAAGAGGACGGAACGCCAGTAAAGCCTTGTTCACACTACACGATTTTAAAACGTCGAGCTGAACTGTGCGGTTCACACTACAGGACATGTCCCTTAAATGTTCAATATAACCTACAAGCTTTACAATTTTTTTATACTTTAATTAGTATTTTTTTTTAAAGGAAAGTTATTTTTCATGGCCAAAGATTTTCTTCCAAGTCTATAAGCATAACTTCTCCTCAACCCTCAAGGTTGATGATTGTACGATCAGTTTGCTGGAGGATCAGATTATTCAATAACAAATTAATTCCATAATGGTTGTTCTTGGAATCGAACTATTCTAGACAATTTACATATTAATATTTAATTATAATTCAGTGTGATTGATCATTGATATATACAATTGATCTATTTTTGCCTAGGATAATTGATTATGATCCATTGTATTTAAGTGTGCATACAGATACATTGGCAACGTATCGCCTTTACGGGTCATTTTAATCTGTGTATGTGATCCCTGATCACATTCATGATTGTTTATTACAATTATATCCCCTTTATTTAATTAGAGTCGCTACACCATCACTAATATAGAGTTTGAGAAAGGACCTTGTAGGTCAGAGATGATTCATTTAATGTCTGTGAGTGCTGTTGTGTGCATGTTTTTTTGTGGAGTAGATTTTCTAATCCCCTTGAGTTAAAAATGGCAGCATCTGACCCATTAACCGAAGCCAACCCAATTTTAGTTTTCTCAGGCAATAGTTTGAGCGTCCTTCTTTCTGTCCGGAGGGACCGCAATAACATAGACCAAAAGGAGCGAAAGGGGCCAATGAAACAGTTTTTGCATATTGTCCTTTGGGCTTGACTGAGATTAGAGAAATTAGAATATTCCTAATGTTGGCCAGTAATCCCATAGTGCCTTTTGGGAAATCAATACTGTTACAAAAAAGACCAGGGTCTCAAATTATGTCTCCCTTGGCAGCAGTGGGAAATCTCCTTTGACGAATGTCTTTATGGTAATTGCACAGCCTTACGAACCTTGTTTCAAGACACCAAGGCACTTGTTCTGGTAACTTCATATGTTTGTTTTCTGACTTTCTTTAAAGGACGACAAGGGGGGAAAAGAGGACAACAAGTTCTAACTAACAATTAGGAAGCAATAAAAACATCTCTCCCTTGTCAATTTGTATAATTAGTGCTTTCACCCACTGTGTTTTTCATGCCTAGTGATTCTAAACACTGTTCATCGGCATGATGGATGTAGGATGGATGTGGCATGATGGATGTATCTCGCCTACTCATTTCCCTCGTGTCACAGGGTTAACAGCTTTTTCTAGAGATTTTTCTCCAGATAACATGTGCTTCCTGCTCTGGAGATAAAACATGCAAAGTATCTTCAAAGTTCAAAGTCTAATCTTATCCTTATAGTTCTGATTCAACCAGTTTCTTTACTTCAACCTCAGCTTGCCAATGTTTGGCCTGCAGATTTACATGCAAACCATTAAATTATATGTAATTAAATTGCCTTTCAAAGTATATAAAAGTATACCACATCCAAAGAAACCCTGTACTTAGCCGTGTGCAATAACATCAATTTAAATCTATAATTTATGAAATTCGATTCGTTTAAATACAACATCAGAATACAAATCAGTATTCTTTATTTCACATACATGTATTTTTTTCTTTTACTTTGAACTCTTTACAATCTAAATGATTCAACAACAAAATGAGAAACTACCACAACAAAGTTGAATTTCTTACTAGGGAAGAAGAGGAAAGGAAAAAAAATAATAATAATGGAAGCTTGACTTGAAATGGAGACATTTTGTATTTTGTACCAGATAAGGGGTTAGGGTCATGGAAATGAACAAGAGCACAACTAAAAATTGCATGTGTTAATTCATGTGTATACTTACATCAAAATTAAAGAAAAACAAAAAACCATGAATTTCAACCATTTGAAAATCTTTACCTTGTATTATTGAGTTTTAACATAAAGGCTTTTGTTCATAAATAATCTCTCTTCTTTTTTTCCAGATTATAAACAAATATAATATTCTTCATATCAGGAGAATAACTTGGGGTAGACAAACGGCATACACGTTCCTCTGAGTAACATTTCACACCTGCAAAAGCCCTTTGTCCTCCATCCTCAAACAGTTTGAGTATAGCGAGACGATGGCTTGGTCATACAGCAGTTCCTTTGAATCATGGAAAATGTGAATTTTGGCGATAATTGCATTTTGTGAACAATGCAATAAAAGAAAGTGTTTATACATGTTAACATACACATACATAACTGAGCATTACGTACATATATGCAGGATAATGAGGGAGAGAACAGATTCCCGATCATCTGTTGTTCGCAGTGAGAAAGCATGTGCGAGTCTCGGCAAATAAGAGTAATACTTGAATTTTACAAATTGGTTCTGTACACAATTTGTGTTGGAGTGTTGGTGAACATCCCCCCTTACCAAGAGGGTTTCATATAAATTGAAAATAGTTTATTATTGACACATATTATTCCCTTTGCGTATCCAGTGAAGTCCAAGCTGAAACCTAGCCTGGGTTGAATCTTAGGGACAGTTGAGTTGCCTGGCATCGATCTGATCAACTCATGTTCCAGGTACCATTTGTCAAATCACGATCTGTGTAAATTCCGACTGGTATTTCTTTAAACGTTTTAAATCATTTTCATGTTAAAGCGCCGTGGCCCAGCACCCTGGTCCGCCTCCTCAGCGGAGGTCCCATTGGACTTTGAGCGTGGCACGTACTCAATATCAATGTTGTTTTTATGTTTGCCTTTTCCTCGACTCCACACAAACAGGAGCAGGAAGCAGAAGAGGACCACTCCTAGGAATGTGAAACAGCCCATGGCTGTAGAAACTAAGATAGTCTTTAGATCAAGGCCAAAGGTCACATTAGGGAGGTTTGTACCATTGGCAGTGGCATTGCTTGTATCCGTGTAATGCTGGGTCCTGTTGGCGTACAGCGAGCCCAGACTTTTCACTGCCAGTGAAACCATAAGAGTGTCATTGCCTGCTGTGTTAGAGGCCACGCACATATACACACCATCATCCTGAACCTCCGCCGCCTTGATATCCAGCGAGCCATTGTTGTGGACCACCACCCTGCCGTGGCTCCTGTTGGTCAGGTGTCTCCGGCGTGGGGTGACCCAGAAAATAGTGGGCAGCGGGGACCCCTCTGCGTTGCAGTGTAAACGGGCCGGCTGTCCCTCCTCCACTGACACCATCTGAGTCCGATTTTCACGGATCTTCGGCTTGGTGCAGGTCACGTAGTAGGACAGCAGGGTCTCTTTGAACTCCTTGAAGGGGCGTCCATGGGTGCCCTCCGGAGTGCTGCACTCAGGCTGGATGTCACCGAAAGAAATGGAATGACGCCTTTGCTGCAACCACATGAGACGACAGTCGCACACCAGAGGGTTGTTGTTGATCAACAGCACCTGTAGAGCTTCGGGAGCATGAAATACACCCCTCTCCAAAGTATCAAGATGGTTGTGGGAGACATTTAGCAAGCGCAGCCAGCGTATACCCTGGAAAGCGTAGGGCTCAATGGACACCAATTGAGATCCAGCCAATCTCAGCTCACGCAACTGGACCAGGTCCTGAAGCAGGCCACCTTCCACTGTTCGGATACGACTGTAGGAGAGGTTAAGGTGCGTGAGGTATGACAAGTGGCGAAGAGCCTGGTAGGGGAAAACGGACAAGTTGGTGTTGGTAACGGAAAGCGTGGTGAGGTTTAGGCCATGCAGAGAATTGGCGGGGAACAAATCCAGCGATGGCCAGTTGCTGATCTCTAGGTGTCTGAGGTGGAATAGCTTCTTGAAGGAGTAGGGGTGGAGAGTGCTGATACTGAGGTAGCGCATATGTAGGCTCACCAGGTTGTGTAGGTGGGACAGGGCATCTGTGGGCACCACCGTCAAGTTACAGCGCTCCAGAGTAAGGCTCTCCAGTGACAACAGTCCACTTAAGGCCCGATGGGAGATGTAAACCAGCTCGTTGTCCCCAACTTCCAATGACCTGAGGTTGCGCAGGTCCTGGAACATATAGTCCACCAGAATGACTACTTTGTTGTCACTGATATCCAGGTTTGTCAGGTTCGAGAGGCCAGAGAAGACACCTAGAGAGAGGAGCTTGATGCGGTTGCTCTTCAAGCTCAGTGAGTGGAGGCTGTAGAGGGAGTTAAAGGCTCCGGGCTCAACATAGGCAATGATGTTTCCACTCAGGTCCAGTTCTTCTATGTGTGGATAGGCGGCAAAGTCATCGGGATTGACAGCCTGAATGCGATTCTTGCTGAGATCAAGGACTCGCGTCTCGATTGGGACTCCATCAGGGATGGCGTTATAGCGCTTCCGGTGACAGATGACAGAGCGGCTCTGGGCGGAGCACTCGCAGCGGGAGGGGCAGGCCAGGGTGGAGCCCACAAACGCGGCCACCAGGGCTAGCCCCAGCAAAGGCTGCCAGCAAGACACGGCTGTGTGCAGCATGATTCGATTCAAACAGTCCACCATACTGTCATGGCTCTGAAAGAAAGAGAAAGATGAAATGTTAGTAAATGAACAAAGATGTCTTGGTATATTATATTACATACAAGCCATAAAGAATATGGCAAAAAAGGTTACTTAACCAACAGAAGGTTAAGCAATACCGATGGTTAGTACAACATGTAGCCATTACAACATGGATCCATCAAGAACAGCAGGAGACAGCACTTAATGGACTTGATATGAATTTGTTTGCACCGCACATAGAGAACAAACTGAAGATTGGTGTATCCATGCACAAATAAAAGAAAACTGCCTCAGTTCTTGCTTGTGGGATTGTATGTGCATGGATTGATTCTTTGTGTGCACATGAATTCACAGCCCTATGGACGTCCTGCTGTTTTTCTTTCTCAGTCTGTTCAGTATTTTTGAAGATTTGTACTTCTCACCATTCTTTGTGGTTTTGCAGTTTTCAGTTTATTCATTAAATACTAAATTATAAACTTTCATAGAGTACTACTTAGAGACCAAAGACCATTGAATACACAAATAACTCGTTGACTTAAAATAAAAAGCTTTTATATGCAGGATTAAAGTGGTTTCTAGAGTCTGTTATGTACATTTATTTTGGCTAAAGAGAAGCCTACTGCATCTGATGCTAAACACAATAACCAGATGACAATAAAACACGTGCAGCTTCTTGTTTGTGAAAAACACCTGTGCCGTTTCTTGCAGCCTTGATGTCCGACTCACTCTGTCCTTTGTCACAAATTATTCCCAGACTTTCATAAAGGCCTTGATTTTAAACACTGTTTTTTTATGGAAATTGGTGTACCTTCAATTGACAGGCTGTTCCTTGAAACAACTTTACTTTGCGACTGACATTTTATTTTTAACTTTTCCCCCTGCATCTACATGGCTCTATTGTGGTAACAACCACTCCTTGGACAAAATCGAACCCTACCCTCAAATATTTCTCATTGAATCTCCTGTTTGAACTGAAAATAAGTCAGATCAATAAAATGTGTTGCGAACGACATTTCATGTTGACTTTAGATGCCCTGTCAGTATGATTACTATTGTTTTCGGGATTTTTTTTTTTTTTTTGGCTCAGCATTGTGTGAAATATCTCACTGCCAGTCAACAAATTGCAGTGGTGTCTGCCTGTGTGCATCAGCAAAAAACAAGCTCTCACACATGATGCATGTGGAGACACTTTCATAAATATCCTGCAGTGTAACTAAGTGTGTTTGTTTGATTGTTTATGTAAATATGCAGTTTCATATTCACATTTGATGGCTGTATGCATGTTGTTGCAGTCATAGTAACTTCTGTATTTACATTGCATCTGGTCTGAACTTACAATAAATTGTAGCATGCACACACCAAAGTTTGACCTCTAGAGGGCAGGTTTGCATAATGTGGTGATTCAGTAACACAAACAAGGGCATAAGTAATAATAGATTCAATCAAAAAAAAATGCTATTATAATGGTGTTCATTTGTAAATCTAGACAATATTTAAATGAACAATAATTTTCAATTTGATCTAGATCCTATTTTTTGTGTCTATTTGTAGCTTGCACTGTAAATTATACACATGCAATTACAATACAATAAATGAAGACAATACATCATCTAAATTAAGTAACATTACAAGACAAAACTCACTGCATCCTTCAGTGAACAGCACAAGTGAATATGTGTCAGGAATGTGTAATGAACTAGATAGTTTAATGACCTAAACAAACACTACAGTTTTTTTATTGTTCGAAATTTGGCAAAGATAAATAAATAAATGTGATATTTGAGTAGAAAATGTAAAAGCTCAAAGATGAATAGTGTGCAAGTGGGTGTGTGTTAGTGAAGCAGAAATATTGTGAAACAGGTTGTGAAAAGTGCATAGACACAGTGGCTCATCTAGTGTGTCTTGGGCACACTAAATTTAAAAAGAGAGAAAGAGGTGCAGAAACCCCACAGGCACAAAACACAGCTTGGTCGAGTTGTATAACATGTATATGCACTCTCATTATGCAACATGAAATGCCACGCATCCATAGAGAGCAAATCACATTTGAAATAACCAGCTGCAACCTTAATATATGGTCTCCTCTTGCACGTAATGGGGTAATTGGGTGCGGGTAGTGGTTGTGCCAGGAGATACAGGGGTCTAAGTAGTGCTAATTTTTCCTTCTACCCTGAGAATGATCAGTGAAACAAAACAAAAACAAAAAAACATTACACAACTGTGCCTTGTTCAGACAGTCTCTGCTTTGCCCGACCAAAATATATGCTAATCAGCACAAAAAAGTATTTGGTGTCCTGTTTATTTCTGGCTTCATTTGCATTGACAATTATGCCCTGAAACTAAACAGAATAGGAAAAAATGCGACTTAGCATGATAAAACAAGAACACTTTCCCCCTCATAGTAGGCCCATAGTTAGATTCCCACAATGAGCAATTTTAAGCCATGTTGACATAGAGAGCATAGTCTCCCAGAGAGCAGGTGCTCACAGGGAAGAAACGCAAACATGACATCAGTGTTTGTGTCAAGAGTCTTATTAGGTGACACAATTAATCTCTCTTTCACTTACATGCACATACACAGATACTGACAGACCCATGTATAAACACATATTTACAAATCCAAAGACAAGACAAAGACTTATATTTAATGAAAATTTGTACCTAAGTTAACCTTTCACTGCCTTTATTGGTTATTTGCCCCAAGCTGTGCAATTAAGTAAATTTAGTTGCTTCTTTGTTAGCTATTCAATACCGTATTGATTCACTATTAAGGGGAGTTATTTATGGATTTAATTGGACTTTTCTCAAATCCATACAATACATTTGTACATAAATCATGTCTAATGTCTAATACATTTTCAGATCTCAGGTGGTTTGGATCTGCTAATTACAGCATTGCAAACAGTGATTTGTTCCTTGTTTTGTAATTCTATAAATATAATGCTTTATATAATGGTTGGGTATCGACTTTAACCATTGGGTATAGATTAGATTGCGAAACGTTCTCAGTATCCCTGCAGGATTGAAGCCTAAACTTGTTTGCTGGTCTTTACTAGTTTAAGATTGTTTTTTTCCAGCCTGTCCAAGCTGTTCAGCTGGTCTAACTGTTCTCTCAGCCTTAAAGCCCTTGCACACTGAGTCCAAAATTCACGTCCGAAATTTTCACACGTTATAAAATAAATACAACCTCACGTTATGTCAATCACGCTTGCACACTGACTCCGAAACGTCCATCATAAAAAAAAAAAAAAAATCAGATCAGGTTAGATTTTCTGCGTTTTTCGTATCCGTATAGAAAGCAGTTTGAATGGTGTTTTCACAATTCAGAGCCACCGAATCACAAATACGAAAAAAACACATACGAAAATTTCGGACTGTGTAGTGTGTTCCTTTAAATCTGCAAAAAAAAAACCCTATTGACCATTTCATAAATAACAATATTTTCTATACATCATGATGTATTTTACTTGCCAATCATTTCATTCACTTCTATATATGCTGACATGAGTACGCCTGTTAAAGAGATAGGGAGAGGAAGATAACATTTAAATGCCTGGGACACGTATTTTGTCCCGACTGGGCTGTTATCGGCTTAAAGTGTGTGAATGGTCCTCCCTAGCTCTGTCAACCAGACTAGAACCAAGTCTAATACCCTTACATGAGCTCTCCAGCATTTTCCGGTCTTTGCCCTGGCAGTTTTAGGCTTTAGATAACAAACTGGACTCCTGTGCAATCATGCAATAAACGTCATTTCAAGACAGGATGTGCTATATCTCCACTCAGAGACGGTCTTGGTCCTTCTGATGTGGACCACCTAATGTGATGACCATACCCTGCAAAGGCTCTGTGGAAGCTGGAGATATGTTTGGTTAATTTCATAATAATAATAAAAAAAGCCCTGAAAAGACCATTATAGTTATACTATACCCAAACAGCCAGAAACTGAATAAGGTAAAGGGATTATGGGATGAAAAATAGCGTAAGCTCTGGAATAATTTCACAAAATTAAATATAATCATGCGGAAAGAATGAGGTTCGGCATGTGAGAAACGTTTGCATGCATGGTCACTCCCATATTAGCATGTGAATTGAGACATGTCTCAGTTTGCATTTAAATTAAGCTCAATCAACAGCGTTTGCAGCATAATGTTTATTGCCGGTAAAAAAAGTTTCCATTTGTCTCTCATTTTCTTTCTTATTTAAATTATAGAGTTACAGTGAGGTACTTATTGTGGATGTGAATCAATGGGGCCAATCTACAAACGTTAAAATGGTTTCAATGGTCAAGCCAAAAGATACTACAAATATATTGCAAGTTAATATGATTATTGTATGAAAAAAGAACACTCACTCACTAAGATTTTCAAGGGCTTAAAGGGGTTATCACATCTTATGATCTATATTGACATATAAGAGGTGTTTGTATTAAAACATTCTACAAGTTTCAAAGCTTAATTCATCCTACTCATTATAAACAAAGCATTAAACAAGCTCCAAAAACGACTCATTTCGATGTTTCAAAACTCTGGAACAATCTTCCTAACATTGTCCAGGAAGCAGACACTCTGTCAGTTCAAATCTAGACTAAAAACACAATCCTTTGGCCTAGCATACACATAACACACTATAGACTTCCTTAATTAAAAAATTAGGCTGCATAGTTTAGATCAGCCGGAACAGGGAACACGTCCCGTAAATCCTGATGTACTTGGTACATCATAAGTAGGATGGTGTCTATGCTAAGTCTCTTTTTATCCCGTGGGACTCTCTATGGCGGACCTGCACCTGGAACCATCCCGACTCATCCTTAAAGCGCCGGCCTCATCGACACGACAGCCAGCGGCACTGATCCTCAAAAACTCGTCTCCAAACCGGCGTGATTGCTTCAACTTACAACGATGGAAATGGACAAACACTCTTAATGTTTCGATCCAATTTGTTTTGTAATGCTACCCGAATCACACACTGTTCCTTTGTTGGCCAGAGGAGAACTGGCCCCTCACTGAGCCTTGGTTCTCCCTACCCTATCTCACGACCAATTCGTACGAATTCATACGAGTGATTCAAAAGTGGCTAATTCATACTAATTCATACGACTTCACTCGTACGAATTCGTATGGTTTGTCTAAACCCACGTGACGGTTATGTTTAGGGGCGGGGTCAGGGGTAGGTCATTCGTATGAATATATACGAATTGGCTAATTCATAAAATATGTACGATTTAGCAAAATCGTACTAATTCGTATGAGTGAGGTCGTACGAATTGTTACGAATTAGCCACCTCGTAAAATTTGTACGAATTCCCGTGAGATCGGGTTGGTTCTCCCAAGGTTTTTGTTTTCTCCATTCAATCACCTGATGGAGTTTTGGTTCCTTGCCACTGTTGCCTTGGCTTTTGGCTTGCTTATTTGGGGACATTTAATATTCAACAATATTATTGATCTGTGTTGTATTATTTTGATACAATCTGCATTGTAAAAAGAGCTACATAAATAAAGGTAACTTGACTTGACTAAATCCACTAAAAAGTGGCCCCATTCAACAAACAGTAATAGCATAATAGATATGTAGACTGTGCTTAACTTGTATTGAATCCTGAATATTCTTTATATATTCCACATTACTTTTTACACAGTGATTCACTAAGACTTCGCTAAAGGAACTAATAATTTCTGTGGCTAATCCAGACCCTTTTATTATCTTGTTTTTCCCCCAGTCATATTAACGAAAATGACGCAACCACCACCCCTCACAAACAGCTGTGTTAGAAGTACATCCTAAAAATAGCAGTTGTTTTTCTGCACCTTTAGTGTTTTTCAAAAGACATCATGTTGAAACAAAGACAAGATTTCCATCCTTGTGAGTGTAGCTTGTCTACTCTAATAATTGCAACGCAATGCAAACACGTATGAATCGGGTTAAATTATTCCAGTAAACATAATGTCATAGATCGTTTGAGTTGAGTTTGGATCTCTGAATTCTCTCTGCTTGCTTATTGTTAATAAAGTTTCTGCACAACTCTGCATCACACATAATGAGCATTGGCATGGGCGTCTTTGTTTACCAGCCCTGTCCCAGCAGTAAGTTTACATCAGTCCAATTGCTAACATTATTAAATCCTTTCTTCATTTTAATGAGTCTTATATTTTCTAACGATGCTACCCTGAAGGAAAGATCTAATTAACTCACAGGTTAAAAAGAAGAGGAGGGGTGAACATCTAAAGCCTTACTGTTTTAGTGGGCTTGTGTGATATCATCATAGCTAATGGTAAGAAGTCAAAGAAGAATCCCTCAAGAGTTTCTCCCTTCTCATCTTTAAGGATAACTCTACAGATCTTTATCAAAATGTCGTCATCTGGTCTTAGAAAGAATTCAGTTGGTTCGCAGTATAAGGATATCATTGATGTCACATATTAGCCAATTTAACAGTGTTTTCTTTGGTTCAATAATGTTAACATTTTAGATGCTCACCAGCAGGCTGTTAAACACCACATGCAGTGGTTCATGGAAGTGGACAGGAAACCCCAGTGGTCCCTTGATAAAAAAGAAATCAATTTCTCCAACTATTGATTTAGAATTACAAAGTGACTTTTGCTGCATAATCCAATCACAAGTACTTTTGCACATAAATTGAAAATATCAATACTAAGTGCACTGATTCCTAAATAGATAACTATTTAATCCAGTGTAACTGACATGGCAAAGGGTATGTCCTTTAATTCAAGTAATTTCAAGAAAATTACAAAAAAAAAAAGAAAAAATGGGATTGTACTTTAGTAAAATCTGGATTCTTTAGTAGGTGGTGAAATCGATCACATCAGTGTGATTCCAATGTTCAGTGTGTCAAATGGGTGTTTTGTGCTTTGGCTGGTGCTGAGCCAGACAAAGACACGCTTAGTGCTTTTAATATCGCAATTATTCAGTGTCTTCAACCACATAATGTTTATTTTAGGTTTCAGATATTGATGTCAATGGAAGCTGCAATAATAATCTTTTCAATTAGGCTATAATTTGTTGGTGGTTTATTGATATCAGATACACATTATGTAGAAAAATATAAAGTTTATTTTATTCTTCTCCTAGTTCACATTGACTCTTTCTGGACTTGTATTTCAGAAGCAATGGATGAATTTATGTGATGTAAATCCGACAGAAGCGATTCTCTGAAATGTCCTATCGCACGTGTTAATTAAATGACAAAACACATTCGCTTCCACGTATTAGAAGTGGACCGAAGACCGAAGTGTCCGCGCCCTCAAATCACTAGGACGTGGCTATGGTTACAAGATGTAAAAACGATAAACTGTTCGTTTTCTCACACAAACCACTCGTTTAGTATCTTAGGACATCAATGTGTACTTACATTTACGGATCATTAAATCATGTTTAATTTGTACTTCTCTGTGCATGCTCTTTGAGGTGGTGACGATAGACCTCCATTATATGACTGAGAGACAAGAACGGTTTGACCTAAACATATCAAAATTGAATCTACTGCGGAAACAAAGACACCAACATCTTGGATGCCCTTGAGGTAAGCTAAAACATACCAAAAATTAATTTCAAAGTGAAGTATCCCTTTAATGGGACAGAACTGATGGGATGGTAAATTGCATAATTTTTGATGACTCTGCTTTTGAAAAACTGTGTCTGACCTGGAGCTTGATTTATTTATCTGTTTGGAGAGGTGAATTTCATGCTGGGTAACAAAAAGCCCTGAAGAGCAATTTACAGTTTTTCAGCACCCCATGTAAGATGCTCCAATTGCTGCGGCAGCACAATTGCCCTCCCCCGCTGAGGAAGTGAGGTGGGATCAACATCTCTGACTGAGAGAATCAAAAGCAGAATCTGAAACCCCCACAAATTATGCAGCGACCAACCATACGCTTCACACTGAGCTCATCAGGAAGAACGGGTCTGCGTTAATTAGTGATAAAGCAATAGACGGAGAGAGATGCTTCTCTTGTTCCTCTCACCGATAACCCTCTGTTAGGAGTGAAACTGCAATCTCTCATGCTCTTTCTCTCTTTACCATCAGGTTCAGTGAGGCCAGCAAAAAACGTCTAATTTGAATGTTTTTTATTCAGTGAAAGTAGTTTACCTTGTTTTAAAGGTCCCATGACATGGGGTTATTTTGTTATTTTATGTTTCCTGGGTTGCCCTTATAATGTTAGTATGCTTTTTAGACCAAAAATAGTCATAATTTAGAAATAAAAGGCAATTTTCATAGCCTGATTTTAGTCTCTGATTTGAACACTGTGTTTGCAGGGGTGTGTACCGGTGTGTGTAACCCCGGTAGTTATGTATTACATGTGTGAAGCTCTCTTGAATACTTTTACTACAGCAATTATACGTTTTTACTATTACAGCTATCGAGATTAACGAATCGTGAGAAGTTTTTAAATCTATTCCCATCACATAAAATGTTGCCGTGATGAGCATTGAGCAAGCAGATGACAGTGTGTTGATCGCGAGAATGAAGAGCTTATCATTGCAATGCAATTTCTGCACTCTCTCTAATGCTTTCACCAATGCATACATTCAGTAAGAACTTTCATAACGATTTCATAACGAGTTGATTTCATAACGAGTTGTACAGATAAACTCGTGCTGTGTGGAAAGATTGTTCTTTGATCGCTTTCTGTATATAATTTGTTCAAAATTTAAATAAGATTATTATGATTTTTTTAAGATGCATGAATAAAGCATGAATAAAATCGCGCTGCGCAAAGGCAGCATGGGGAAACCCAGGCTAGGCTCTAACATACAGAACATATTTAATTTCAAGTGGAGAGATTATTGAACTTTCAATTATGCTCAGTCATTGGAGATCTTTCTTTCAAAAGTCGCATTTCCCTATACTATATCTTAGGCTGTTTACACGAGAATGCTCGCGGGTGAAAACATAAAAATATTTTTTCCGGATGTGCCTTTCGTTTACACGGCGACGGCGTTTTTTGAGGCTTAAAAACGCAAAAAAGTGAAACCACCCTCCAGAGTGGAAATCTTAAAAACGCTCCACCAAGGCGTTCCCGTGTAAACGGTAAAAACGCAAAAGTCTGCTTGACAGTGAAGGTTGTACGCAGGCGCGTGGACTTGGTGTTGTGGTAGTATGCACTCGTAGCCGCCTGAAGTGCATACTACATTGAATTTCACACACTCTTGCGTCACCATTTGCATGCGGATTTCCCACACAAAACGCTCGTCTAAACACAGAATAAAAAGTGATGACGCAACACCACTTTTGCGTTTTCTCTTCAGAATCGTTTACGTGTAAACATAGTCTTACTCTTTGTAAAAAGCCTTGCAGTGAGGCTTGAACAAATTTGTTGGTTTCTCTCTCTAGGAAGTCCTAAACAATGAGAATTAATGGCTTCTGGATGCCGTTTCACCAACACTCAAAATGATAAAGTCATAAGTGTATTTTCCTTATGGTTGCTCAAGTTAATATAATTCATCAAGTTATTGTGCTACATAAAATAAAAAAAAGGATAAACACAGCTGCAGCTGAACTGGCAGAGGGAGTGAGAGACAGAATCACAACTAACCTTTCAAAGCTATAATAGTCAACACCTGAACACTTAGGACAGCCTGGTCCTCCATCACACGTGCCTCAAAATTCACATCCCATCCCATTTCTTAAATGCATTCTGATAATACAATTTAGAGGGCCTCTTATGAAAATCGTGACTTTCTTAGTTCTCCTTTAGAGATATTTTCAAGATACAGGAAAGCACTTTCTACAAATGAAGTGCACTTTGGAGCTCCAATGACTTCTACTAAAGTAGTGGAGGTACAAATCCAGTGTTTTTATTTTGAGAACTCTTCTATACATAAACCTAACTTAACATGAAAGGTCGTTTTAAACTACAAATGCCTGGACACCCCTTTATATATCTAAAATTCGAAATCATACAACAGTGCCATCAATTAGACATAATCTGTAATGTAGTAAAACACTATACAGTTTAACCCATTTCCTCGCTTTGCCTTTTTCTGTTTTACCCGCCCAGAGATTGTGGCTCAGCCATGAAAAAAAATGAGCTAGGAAGTACAAGTTTTTCCTCAAGAGAAATCATGGCTTGCAAACGAGCAAAGCATGTCAGTAGATCAGTGTTTGGTGTCAAGGGTGTGGTGTGGGTAAAGATAAGGTTGATGCAAAAAGCTCCAAATTAAAGATTTACATTTACAAACAAACAGGTACAGACAGAACAAAACACATGGTAACATATACATCGATCAATCATGACATACTGAACAGAAGCAAACTAAATACAGACACTAATGAACCAAATCAGGTGATACAGAAGAAGGTGATTAACAAGACACAGGTGATGAAGATAAACTGATGATGGTCGACATGGAAACCGATGAGTGGCGGGAAAACAGAACAGAACTAAACCAAATACTAGAAAACGGGGAAACCAAGCTGCATTTACACTGCAGGTCTTGATGCCCAAAACCGATTTTCTGACTATATCCGATTTTTTTGACGACCTGCTTACATCATCTTTTAAAAGTGACCCATATCTGATTTTTGCATTCAAAAATTTTGTTCATTCAAAATCATTTAATCATTTACACTGCTGAAACTACCAAATGCAGACGTTCCGATGGTTCTGAACAGGGAAATTAAGCAAAACAGCACAAAATTCAATGGATGCAGATGCGAATAATTTTTTTTCTTTCCACAATATAACAAGTCATCAAAACATGGGTCTCGTACGGTGGAGAAAAAAAAAAGGCTCTGGCCACGAGCACTTAAAACGAAAAACGATGCCTCATATCCCGTGAAATGCCTTCAAAAACGGATTTATTTCTGTAACAACCCTGCATTTTTGCCTGCACTCTTCACCCCAAACACTCAAAAGGCATGAAACCATTGCTCCACTGTGTGTATCCTTTTTTCCATCGCGCTGCTGGCGCCTATAATCGCGCAGTTTCTAATGACGCATGACTCGCATTTACTGGGGAATATCCGATTTGTCTGCTTACATGGCACACCGAAATGCACGTATCTGATTCATTTCTGATTTATTATCACATATGAATGAGGCCTGAATCCGATCTGAGAAAATCGGAATCCATGCGTTTTTTTCCTGCTTACACGTTCACCAGTCATATCCGATCTGTGCCACATGAGAGGAAAAAAATCGGATTTGTGTCACTTGAACCATGCAGTGTAAACGAGGCCAAAGAGTCAAACTGTTAGATTTGGGTGTACAAATGAACACAAAAGTATTTTTAGTTCCTTCATTCGAGTGTCTGAAGAAACAATGAGTTAACCAAAAATTATACTTTTTTAGCTGTGCCCAAATGAAAATGCCAAACTGTCCTAAAACATCTAAAAAAAATATATATATATAGGCGAGAGGAAGACAAGAATAATTGTCTAATGTTATAGCATGAGTGGTTATGCTAATATTTCACGAAGGCAGCATACAATGTAGCCTACTTATTTTTTATTTAAATGTTTTTTTTTTCTCAAGTATTGGATATGCCGGCTGCGCTGTTTTTGTTGCTGTCTGTAATTACCTACAGCAACAAAGCCAGCCGGCATATTCAATACTTGAGAAAAAAAATAAAAAAATAAAAAAATAAATAAAACTGAGAGGAAACAGATGCCTTCTGTTCTCAGCATGAATACATTTGGAGTGTCAGCAGGAAGCAACTGCAAGCGTGTGTATAGCCCGTGTAGTCTCGGAAAGGCTTGGGCCGTGTGGGAAGTTGAACTGTGTGTTATGAGGTCAGTGTACGCACACTCACTTGCTGAAGAGGTTTAGTCATAAATGTGGGCTGGACTATATTAGGAATATTTCAGGGGTGCATGATCACCACACTTACTGACATTACCCAGCAGGAGAGACAGCACAAGAAACTGACAGCCTCCCTATGTCCCTGAACAAAATAGTACAGACCTGGTTTGGATGCCGTTAGATTTTGGAAAGTTAGATTCTGATAATGCAGCCTGTCATATAAAGTCTTCCCTCCCTCGGGATTTATCCACACGTGTGAGAAGAATATCTGTCGAATGACATCTTGTAGGCTTTGCAATTACATTTCCAAAGGAATGAACTGCAGAAATAATGAAACAAGAGGCAGCAGACATTAATGATGCTTCAAAACAACATCTCTCAAGGTTGCACCCTCAAAACAAAGCACTCGCTCAATCTCTCTCCCTCACACACGCCCTTTACTCAAGACTAAAATGAGAAACAGCCAGTTAGAGATATCCAATTCCACTCAGAGCTACTATCATTGGTATGAGTACAAATTAAAAAAAAAAAAATCTCATAATCAAATGAAAGGAGCAGCGTACCAGCTTTTCCGTCTCTTCATCCTACCCGAGCAGTGCCTTTGACAAGCTCTCACTAATCCCAGTTGGAATCCAGCTCAAACACAGAATGGTCCTCCATCTCCATCTGCTAAGACTTCTCTTCTTTTCTCCCCTCCCCGCTCCCTCCCGCTTTCCCTCTCTCTTGCCCTTTCTCCCTCCCTCTTTCAACACAAACGGACTAGTCAACAAAAGAGTAGTAGTCAACAAAAACATCACCTTTAACCTTTAGTCAATACAACATTCACACTAAAACATCATTTATCTGAAAGATACATGCATTTGTGGTGAGCCTTTTTAGTATTAATAATCAATGGCCTTCTTCACGATGTCAGGCTGAAGTGTATGAGTGTCTTGTTCATATTTTTTATGCATGTTGCTTTGAGAGCCATTAAGGGGGAAAAAAAAAGTTAAGTTAAACGTAATCATTATAGTCCATCACATCCACGAGACAGCTGCTTTTTAATGATCCATGAATAATAGATATTAATTGTATCAGTAAGCCTAGACACCTGAGCGGAGTAAATAATTTGGTTTATATATTAACATGAGGGCATGTCTGCAGTTGGGATAACGCCACCAAGACCAGGCCCACAATTTAATATTTTGATCGGTTTTGATTTTTGGAGAGCGTGTTCTTATGGCGTTTTTCCACTGCTGGTACGGCTCAGTTTGGCGGTTCGGCTCGCTTCGCTTTTCCACTGTGTGGTACGACTCGACACGACACAGCACGGCTCGCTTTAGCTCGGTTGCTTTTCCAGTACCGCTTTAAAGTGAGTGGGATTATAGACTGATCGATAACAGCGGTGGCTGTTGCTGGTTATTTAAATATAGCAGGTTTGGTTTCTCATGTCGATTGGTCGCAAATACAGTGACGCTGGTACTGACGATTCTGTCTGACCAATAGGGTTGTGTATCGTTTGAATTTGAACGATTCTGATTCCGATTCCGATTCCTTGTTTCGATTCCGGTTCCCAACGATTCTCGATTCCGATTCTTTTAAGAGGTAGGGTCAAAAAAAGTTTAGCTAACCTTGCTAACCAACGGTCTTTCTGAAGGAAATACTCCTTTCTAAAGGGAAATACTCTGCATTTTGCCAAGATTTTGATATTTTTAGAAAAGTGAAGCTACACTTTGGACCGCCGACGTAAGCTACTGTTCGACTCGCGCGTTTATGCCAACACTTCCGGTAGCCGCTTCTTCATTGGTGTTGTTCAGCGGTTTCTTCTTCTGGTCTTCTTCTATCGAAACTAGGAATCGAAATTTTAACTTTTGAACGATTCCGGGAAAAACGGAAACTTAGTCCCGGTTCCAATCGATACTCGATTCTCGATACCCAACCCTACTGACCAATCAGTGTTTCACGTCACATTTAGTACCGGTATGGTATGCTTGGAATCTCAACAGACCAGGTACTATTTAATTCGAGCCGAAGCGAGCCGTACCGTACCGTACCATGCAGTGAAAAAGCCCCAAAGCATGCCGTACCGAACCGAACCGTACAGGGATTTCGGTGTCGAGATGGCAATGACATAAATCATGCTATTCTTTAATGATGTCTCATGTGATTCTTCTCCATAAATTTGTGGTCGATGTGTTACAACAGATAGATTGCTGTATTTTTTTTTTCTAATGAGGGTTACGCGATAATCAACTTGGATGAACTCTAGTGCCGTATCATGTGGTATAATAAGGGCTGTCACATTGTAGTTTGTTTTCATTAATCATGTTATTCAAGATGAGGTCACATACAGTGAGTACTCTGCAATGAGTCAATATATTGCAGCCAGTAACTTGAATACAGTATGTGAAGGAAAACAGCTGCACCTGTCGCCAAGAAATCCAGTGTTGGTGTGGTAAGCACACAGGCTTGCTTTTTATCTGCCATCTGTTGGTACTTTACTGCCCAGTGCTCAATATCGGTACAGTAGTGCTCAAAATCACCATGCTGAGTGTATAGCAAGACTGTGATAAGATGCAATATTAATGCTGTTTTCAGTAACACAGTGCTGGAATATAATGTGTTCCTATGGCAGACATACAGAATTACTGAGCTACTGCAAAATTTATAATTGAAGAATTGCTTTATTTACATGACAGAATTTACATTTTACCAAAGCATTGGAGGAAGGATAACAACAACAATATCGAAAACGGTTATTTATTTTGTTAAAGACAAAAATGCATCTGTCTTTAAATATTAATTCGAATTCTAATATAGAACATTTTCACTAAATCAATTTTATTTATTTAAAGGTATTACATTATTATATAATAAATTATACATAGAATTATAATTTGTAAATTATTTGTACTTGTGTCTCTGACCTTCCTGGCACACACAAACCTGTCACCTAATGCAAATTGCTGGGTTATTTTGATATTCCCTGATTGACTCAGGGTGGCATAGTCAACAATTATCAACATAAGCTAAATTATTTATTAAATACGTCACACTTACATTCAAATTCAATCTGTGCTTCTGAATCCTGTTTTTCAAATTCAATTCAAATTTAGGAATTAAATTCAATTGCAAATTGGAATTAGACTAAATAGGAAATTTAAAAGGCATTTGCAAATTAGTTGTGAATGGCGTACAACCATGTTCTGTTCTTCAGATCAAGTGTTCATGTGCCACGAATTCATTAAAAACAAAGTGTTCTCACAAAATGGTCATTATTTTCTTGTGTCTCTTAAAAAACAAATAAAACAACTACAAAAAAACCTTGAATGAATGTCCCAGGGGAGCCCGAGAGCCCTTAAGATGGACCACACATGGCTAATTCTCTCTGCTACTTTATAAGCAACAATGAGTTAATGAACCGATCAAAGGCTGAATGCATGAGTTACTTCATTACCTCTCCATATTTTATGTCTCTATCTTATTCGGTGGTAAGGAAGAGTCTCTCAAGGGAACTAGGTCCTATTGGCTGTCCAGGAGATTGATTAGTTATTGATTATACCACAGTTTGGAGACCGAAATGAAAACATATGTGAAAAGGAGATTATGGGCTGAATTTCCAGATTGCTGATCCTTGTCTTTGTAACTGTTCGATCAATATGGCAATATTTCCAAGTTAATGCACTGTGACATTCAGTGTGCCTGTGATTATGACTGGAAATGTATCTAAAGCAATACATATTGAGATACAATACACTAGGACACCAAAGCCGTATTATTTTGTACAATGCTTTAAAAAGATAGTTCACCTAAAATGAAAATGTCATCATTTACACACACACACGTTGTCTGAAACCGGAATGATATTCTTTCTTCTGTGGAATACAAAATAATAATTTCGAAGAACGCTGATAAAAACAAGCAAACAAACAACAACAGTTTCCATTGACTTCCACTAAATGGACAGAAATCTATCTAGATCCATGTTCAATAACATGGTAACAAAGAAAATCTAAAACCAAACTGGGCAGTATCATCTTGATATTAGATGATTAATAAGTTAAATACACGCAATACACAAATTTGTCATCATTTATTCACACAAAAGATGATATTCTGAGTTGTTTTTGCCTAGCATATTGTAGAGTGAACATAAATTGGGTCCAAAACAACATTAAACCCTAGTGTGTTTGACAAAATACAGATGCATAAAGGTTAGGATTGACATCAGGAAGAGTAAATTATACTTTTCTTTGTTTGGGGAACTATCCCTTTAGGATGACATTTTGTTTTTTGTGGCATCCACCCATACAGAGTGGACACCATACATCATTTAGTTCACCTTTCTCAACTCTAATAGGCTATATTCAAGCATACAAAATATGACAACCTATTCCTTACAACAGAATTAAACTCATTTTGAACTGGCCAAAATAACATAGCGACTCTATTTGTGCAAAACATGATTTCATGTCATTATAAAAACATATAGACATTTTCCCATCTGAAGATGTTATCTCTCTGTTTTTGCGATAATATGTGTCCCCTATTGCTCTTTTTTATGTATCTGCACTGTTCTTACTCAGAAATTGTCCCCAAATAGTTTTCTTTTTTATAGCCTAATTCTTATTCTTGCCTCTGGGTTCTTAAGCGCTTTCAAATCTCTATATTTTATGTGAGAAAGTGAGTGAAGGAGAGAAAATACAATATTAGGCAAAATAAAAGGGAAGTATGACAAGTAGAGATGTGAATGTGTGCATTTAGAGAGACAGCAACAACACAAATACGTCAAAAATTAAGCATGCTTTCTTCTGTGCGTCACGAATCATAAATCTGTCCAAACAGCCTGTGTCCTTGAATACTCCGCATTCTCTGCCATGCACCATGGAAATAGTAATTCTCCAGCCCTCTTGAGAATGTTTTAAGGGCGCATATTTACCCAAAGTGAATAAAGAGCGAACAAAGTATCAGCAGCCTTGAGCACAGTGGAGAAGCCACTCTGCATCCATCTTTCAACTCTACATCAGACAGAAATATGTTTAACCCTCAGCTGGTGAGTAGCTTTGTTAAGATGGTCACATGCTGAGACTCAGACTCTCAAACAGTCAAATGTATCGGTGCACATGTGAAGAGCCTAGGTGGGTGTGTTGGGTCTGTGGTCGAAAGATAAGGCGGGAGAATGGGCTTTCCTGCAAACAAGCCCGTTAACAACCCTTCTATCTCAGTCATTACCCATGGCACATTAGCGATTTCTCTTTCCTTTTCTGGCCATGCCTACTTTACTTATTGACTCCTGCACTGGCTCCATTAGATGGACCTGATAATATGCTCCTCTCAGGAGTGAACTAAATGACAACTTTCAGCTTGCTACAAGGGAAGCCATGGATTTTTAAATGAAATGGATCACATTGACGCACAAGATGGATAAAGACAACACAATGAGATGAGTGAGGGAGAAATTCACCATCTTTATCCGTTGCATCTTTGCCACCACGTTTCTCTAGTCACAGAGCCACAACTTGTAAACTGTGGGCAGATAAACGTTTCCATAACCCTTAAAAGCATTGTTTTACTGTCAGTCATCTTTATCCTCCTCCAAATCCCTTCACAATTATTCCCATTTTTAGCGTCTCCTGGATTCAGGCAGAACAATTTCCTCTACCGCCCCTCATTTAGGAAACTCACACTAAACACGAGCCCCTCCCTTCTTGGCGTATGCTAATTTCAAATTCCTGCAACGGAGCAAGCTCATCAGCATGCTTATAATGGCGGTCGTTCATGTCATAGTCCGTCAAAATAACTTCAAATGACAGTGGAATAATGTCTGCAGGTCTTCTTCCAAAACATATAAATCTCAGGCATTGTCAGATAGTACTCCTGTCTGTATGAAACTCATAATTGCCCGGTTTGGGACCCTCCACTGCAACAGGATAGACAGCCGTAAAGACCAATTCACAGAGGATAACGGTTGCCTTGGGGGCCCTTGTTTGTGAAAACTGTGCAGCTTCACCCTTGTTTTAACTCAGGAATAGTGATTTACTGAGTCTAAGTAACGCATGTTTCTAATTTCTTAGCTACTTAAGAGCTTTACTTTTTCCATTTAGGAGGAACTAGCAAGCTCAAACCACCAATTTATTAACAATTCTACCTTAAGTGTTCAACTTGAAACTGAAGGACTCTCTTCAGGTGTAATCAGGGTTGGTCACTTTCCAACAGAGACTCTTAAATTGCTTTATTAAAGGACCCTAGGGTCCAGTGGCCTAATTAATGTCCAGATGGCTGGTATGCATTGAGTTTGTGATGTCCCACAGCCCAAACCGTACTTATGTTTAATTAGCATTCTACTTTTAAGGGCAATTGTGGTGTCATGCTGTGCTGATGATGCTTTGTAAAAAAATCATGGATTAAAATCACCCAAAATATCAAAAAGAAATAGTCAAAGGTAAATAAATAAATAAATCCATACATAGATCCTTATGCATATGTACATAGCTTATTCAGCATCATGGTCCTGGTTCACATTTTATAGCATTAAATCAATACCACTACTATTAATACTACTACTAATAATATATGCTTCTGCAGTGCCATGGCTCAGATTTAAAAGGTACACTTCACCATTTGCATTAATCTTTGTATCTTTAGAAACCCAGTCATATTTTTGAATGGTCATGGTTTATTTCTCCCTGAGATGGGAGAAATAAGGATTTAAGTGTTTTACTTCCTGTTTATTATGATGTAAAAATCGTCATCACATTTCATTGAAAAGTCCAGAGACTACAAACATTAGCTTATTATTATTCAAGGGTGTGGGACCCACTCACCCTACAGGCCTATTACAGATCAGTGATTGGACTTCACTTGCAAACTGAAATCAATATCAGCCATCTTGTTTGGAAACTAACCTAACAAGCGCTGTGGAGCTAGGAAGTAATGACGGAAGAAACTAAACATGATATGGAAGTTGAGGATTTTGAAATTCTGCTGCTCGAATCCGATGTTCGTGGCTGTCTTTACGAGTTGCAGTATAGTGAAGAGCAGCTGAGGCTGATGGAGGAACAGGAGGCGGCTGCCTGTCGCGGTCGAGGGGCCCGGACTAACTCGAGCTGGGCGGATTGGTGGATTGCTGCATGCTACGGCCTACGGACACAGATAGAGTCGGTCTGCTGCAGAGAATATCAACAATGGCAATTTCTCCCGGATGAAATCTCTGAATCAGACGAGCACACGGACGTTTGTGTTGTGATGTGAACCATCCTATTTTCGCCTGATCTCTTGCGCAGTTGCAAAAAAAAAAAAATAACATTGTCTGTTGATATATCGAAATCGTCTTCCATTGCAATTTCCTTTATATCTAAATATGTTTAGATCATCAAAGTGAAAGATAATACTTCTGAAATCTCTGTGTAAACAATGAGTGATGTAAATGCACGAGAGATCACTTCCGGGGGTTTCCGGCGCGCTTGCGCAGACCGAAGTGCCCTCGCCCTTGGACATGAATGTGATTATAAGAGGTAAAAATTATATAAATACTGTTCGTTTTCTCACACAAACCGCTCGTTTCGTGTCTTAGGCTATCAATGTGTACTTACATTTACTAATCATTAAATCATGTTTAATTTGGACATCTCTGTGCATGCTCTTTGAGGTGAACCCAGGGTGACCCACATAGACCTCCATCATATGACTGACGGACAAGAACGGTTTGACCTAAAAATACCAAAATTGAAACTACTGCGGAAATAAAGACTGGTAAAAAAATGGTAAACTTACCATTAGTATTACCTTTCACTTACCATTAGTATTATAGAAATAATGTTTGTTGTTTTGATCTATATAGTTAGGTCAACATCTCCTGTCTAAGATGACACCAGAATAATAATGTAAAAAAAAAAGAAAAAAAATGATACAGGATTGTACAAAGCTGATGGATAAATGGATTAATTTAAATAATTACAAAAAACAAGAACGCTAGGCTACGAGGCTGAGGCGGTAAACTTCATTTAACAGTTTTCAAAGAAAAATGTACTGTACAGGTATATAAATGCAGCTCAGAGTAAGCTCAGAAAAGTGCCTTTCTTAAATGGGTTTCGGTCTCTTAAGACTCCAAACCTGGTTCACATTTACTGCTCATCAGGCTGGAATAGGGCTCTTCTCCACACAGAGCTATCTGTAGACCCATCTCACTTTCATCTGAATTGAAAAGAGCTCAGCAAATAGCAGCAAGAGCGAGCGGGTTTCGACAATCTGTGCTGTGTGCTCACCGGCACAATGGTATATCCAAGCAGGTGATGGTAACTGAACCATTTCAAAGAGCAGAAATGAAGTTGGCACTAGAAGAGAATTTAATAAGTTGCTTGAAGTTCAGAAGAGGACCACATCATGGATCCCTGCCAGGCAGTGGCCCCACACTGGAGTGTGTGCAGAACACACCTGGGAAAAGATGGAGCTATGAATTTCTCATCAACAAAACCACTGCCAAGATTGAGAGTGTGTGAGAAAAAGAGGGCTGACTGACCTTTATCTACACAACCAAGCTAAAATAGAGCTTCACTGTAAAGGAAGACTACTATCTCTTTCTCACAGTCGTAAATTGGACATATCCTGTATATCACAAGAGTCCCAAGAGCCCCATTAACATATCCAAGATATCTTGTAAAAGTGAAGAACTTCAAACATCACCTCACTTGACAGAGCCTGTGTGCATTTTGCTTGCATAGGACAGGGACCTCTCCTAAATTCAGCCTCATTATCCTTTTCATTTCCTTTATGTGACTCATTAGTATTCGTACATACTCCTACATACATGACAATACATATAAATATGCATGTCAATATAGTGAAAGCATCCCAACAAAATGTTTACAAATTTGAGATTTATATATGGCATTGAGAGATCAAATGTTTAAAACTTAAACGTTACGACATGTATTGGATACAATGAACACATTTACCTGATTTGACATTACAATAGTTTCATTCTGTTCTGTATGACTTCAAACGAGATGTCTTTAAATGAGTGAAATGCAACACTGATGCTGTTTCACTTCACTTCACCTCCATACTTAGTGCCTTGATGGTAATTCAATTCATCTAGACTAAGAGTACAAATTTACCTTTATTAGTCCATCTGGATTTCATTTATACATAAATTACCCCTTAAAAGGTCTTAATGTGACAAAATATCTCTTGGCATTTAGTAAAAAAATGAACCCTGCAATGCCATTGTGTCTGAATATTAAAACTTGGTCACCTGCACCACTACCTTTGCAAATGTTCCACCAATCTCTAAATTTGTAAAAGGTTTTATCGAATTGTACAAAAGTCATGGCTATGAAATATGGAGATCATCATTGACTATGAACCCCCTTTTCTAAAGTAAAAAGGCTTAGACATTTCTTGTTGCAGATAAGATTACAGAAATGGACTGAAATTCAGAGGAAAGAGAGTGAAAGGGAAAGAGACAAAGATGTGGAATCACATGATTATATTGTGAGGAGTGTAAAGTATGCAGCATATCTTCAGTCTTAACAAAGCATGTGTGTAAGGGGATTCCACGGTCCCGGGGAGAGCATTACTTTGAAGCCTTCCATTTCACAAAGATGGAGTGTATGCGGACACTTATGATAATGGGCATGGCTGAAGTTCTGTCCCCTATTGTTAACACGGAGAAATTGAGGTACATTTTGGGGTAGGAAAAGGTTGTGGAAATGATTCCGTCCACCAGAGACAAACAGCAGGAGTTTCTATTACACTCAAAGCCGTAATGCACTCTAATAGCCATGTAATGACTCCAGGATCCCTTTAACATGGTCTGTGCAGCCACCATTTTCCCCTCTCAATGTCACTCTCGTGTTAAGCCTTTTGGACCTTTCACAGCCTTCAAATTCATTAGGGGAGTGTCCTAGGTCCAAATCTTCTTATTCTTCTCATTTTATTTTGTTGAATGGCTTGATTAGAGTGTCACACTGAACTAGAGCACTTGGAAGCCACACAAATACAGTGGAAAAGCTGATAATTGAGAGAGAAATGGCCCACATTTGCAAATGCACAGACAGAAAAGGGAGGAATAAAACGATAATGTGCCTTTTCTTTGTCACCCTAAAATGCAGCTTGTATTACTTTTTTTCAGAACATATGCAGCCCGCTTTTATGCATCAAAAGATTTTTGCACCAAAAGATATATGATGGATATATGTCCTTATTGTAGGTTTTCTCAGTCGCTTTGGTGCATTTCTCACATCACTATTTACATTTGCACAACAGTTAGTTCAACCTCCAAAACATTTAGTCATTTGTGCACATCATCAGTTTAATTCCTTCCAACAAATTGCAAATGCTTTAGGACATTACAACTCTCGGCTGTTTTATAACATTATGATTTGCTTGTGTCATGTCAAAATGAACTATTCTTGTGAATGCTGGATAGTCATTCCACGTACAACTAACAGTCCTCAATTCATTTCTTTGAGTCAGCACATACACAAATGTTGAACTAGTTGTCAAAATTTGACACTTTTAAAATATATATATTTTTTTATATATATTTTTTTTTATCCTAAATTCAACAATTCATCTCAGGTGAAGGGGTGTGCATGAATGATTTATAGTATATGTATGTTGTATGTTCAGTTCCTATATGTACTGTGATATTGTTTACAGTTGTGCACAGCTCTACCCAAAGGGAGTTTATGTTTGTTGTAAATAAGGGTGTATTTTTTCTTTTGTACAATGCTGTGAACAAATTAGAATTGCAAAGAGCATATGCAGTAAAGATGTGAAACATATATATTCAGTGCCTTGTACTCAGTTACCTCAGTAAATACAGTAATGTGTAACTTTACTGTAGTTTTCAAATGGCTGTGCAAATAGTACACTAATCTAAATGATTAGTACTATAAGAACACCTGTTCAATTTTTTCATTAATGCAATTATCTAATCAAACAATCACTAACACAGATATACTAAATGTAGAGATAGATAGATAGATAGATAGATAGATAGATAGATAGATAGATAGATAGATAGATAGATAGATAGATAGATAGATAGATAGATAGATAGATAGATAGATAGATAGATAGATAGATAGATAGATAGATAGATAGATAGATAGATAGATAGATAGATAGATAGATAGATCGATAGATAGTTTAAACAATTATATAGATAAGAATGAATGGTGGGCACAATGAGCAGAAAAGGGACTTGCATCACATGGTAGATTTGTAATCATACGGTGGTTGCTTTGTTTCTAAAGCAGCCCGAACACCATGTGCAGTCACTCAAACAACGTCTCAACTCATCAAATTCTCAGGGTGTAGCCAAAAGCAATTACAGGGAAGATGGGTGGGAAAGCCTAGTGAAGCCTCCCCCCAATTCCCCCATTCTACCACCCCCCTGTCCCCACATCCACACTCTCACCAGTCCTAATAAGGCCTTGCCTTCCAAACAAGATGAATCATGTTCCACTTTTCTCTGCGCCTCAGCACTTTGTGGTGGTCTCGCAGTGTAGCTTTGAAGCCTTATTAGCCCTTACAACGTAACAGACGAACCAATAACGCTTGGGTTTTCTAAACTCCACCTGGAGGGATTGTGAAATAAAGGAATTAGATAGACATGGAGCCCTACAGGGTGTTCGTTTATCACACTGTTTGCTAATGCAAAAGTATGCTTCTTCAAACTGAATCCAAAACTATTGAATACAATAGTTATCCTGCCACCATACCAGGAACTGAACGAGCAAGAAAATGAAATTTGAAAAAAAAAAAAAAACCCTGCCTAAAACAACATCTTAAACCAGCCTAAGCTTATTTGAATTAGCTAGTCCATTGAATGGATAGATGGATATATATAGAGAGAGTAAACAAAGTGTTGCATAACAAAGAAGTGCTGCATAGCTCTCAAACCGTGTTCATTTAATACTGTAATTGTGGACAAATGTGGGCACAGAGGATGCAGGTGTGATTTTAATTTTTATTTACTATAAATGTTATATGACTGTCTTCGATAAAGTTTTGTCTATTCATTTATGGTGTTATTTTTTATTTTGGGTGTATTTTTGAATTTATTTACTTCAAAAAGTACCAAATTTTCTATGTAAATTAATTACTATGTAGTTTTATTTTTTTTAATTTTTAGCTATATCAAAATATCATTCCAATAAGTTCTTAGAGCTAAAACCTAAAGATGAAGTGACTTTGCTGTCACCTGGTGTCTTATTTTGGCTTATTTTACATTTACATTTAGTCATTTAGCAGACGCTTTTATCAAAAGCGACATACAAAGGACGAAACCAAGTGAGTCGTTCTAAATTTAGAGCATTTTAGAATGCTTTAAATTAAAGTTTTTCCCATTCATTTCTATGGGTGCCCATTTTTGACCCAAATACAAGATTAAGGAGTTTTTTTTCCACCCACCTAACATTGTAGAATTGAGTCAAAAAAAAAAAAAAAAATGTGTGTATTCAGGAGGCAAACTTAGATCAAAACTATTAGATCTTAAACTTAGACTTAAAAAACTTAGATCAAACTTAGATCTTAAACTTAAATCAAACTATTTTGCCATGACTTTTTTTTCAGTGTTTTTTTTATTTTTTCCCAGCAGTGTTAACCCATTATTGTGCTGAACATACCAGAATGCCATCACAAAAGATTCCTACCTTTCAAGGACATTTACTGAATATCTGAATTAAGATCTCATGTTTAGACCATAACAACATCATCCTATTGATGGCTTTACTGAGCTCTGATGAAAGGGCTAAAAATATCAGCGCCACGTCAATATCTCACATTTGCGAGCACATCCTTTCCTGTCAGGAGGTGAGAGCTCTGTGACATTGTGACATGCTCAAACATGCTGTCCACAATCCTAATGCCAATAGACAACTGCCACTTAGTCTCCAGGGTTTGACTCTGCGTACTTGCTTTGAGGAGCTCCTTCTACATGCCCCCCGTTTTCTCATCCTTCCTTGCCACATTACATTATACACCGCAGAGGAGAAAAATCAGTCAAGTGAAAACCGGTTCGGAACGTCTGCTAACAACTACACCGTTATGTGAGAAAGAAACTTTTAATTAGCTCTAAGAGATTTAGTGCAATGGACTATGTGAAACTGGGCTTACAATTTGAATTTAATGGAAATGAAGAAAGAAGTTAAATTCATTAAGATTAACAGAGAACTTGATTCTTTGAACTTTTATAAAGCCAAAAACACATCTAGAGCGAATGAAACAGTATCTTACCAAATCGGGTGATATATCAGCAGCTCCTATACAGTAGTTAGCCTCCTGTGCTCCATCTTTATGACTGTCACCCTCCATGAGCTAATGAAAAATTCTCACGCCCCGTCTAACGCATCAACAGTGGCCGCTCACTGCTAATCCAGGTCCTTGCATTTCCTCGACGCAGATGAGCTTTTTCCACCTCCAAAAGCATGTAGCTAACATGTTCTGGGTGTTTGATTGCAGCTACAGCAGGTTTTGTTAGTTAGTTAAAGCAAGAGTTTGTACCTGTAATGTGTAATGAAGCCCGTGGGGCTGGGCCTGGCTCCACTTCTGATTAAAGGCCCTAATAGGTCCACTGGGTTCAATCAAGCCAGACCCACTGAACACTGTATACTGCAGGAAAGTGGTGAAGTAAACACTATTGTGCACCGCCTCAGGGACACGCGTCTCAAAGCACACAGCGCTAATGATGGTGACACATAATGAAAGAGAGCATGGATGAGAGAGATATATAATTGCACGCATGCATACGCGCATTTGCATAACTGAATACATGCGAGCGGTTACAAACACATTTAACCTCGCGCTAAAGCTCTGCAAATGTAGCATAGCGGAAATCTTCACAAAAACGAATGCGAAATCCCACGCACATTACTGAAAAGGGGATGAACGATTTACAACTGTGACGATAGCACCTCCGATTCCACCCAGATCTTTACTTCACTGCTGTGCATGCATGGGAGGAGGTTGTTATGCCTTTGAACAGCATCATCCCCATATGAATGGCTGTTGCTTTTGTACTTGATTACTGGTGTGCTCAATTGTTTTGTTTTTGTAAAGCATGTAATCCTTGTTAATGGAACACTAAAATACTGTTACTACTATTAAGAGACCGTAATCTCCCCATCTCGGCTAACCAACAAACAAGTATTGTGCACAGACTATACATCGCAGTCGCAACAATGCGAGAAATAATTTACAAACTTCAGACTCGACCAAGGCCAACTATGAAGTGAGCATGAATTATTGCCCCCTGAAAACCGCAGAGGCAGTCTGGGGGTGGCGAGAGCTTGGGGTGTGATTGACAGGTGGTGTTGAGTTGTGATTCATGCAGATTTAACCTTGCAGAGGAGGGTGAAGGGGAGGACAAGCAAGGACCCGAATTCGGCAGCCTGCTTCTCATTGATTTTACAGGTGTGAGGGTCGACAGAGGGCCAAGAGCAAAAGGCTAATGGAGAACACACACAGACACACACTCTCTCGGTTTCAATACCTTTGTGGGGACTCATCATAGGCGTAATGATTTTTTACTGTACAAAATGTATATTCTGTCTCCAAACCCCAAGCCTACTCCTGAACCTATATCACAGAAAACATTCTGCATCAGAACATTTTTTGCATAATTTAGTATAATTATTAATCCATTTCGTTCTTGGGGATTTCTGGCTAGTCCCCACAATGTAGGTGATCTCAGGTTTTACTATCCTTGGGGTGACATTTGGTCCACAAATGTCACAAACACACAATTTCTGGCAAAAACACAAAAAATGCCTGTTTACTACTGTGAATTTAACAGGATTCAATGTCAATGTTGTACGGCATCAGTTCATTATAAAATAGTGGTAACACTTCACTCGAAGGGGTGTGCATAAGACTGACATGACACCTTCATAATCATGACATGACTTATGGTCTTGAATATGAAATAGGGTTCATACATGTTTATGAATAGTGTCTTTCGAATTTGTCATTAAAAAGTTATAATGCCTTCATGACAGGCAATGTCAAAACCAACCACCTGACAGTTTAATGTAATGTTAACCAATAAAGCTAGGTGGTTTCTTAAGTTCGATAACTAATCTGATATGTCATGTTTATGAGGTTGTGTCGCCTTAGTAATGTCAAGTTGTCATGACAAAGACACTGACAGGTTATGATGTATTGTTTTATGTCAAGGTGTCATAAAGACATCTCAAACAGTGTCATATCTGCATTAAAAATATCATAACTGAGCAAATGACACTTATTGACAGTTGTCACAAACATGCATTAAACGTCCTTCATATTCATAACATGTCATGATTATGAAGGTGTCATGTTAGTCTTATGCACACCCCTTCAAGTAAAGAGTTACCAAAATAGTTATGAACTGTAAAATGCACACCAACACCAACTAATCCTGCAATTATATCCTGAGATATATATATGAAGAGTTCAGATGCAAAAGCCTCTAAGTGCCATTTGAAATTTTCTTCTAAAATGATCATTTTTATCAAGCTTGTATATTTAAGTTCAGTAATTTCACTTAAATGGCAATGAAGATTACCTATTAATTGTCATTTAAGTGAAATTACTGAACTTAAATATACAAGCTTGATAAAAATGGTCATTTTAGAAGAAAATTTCAAATGGCACTTAGAGGCTTTTGCATCTGAACTCTTCATATATATATATGATGCATGGCACCAACAAATGCCTGTTTGTTACTGTAAATTTAACATGATTCTTTTCAGTGTATATCTGTTTAGACAAGCAAGCACTCATGCACACTGCAGTTTGTCTGAGTTTTGTTGACTTTTAGCACACACCTACTCAGAGAGACAAATTTATGCATAATTACAGTCTTGCCTTTGAACATACACACTCAAACACTCTGTCTCCAGTGCATATATTTACAGACGCTCACACATATTCAATGCCAACACACACACACAAAGCCATCTGCGTCGCAATAGTATGAATAATAACCACCTAAATGGCATGTATTTAAGTCTTCAGTTAATCTAATTCGGACAGCACATTTTTTTCCCCCCCGTCATCTATGGTTAAAACTGACATTAGGGCGTACTGATAAGGTTAACAGGGTATTTTTTGTTGTTGCTGTGAACAGAAACCCCGGAGAGTGGAAATGTGTTTATATATTATATAAATCACCCAAAGTGTGACAATAAAATCTTAAACATTGCTCATTTCTTAAGGTTGTGTTGGTGTTGAAGTGTGTAAGAGGCGCTGTTTCTATGACATGCACACAGAGCGGAACAGCAGTCGAGAGCGAGGCTGCATATTGCATTAGCAGGGGGGCAATCCTGTGAGAATAATCACATTTACCGTATGCAAGGATCTATGCAAACAAACCTCTCTCTCTCCATCTGAGGGGCAAGATTGTGTTTGTGTATTGAGTGTGCATGTGGTAAATACTCCAACTCACACTGTCTTTTAAATGAGCAAGCTTTATTTTGCAGAAAAATCACTTAACATATGCACAAAGAACCTTTTTTTTTCTTAATACTTCAATTTCCCCTTTTATTTGTTCCCCAGCTTCTTCTTCGCAGTGTGGCGTTGCCAGCTTGAATTCCGAATGAAATGGATGCATTTGAAACACGTTTTTGTGTTTCCATATGAACTATGAAGGAGAAGATAAATGGGCCAGATTTGTTTGTGCTAGTAGAAGCATTTTGCTTTGGTGTTGGTGATACATTTATCAGGGCTGTGAGTGAGTGTATGTGTGTGTGTAGATGCTTAGATTAGAGAGTAGGCTGATAACATTAGGCTTATTAAAAGCTCTTAAGCAGAAACTCTGTGATAAATGCATCTTTTACTGTGGTCACTATGCCAAACTGTATACTGAACTTGAGATAAAGTGTCTGAACTTTAACACACCATTTTTAAAAGTATATATATATATATAATTTTATTTTTTTTTATTTTTTTTAATACAGCCGAAGTCAATGGGGTCCATCAACTGGTTTCAGACGTTCTTCAAAATATAATCTTTTGTGTTCACCCGAAGAAAGAAATTCATTCAGGTTTGAAATAACTTGAGGATGAGAAAATGATTTTATTTTTGAATAAAATCAACTATTTTATTCTGAACCATCCCCTTAATCAAAAGTAATGTACAATTGTAAACCTGTTGTAGGTCTATACATGCAGGCTGATTATTATTAATATCAATTATTAGGGCTGTCAATTGATTAATAAAAAAATACACATATCACGTTTCTCAGAAAAGCCAACAAATGGAAATAATTCAAAAACTGTACAGTTTATATACAGTTTATATATTGTATATTACTGTGGCATATGAAAACATTACAATTACTTTTGGTGCATCCCAATTCTATACTGCTTTGTACAGAAGCAGAATAGAATAGTAGTTTAACTCACTATTTTTTACATTTTAGGTTTAGTTAAATTTTATCTAGATTTTTTTCATGTCATCCAAAACATGATGAATAAGGCACCAAACCACACAGAACATAATGAAACTGTTGTAATGTCAAACGAGTTAAATAAATAAGATAGAATTGAACACTTAATCTCACTGATTTAACATAATAGGGCAATATGTGGTACAATTAAACTGTACAAATCTACAATTATCTACAATAACCAATGAGATCTTGTTGGGTTTGGCGAGGGCAGTAGAAATGAAGTTAACTTCCCTAGTGGGAAATTCCTTACTGCGCATTTATTTATGGGTCAGGCAGCATGATTAATTGCATTGATCGTTTTATCACACTATTTTCTTTATAATTAAACACACTAAATGAACACGTTTCATTGACAGGCCTATTAACAATGACATTTTAATTCCAACCTGGTTTTAAAAAAGAGCTCATACACTAACTGGATCCCAGCGTTATTAAAGGGAGTCACCTGCCTAACTGAGTGACTCAGACAGCAAAGATGTCCGAAGCCCCCGGCAAGAGTCTGACCCGGGTTTTAAACACAAAGTCTCTGTTTACTGAGCTTAGAAAACAGGGACTGACCGCACGTCTACCGCTGTGTACAGTAGAAGCACGCTGAGGCTGATAGCAGCAATCTTCTCCAGACCTCTCTATCTCTCTCGCACCCAAACAACCGAGCCTTTAATCCAGTGAGGTATGGACAGAGCCTTGGGGATTACTGTAAACAAGCGGGGAGCCGAAGATACACTAAAAATGAGCATCGGTTATGCTCCCTGCCTCCCTCCGAGGCTAGAGAGATCCAGGGCTTTTGGATTGATCTTCAATGCTCTGGTTGCTTCTGCCAGTCTGTCCCGCGCCGCCCTGTCGCCCCGTGCAATTGGTCAAGCGACCGTGACTGGCATCACTAGAAGCGAGGATCGTCTGCAGGGTTTATTAAATCCCGACTAATTGCAGCAGGCAGCCCTTCTTGGGCGGGTGTGTACAGTATGTGTGTGTGTGTGTTCTGTCAAATGGAAAAGCAGCCGTGATATGGCACTGGCAGGCCCTGCTTGGAGTGCTAGCAGCAACACAGCGTTAAATTGAACAGAGGTGATGTGAGAGGAGAGGAAATGTACTAGAGCGGGACCACAGTGTGGAGGCACACTAATGGAATGAATCTAGAGTTAGGCAGACATGCTGTCTGTGTCCCCTCTGCAGTTTCACCACTAATCTGATGATTTCCAGCTCCGTGTTCGGATCACTTGGTGGCGCAGTCTCGTTTGAATGTGAATAAGAGGCAATAGGATCTGACAATATGTTTCAGATAGGATAAATGTATCCGGGCTGTTGCTGTCTTTGCGGCGCATGTTATTCTATGGTGGCGCTTCTCGACTGGTGGGCCGCAGGTCTTTTCCGAGGTGTGTGGAGCAGGGAAAAGACAGTGATGATAATGCAGTGATGATTAAGCCCAAAATGCATATGTGGATGAAATTTACCCCCACTTTCTTTTATACATTCAAGTAAGTTATTATTGGTAACTAGATATATTAAAAATTATTTTCGGTAATTGAAATAAAATAGGCCTAAAATATAAATATAAGTTGAAAAACCTGCAGTTTTCACCTCATGCGCAATGTTGCTAAATTAGCAAATGCATTTGCACCCATTTGTGCGCCCATGGGAGTGCTGGTCTGAAAACAAGGTGTGTTCACTTCAGACACATTGTTGGCACTTTGCTATTTTGAGGCAATTGAAATAGACCGCACCATTAGCCGCATTTCCACCGTCGGGCCACAAATGAGCGTGCTAGTCTGTGCCAGGGCCAATACCTTGGTCCAAAGTGGACCAACTCGGGCTAGAAGAGTGGTGTGGTGGACGTTTTGGCTTCAATATGGCTGCCGTCGCATCATCTAGGTGGATGCTACACATTGGTGGTGGTTGAGGAGATTCCCCCTTCAATGTATAGCCAGAGTACACGGAAAAGCGCTATGTAAATGTAACGAATTATTATTATTATTATGTTTGAATGGCTTCAGTTTGTGATCCGATGTGGATTCCGATCACCGTATAAGGGTCCTTTAGGGTTTAGCTAATGAAGTAACACACAATATAACGTAACAAAACTTTACCTGAAATTAAGAAGAAAAATAATCCTAAACCAACACTGGTGTTCTTTACCCGATATTATATGTTAAAAAATAAATAGATAAATAAATGCATAGCTAAATTTTTAGTAGTCAAGACAACTAATTTTATAAACAATATACATCTGATTGTTACCCAATTATTTTTTGACACACATGCATTTAAGTGGGGTAAAGTTACAGTAGCTATGGATTTTAGGGTTAAAAGAGAGTAGAAAATATCATTCATATTATTGTTTAAATTTCATGGATTTTAAGCAAGTATGACACAATGTTGAGTCACCATTTGACACTGTGCAATGTAATATCTGGGTTCTGAAACTAAATCAGTTGAGAATCACTGCTTTAAAGTACAACAAAGAGTTTTGCATCAAAGGTGCACACAAATGTAGCACCAATTTTTAGTAATGACACACTTTACCGTCTTTCATCGTTACGAATCATTGATTTCTCATTCAGCCCTGATAAAACAGCCTCTCTCAGCTCAATCAGTGTTTCTTAAACTCCTTTTCCTATGGTACCCCCTCTAGTACACACTTAGTGTAAACACACAAACTAGTCCAGGCAATCTGCATTTGAACTCCAACAATAAGGCAAAGATTTATGAACAGTTACATTTTGCATCCAATCATACAACATTCAGCCACGAAAGACAGTTTGCTAGAAACATGTCACTGAAGTTTTGCAGATATAGTGCATTTAGACTTTCTCTAACGGCACTCTGAATAGATAAATTGCATATTTAGTTAAAGTGCAAATGCATAAAGCTTAGTTTATGAAGCGTCAACACTCAGATGGGACAGCGGACAAAAAGAGGTCAACTGTAGCCTTTGAGTATAATGAAGCTTAAAATTAAAACAGAAACTCATTTCGTCTGATAAATCAACTAAACTATCAACAAATAAGCAAAATGGAACATTTTTTGAGAGCATGAGGGTCAAACTGGAAAAGCTACTAAACATATCCATATAGCGATACACTCACATAGAACATTGTTAAGCTTTTGTTATTGGAAAAAAAAACAAAAAAACATTTCTGTCCATTACAGAAAGTTTTTTTTGTAAACCAAACTGATAGCAAGTGGAGCTATACACTGACATATAGCATACATTCACTATAAGGCTATAGTCTTATAGTGTTTCACTTGTCAGTCCATTCTAGCTGGAACAGATGGTTACCGTTGTGTTTTTCTGGCTTGGAGAATGACACGATGACATTGCAAAAGCTACCATACATTTTAAAACTGAATGATTGACAACTGAGATGCACATTCTCCATGCAGCAAGCAGTAGTGCATATAAAACACATTTTCCAAGAGAAAACCAGTCGACAATTTCAAATTATTTTATAAAACGGATAGTTTCAGTCATTGTGTCCGTGAACAAACATAAACCTGTGACCTCATTAAATCAATATAAATTTTGTAAAAATATTTCATGGACCAACCGTTAAAATATTGTTGACACATTGAACACTGGTATCTGAGATTTTTTTTTTTAGATTTTTTTTTTTTTTTGTGGGGATTACAAATGGTTGCTGTCAGGGATAAACAACAATTATATCTGGCATTTTTAAATCTGGAAACACTTATGATACTTATTTGTTGGCCATGGTAAAATATAGATGACCATAGAAGCCTCAAGTCTTATATAGCTAGCGTCCACATCTTTCAGAACCAGTTAAAACCACTGGCTGCACATTATCTCACCAAATAATAATGTCCTATCTCATTCCTATTGCCCTGGTTTCTGTTTTCAAAGACCTGATGATTGCGATGAAAATAGGAGATCATCTTCAGGTAAATTTGAGAACATCAGCCTCGCACATACACAAGCAATCACCCAAAAACAACACCAGCACACTAAGAAACGTTGGGTTGTTTATGGTTCCCAATTCTGCCTAATGGGCTAGTTGGTGGCACCAGTTTAATAGCTGCTTGCATTTCCCGGCAGTAAGAAACAGGACTGCAAACACCTGAGGCTTTCTGGAGGCTAAAGACTGCTGACCTGTCATTCTACATCTATCCCTGCCTCAAACACATATACACACACCCACACAGCTCAATATGAGTGGTAAAAGTTTTAAAGCAGCTTTTTCACCCTGACACAGCTTACACGGTTCTACTTTTAGAAGTAACCTTGTGAAAACTCTCAAACACTGTACTGTAACAATCATAAAGCCCCGGGCTATTATCACTCATAATACTTTGAAAATACCTGTTTGGCTTAATATAGAAGGCGAATATAAACATAGTTTGTATTATCTATGCTTATTACAGTATCTCTTTCTCATATAAACCTTTAACACATTAACAATGTTAGTTTTGACAAAACATTTTAGCTTTAGTCATGTTTTATACATCGGAATTGTTTTAGCTTTAGTCTTAGATCTACAGTAGATTTAGTCGAGTAAAATCTAATTTAGTTAAATTGTAATGCTCTAAAATTTCATCAGTAGTATGAAATCAGGGTAACGCTTCCTTTTTTTCAGTACAGTATTTACGTGTACTTACCAAGAAAGCACTGGGTAATAAGGTAAGTACATGGGATAGGGGGAGGTTCAGGGTTAGTACCTAGTTATGACCCAGTAATTGTAATTCCTATAATAAGAACATAGTATGTACAAGGGTAACAGGACTGTAAAAGGAAGCATTACCAAAAACAGTATACTCATTATATACTGTACTACTGAAGAAAAGAGTAACCTGTTAATATGAATGATATTAAGGTTTGAACATGCAGACACAAAACTGCTGTGACATATAACATTTCTTTATTTATCTTAAAACAAATAAAGTCCCTTCTCATTTAGAAACAAGAACATGGTCTTATTTTTTTTAATAAAGACATAGCCTAAACAATCTTCATAATAACTTGCATACAACATTCCTCATTCTTTCAAGCAGATGTATTTTTTAATATTTATTTATTTATAGATTAGATATAAATCTATTTATATCGTGTCTATTTACGTTTTGACTTAAAATCCGGAGAAAAACATAATTTTAGTGAATCTTTTCTCATTAAACTGTGTTGGACAATCTACTTAAACAAGCACACAGAACACAAAGACCACTGTTGGCCAAAAAGTGAACATTTCAAAAGGATTTCTGCAAATTTCTCTCACAACTGGCATACTGCACAGTCGAAGATCTAAAAAGTCTGAATGCCGTTTGGAGGAACCAAACTGATTCACGTCGAGGTGAGTGAGTCATTTACACTGAAGCACACCAATAACTTTTCACCCTGAAGATTCAGACACAGTTTGTTGGATTCATTGAAAAGAACAGATTTAACAGAGCTGTTGTCTCTTTCATACTCTATCTCACCTACAAATTAAAATATTATTTCATACCATACATGCACTGTACTGCAGAATCAATTGTTTTAGTCTCACTCTCAAGCATATAGTCTGGAATCCATGAAATGCCTATATACCATACTGCACAGTCTATAGTATTTGATGATTACACAGGGAATGTGTAGAATGTATAGTGTGACTTCTGGGAAATTAATTCAGGTAATGGGTGGAGATTCTGATTCTGTGCGCTCAGTAAAGTTGCTCCATCAGCTTCAAAGCTCCAGTAAAGTTCCATTCACTTTCAAAACAACAACAGTATTCTGGTTGGTTTAAATGTGTTGAATACGCCAATGAATATTCAGCAGATCTTCAGTGTGTGATGTAACATGCTATCTCTCCCTCTTTCAAGACATTTCTCCTATGTATTATTCTCATATGCATTACTGATATAATTATCCAACTACTAAACATCTGGCAAAAATGTATCTCCGGACATTTTTAACTGTGCCGACAAGGTGAAAAGTTGCTTGCAGGCTGTTTCCATTTGCATAGAGGGTAATTTCTGACACATCACTGCTTCCTGTTTTCCCGGAGACCCTGTGGTAATGTGGCGGCTTTAAGGATTAAAGAAGATAGCACACCTTCATTATTTATTTCTGTTGCAGTGATCAGATTAATTATGACATTTCTTCAATGTGATTTGCTGTCTTACTGTTATAGTTGAAAAGAACATCAGCTGTTATATTTACCTGCCAGCTCTTACTTATTTTTATTTTCAACATTTTGAGAATTTTCTGCTGTGTATTTATTCAATAATACTTCAGTCAGTACTAAAATAATAATAACCTTTGGAATTGCACAATTTTGAGAAATATTTCTATTCGTATCACTTACAGGAGAGACCGGAGCAAGACTTCTCTCAGGTGAATATTTATTATGGTAAGTTTATTTTTGAAAGAGAATTTCTCTGTAGGCACAATATTAACTATTTTCCCACCAGCGTTTTTTTTTTTTTTTTTTTTTGACGTTTCCATCGCCAGTATTTTTGATCATTTTCACAAAAATTTCATGGCCCACAGATTTTATTTTTTTGTATGAATATCTGAACATGCAATATATCAATAGAAAGAACAGAGCATCCTACCCTATCTCACGACAAATGCGTACAAATTCGACGAATGATTAAAAAGTGTCTAATTCGTACGACCTCACTCGTACGAATTTGTACGATTTGTCTAAACCCACGTGATGAGTAGGTTTAGGGGCGGGGTAAGGGGTAGGTCATTCGTACGAATTCATGCGAATTGGCCAATTCGTAAAATATGTACGATTTTGCAAAAAAATTGGGATTCAGAACGATGATCAAAACATATGGAGTAAATCGAGTCCACCTTTCTCATCCTGGGTCAACATTTCATTCAGTAAAATTAGGCAGTTTTGATTTATATGTTATTAAATGTTGATGATAGTGTTATTTTACATATCTATCTGCCTGCTATTGCTCGTTTCTGCTGCTTTTTCACATGTCTTTTGATCAGGAGATTCAGTACTCTTTCAAATGATGTATAATAGCTCCGCCAACCATATAACAATGAAAACATGGAAAGCCAGAAATGTCAATCAATGACAGGTGATCGTAGTCTCATGAAAGTCATGTGTCATTTCCTAGAGACATAAGTGCTATTACTGACACAATTTATCCTGCCATTAAACAGCCTATTATGTGCTACTGAGTTAAAATGTATTGGTAAAATAACGATAAAACATTTCACTCACCCCAATCTGAAATTTATATAAAAATCTTGTGTATTTATATTCTTTTATAGGTGGATTCAAAGCCTGGAGTGTTGCAACTTGCCCCAATCTCCACTAAAAATATAAACGTTATCTAATGTTAATCTTGATGGCTTTTGATATTTTCTTAATTTTTATCAGTGGAAGTTATCTGGATAGAATTTGAATATATAAAAAATGATTTGTACAGTAGGAGTCTAAGGTATATGAGAGACTGTTTGCAGTCTCTAGTTTATTTATTTAATGATTTTATTTATTTATTTGGATCCCCATTAGCTTCCACAATGTGGTTGCTAGTCTTCCTGGGGCCCATAAAGTACTGAAACATACGTACAGTTAAAATACACAAATATTTTACCACATGTATCCACATACACATTTATCCACATATACACACACTCATACAGCATTTGACAATATCAATCCCTATAAACATGACATATTTTGACATGATGAACATCTAGTGGATGTTCATCATGTCAAAAGCTTTGGATTTTTATAAATATTGCAGTTCAAGGGTGTTAAATACCTTTCAAATATTACTTCTATATTGCTAGAGCTGCTGTATGAACACCTGTATATATATATATATATATAGTAGTGCTTCCCTCATGTATGTTGGTAGTGTGCAGAATTGTGTGGGTGGAGGTTATGACTCAGGCCTTGGCACATAAGTCTGGTGGCAAAATACGCCCTCCTACATCATATGTCATAGGATTTCATCTCTCAAACAATATCATGCCATTCGTAAAAGGCATGAGCATTATCTTGCCATCAGTTTCAATTTCCTCTTGCGTCTGACTTTCACAAAATCTCTAGCAGGGGTCCAGACCCCCTCCCATCAGCACACTTCTTTTGCCAGCGGAGTGAGAATGAAATATAAAAGACAAACAGAGGATCAAGTGGAAGTCTTTTTCACACCTCTATAGGCACACACACCCGCTCAGTAGCAATAATTTACACCTACCCACTCTGGCTCTTAAGGGTTTGGTAACCTTTGAAGAAAATCGGGAAAAGAAGAGGAAAATAGAACGAGAACTTTGATCTCAAACCTGCAAGGACAATGAGTTCACGGAAAATGAAAATTCTGTCATCATTTACTCTCTTTCATGTTGTTCCAAAGCTGTGTGATACTTTGTCCTCAATTCGTTCCTCAAATGAAACAAGCATTTGCCCTCAGACGAACATTTTTTTTTGTTGGTCGTACATTATCTCAGTGCACACATTGGAAAACAATGATGTGTGCTGATTTTCACGAAGCGAGTGACGCTCTCTTTCTCTCCCCTCACCTTTTTTTTCTCCCTCTATTGTCTGCTTTCTTGCCAATCATCACGTCTTCCCACACTCCCACACACATCTTTTCTTTTACGTACTCTACTCTTCTCGTCTCTCTCACATGTAATGTCTCCTCCCTCATCTCGGCCTCTCCCTCATTGGACCTATTTTTTTTCACCCTCTCATTCTCTAGAGGTCCTTTTATTCTTTCTTTGCATCCTTGAAGTCTCCCCTAGCTTTGCACATTCTCTCCTCTCTCACATTGCCCAAACAAGCGCTCTCTCTCTCTCACACACACACACACACACACACACACAGTCTGCGTTAATGAAACATTAATGGGGCACAGACTGTGCCTCCTCTGCAGTCAGAGTTTGATCCTTACCCTTCAAAGCAAACCACACATACGCACCCACAAGTAAAGCGCAATCCTCTGCATTACCAGAACATTGTGTAAAGATAAAACGCCTAGCGCATCGGATATTTGAATGTTTTTTTTGGACTTTTCTCTCTGAAGAGGTGATTAGATATCCCCTTTAAAATTATGTAAGCGTTGTCTGTAGCCTTTCACCAGCAACATCAAACGCGCTAAAAAAAATACAATAAATAAATATAAAAATAAAAGGCTGTTGTTCACTCGTTTCATTATAACAGTCGTTTTAGGTCACAACCAAAAAAGGTTTTGTAGGTCTGTTGCGATGAAACATGCTAAATGCAACCCGAAAAAAGGTGCGGCAAATCATATATTCGTGCATTGTTCAGAAACAACAAGGTCATGAGTTCGACATAAATTTAGGATGGTGTGAGGATGAAAATCAACAGACCTTTGATTTGTTTCAACCCCCTCCAAGCACTTTTTTTTGAATTCCTAAAGATATGGAGGTTCTGATAGTGACCAAGGCCTAATGTGTATGAGGGTATGATAATTGTCAGTCCTTTAGTATGGTGGGGGAAGCTGTAATCTTCTGATTGGTCAGTTTGAATGTCTCACATTTGGGTTTCAGTTACATGGTCCAAGAGGGGATAAAAGAAGAGTATAACTGTTGTTCTACCTCTCTATCTTTAGCGAAACCAGTTAAGAAGTACTGAATTATGCCTGCTGTAGACTGTGATTCCCGTAACTTCATTAAAAATCACTGTACAACATTGATCTAATGAACTTCGGTTTGCATGAATGCAGAGATGTTCACAAGTCATTTTTTGGAAATCCAAGTCAAGTCTCAAGTCTTTGAGCTCGAGTCCAAGTCAAGTCTCAAATCTTTGAGGGGCAAGCTCAAGTCAAGTCTCAAGTCTTTTGCCACGAGTCCAAGTTAAGTCTCAGGAAGGGATAACATTGTTATTGTTTTTTTCAATTGATAACTGTTGTTCTACCTCTCTATCTCTAGCAAAACCAGTTAAGAAGCACTGCATTATGTCTGCTGTAGACTGTGATTCCCATAACTTCATTAAAATCACTGTACAACATTGATCTAATAAACTTCGGTTGACATGAATGTAGACTGTGAGATGATGACACCTGAATCAAAGGCTACGACGCAAGTTAGTAATACAATGTTATCAGTATGCGCTAGTGGTTAACCAGTAGAACAAGATGAATCGCACTTTGGCAATTGTGGTTTTATGTGCGCTGAAAAAAGAATAAGAAGCGAAAGAAGAAAATATGGACGTAGTCATTGCTGGGGAAAAGAGGGCAACTTGGCATGTACATTTTGCAAATGGAGCTTGAGGAAAGTTTTAGCGGCAATTGCCATTTCATGTAGCATTTTTTATTTGCTAGTCAGTAGACGTGGGTGGTAGCAAACACATTTTGAGATGGTCATTGTAAATTTCTGACTCGAATCTTTGGTTGCATCTCCATCTTTGAACATCTCTCATGTACAACGTAAGACCACCATATAGGAGCCACGACCACAAAAATCACCATGATTGTTCATCTTTTATACATGGGACAGCCCAAAATCATACAATGTGTACCGGGCATAAGACTCTTCAGACAGTCTTTTTGATATTGTAGTAAAGTAAGACCACAGGCGTGTTTGGTGTCACCGTGGACCAGGTGAAAGATATGATGGCATGCCGCTTTGGTTTCCTGCTAGATTCTGGCAACTTTAAACCTGTTATTTTGTGACAGCGTAGAGTGTCGAGGTAGAGGCGGTGGGGAGGAGAAAGGAAAGGAGAGCTTTAAAAAACATGCCATGGAAAATCAAATGTGAGACAGAGAGGCTTCCCTTTCTCTTGACTTCCTTGTTCTCCCCCCGAGCATCACACAGTTTATGCCTGTATGTGCTTTTGACAGTCAAAGGCCACGCTACTGGCCATCGATGGGGCGTCTGAGCCTTTCACTGGCACTCACTCTCAAATACTCACTCTTTAAATCCCTCTGCTTCTTTCTTATGCTTCTCAACTGTCTGTAAAATAAGTTTTAAGTCGAGGAAAGTAAGGCTAGTGGTGGGACATTGTGATACTAAACCCCTTGACACGGAGAGATGAAGCCTTTGCCTTGCACTGGCTCACTAGATTTTGCACAGACTTGCCTCAGAGAGTGGTTAAATAAACACACACACACACACACACACATGTGGACTCAGTAAACCCCAGGTATGAACCGAACAGAAATCCTGTATATTTTTCTCAATTTCTAATATACACCACTGTGAAGCTGGGAGTCAATAGGAGTTTTTTATTTTTTATTTTTTTTAAAGAAATAAATACTTTTATTCATCAAGGATGTATTAAATTGATAAAAAATAATTGACAGTAAAGCCATTAAAATAAATGTTGTTCTTTTAAACTTTCTACTCAAATGATCCTGAAAAAATGCATCCACAAAAATACTAAGCAGCACAGCAGCTTTCAACATCGATAATAAGAAATGTTTCTTGAACAGCAATCAGCAAATTAGAATTTCTGAAGAATCACGTGACACTGATTAGCCATAAAATGGCTCTTGGTGAGCTTAAGAAACTTCTTTCAAAATAATAATAAAAAAAAAATCTTACTGACCCCAAAATTTAAGATCTTTTTGTATAACACAAAAGGTTAATTCACATCTGAAAACTTCAATCCTAGCATAGAAAAGAATGATCATTGTGTTCTTTTAAACGCTTTGTGTCTTGTTTTGTGTTCCACTTCCACAGAAGAAAGAAAATCAAATGGATTTGGAAAGACAAGTGAGCAAAATAACATGATTTTAGTTTTTGCTCCACTATGGCTTTATATATTTGGTGTAGCTTCCCTTTAGATCTCTAAACCTTTGCTGTATTCCCTTTATATTTATATTTTAAGTATTTTTAATGTTTCATTGTTATTGAGGAAGAATTTTGTTCATATTTTTATGACAGAAGCCTCCATACTGTAAAAAAAGAAAATCCTAACATTCATAATATATTTAGATCATGGTCTCAAAGGCTTACATGTTTATTAGATGAGGCCTTAACTGGCATTCTGCACCCTTTAGAACCTCAAAATGTAAGCGAAGCTGAACTTTTCTGTGTATCTCCATTGCATTTCGGGTTATCAAAAATGATGTGAGATTTTGAACCTTATCAAAAATTCCAGAGACACTGAATCACTTGTAATGGATTCTAAATAGATTTTGCATGGTCATTTGGAAGTCGATGAGTGGAAAGGAGCGGTGCATATTACATGATCATATTATGATCTTTCCAAATGTGGTGCTGGCGTTGATCTTGGCTTGCAAACATACAGAGAATTAACATTTTTGACAATATGTCTGCTTTAAGAAGACCTCAAGTTTCATGCATTTATTTTGTAAGTATCTGTGTGGGTGGCTCCTCAAACAGCAGACAAGATGATACAAAAGATGCAACAGATAATAAACTGCTACAGTAGCATAACTCAAATTACAGTAATAAAACTGTAAATTATGTAATTAAACCCACAAGACTTTCTCTTTTCCATCATGCAATAACATTGAGAAAAGAACAGACCAAAATTGTAATTTTGAATCTGATCTTTTAAATGAATCAGTCGATAGCTCTCAAAACCTGATATGATTCTTGACTCTCACTGACTCTGAAAATCAGTGAACAGCTATTTTCAGGGAAAGGTGATCGGTGAAAAACAAATTAAATTGTTCACACAAAGCTAGTAAAAGACTTCAGAGTCATATGGACCATTGCTTTGAACTTTCAAGGTGCTTCTGCACCGTTTTGGAAATTTTAAAGCTGGATTCCCTATTCATTGTAATTGTATGAAAAAGAGCCTGATTCTACTTTTATGTTTCACAGAAGAAGTAAAGTCATATGGGTGTGGAAAACCTACCCTATCTCACGACCAATTCGTACGAATTCGTACGAGTGATTCAAAAGTGGCTAATTCGTACTAATTCATACGACCTCACTCGTACGAATTCGTACGAATTGCCTAAACCCACGTGATGGTTATGTTTAGGGGCGGGGTTAGGGGTAGGTCAATCGTACGATTTCATACGAATTGGCCAATTCGTAAAATATGTACGATTTCACAAAAATCGTACTAATTAGTACGAGTGAGGTCGTACGAATTGTTACGAATTAGCCACCTCGTAAAATTCGTACGAATTCCCGTGAGATCGGGTTGGGAAAACCCCAAATGATGGCACTTTTGAGCATACTATTCCTTTTAAGTACTCTTGAATCATTTGAATTTCAATCGCAGTTTCAGCAAGTTATTGTTTTTTTTATGACTGTATAGCATTACTGGTTAACAAAGTTAGTATTTGATTGTTGCAGGTTTTAGACTTGTACAAATACTAACTCCATCACAGCACTCATACATACAAACACGCACACATCTACACCCTCCCACCCACACTTCTCTCTCTCAGTCAGTGTATTTATTAATCTTTATATGCAGTGAGTATCAGAGTTGCCAGAGATGCGGTCCACAAGCGTGGTTGCAGTCAGAGGAAAGGGCAGTTTCCATGGCAACTGAAAGACCAGACCCAACTTTATGTACCAGAGCTGCCAATCAGACCACAAAAAAGAGAAAAGAGAGAGAGTGCAGAAAGAAAAAAGACGAAGGACGAATATCTTTTCATGAAGGTTGAGGAGATTGAAATGCCATCATCCTTTCAGTCCAACACACCACAGGAACACACACTCTCTCACACACACACACACACACACACATCCCATTCTGAGTCTGCAGTCATTTACATAAGCTGAAACCTAAGCAATGCCAAGTCTTAGACAGATATTTGCACATTCTGAACAGCAAATATGTCACAATATTAATTGAAAATGTTGAAATTATTTTTGCCTGTCAGAGTATTATCATACAATTGATCTGACTTAAAAATGCATACCAAAATTCTTTTCTGCATGAAACAAAATCCATAAACTCACCTTTTGTGACCAACATTATTGTCCCCCAATCAGGAGAGAGCAAAAGAGAAAGGGAGAGAAAAGAAAGAGATTAATTAAATTGGAAGTCAGTAATTAAATGGTTAGTTCACCCAAAAAATAAAAATGATGTCATTAATAACTCACCCGTAAGACCTTAATCTTCAGAACACAGTATAAGATATTTTAGATTTAGTCCGATAGTTTTCTGTCCCTCCATTGAAAATCTATGTACGGTACATACATTTTCAATTTGAATCCAAATACACGGACACACCAGATACACGTCAGCAGCGTCTTACATCATTAGCGTCAATGCGGACTCGTGGACGGACAGAACTGGAAGAGAATGCAATACACCTTATTCACGGCAGCGCCATCTTTGATTTTTAATGAGAATGAAAGCGAGGCTGTGAGGGATAGACTTGCATCTCTTCAATGGGCTGTACGGTTATTTAATGTGTTTTCGGATTGTTCTCCTCATGAAACGCTGGAAAAATATATTTCCAAGAAATGTCAGTTGACAAGAAACTCCCGACCATGTAAGCTGTGGAAAATTATAAGTAATCTATCCGCTTTATTCAGCTTTTTACAGCGGATGCCATTGGAAACACGGTAAGTCTATCCCTCACAGCCTCACTTTCATACCTGTCATGGGGCTGATCTGAATAAGGTCTATGCTGAATAAAGTCGTAGTTTTTGCTATTTTTGGACCAAAATGTATTTTCGATGCTTGATGTCACATGGACTACTTTGATGATGTCTTTTTTCCTTTCTGGACAAGGACAGCATACCGTGTATACATTTTCAATGGAGGGACGGAAAGCTCTCGGACTAAATCTAAAATATCTTTAACTGAAAGGTGACCTTACAGGCTTGCAACGAGTCATTAGTGACATGATTTAAATTTTTGGGTGAACTAACCCTTTACAGCATATAACTTCTGGTATCAAACCAGAAATGTATTTTTGTTTCCTATATTTAAGCACTTAAAACCCCATGGCTGGCACGACACTAGAACAGAACAATTGTTCTGCATGCAAATGTGTTTCAATTATGCCATATGGGAGACTACCTGGGCCATTTACTGGCAGAAATGTGTTTTGAGTGACAGTTGTATAATAATGCTTTCTACTCATTGTTAGCAATCGTCCAAGAGCGACCTTTCAAGGAAATGAAAACAAAAAAGACTTTACAGTTGTTTTTCAATGGAAAGCTGCACAGTAATGGCACATGTTTCAGTGAACTATGTTGCGACTTCATGTGTCATTTTCATTTATATGGATTACTTTATTTTGCAGGGTTAAATTAATGTCCAACCCAAATAAATGTAAGACATTGGTAACCAGAAATCATTTACCAACCATAATGTTGTCAAACCAACCTGATCTCACGACCAAATCATACAAATTCGACGAATGACTAAAAAGTGGCTAATTCGTGACAATTTATACGACCTCACTCGTACGAATTAGTATGATTTTGCGAAATCGTACATATTTTACGAATTGGCCAATTCATATGAATTCGTACGAATGACCTACCCCTTACCCCACCCCTAAACACGTGGATTTAGACAAATCGTACGAGTGAGGTTATTTTACCAATTGGCCAATTCGTATGAATTTGTACGAATGGCCTACCTCTTACCCTGCCCCTAGACCTACCCATCACATGGGTTTAGACAAATCGTACGAATTCGTATGAGTGAAGTCGTACGAATTAGTACAAATTAGACACTTTTTAATCATTTGTCGAATTCGTACGAATTGGTCGTGAGGTAGCGTAGCATCAAACACAAAATAAGTTTATGTGATTTAAGTGGCTCTTTTCCATTTAGTGAAAGTAAGAACAGGCGCTTCAAGCTCTAAACCTAACAAAAACACAAAACGTAGCTCTTTTGAATCATGCACTTTATGCTGTAATTTAAAGGCTGTAATTTAAGCTGTTTAAAAAAAAAACAAACAAATAATAAAAAAAAACGGTTAGTTCCAATCCTTGATTCTGATTGGTCAATAGCTGTGTTTTATTCATGATAGAACACGGCTATGACCGCTTCACCCAATGGCTCTCTTTATCACTGCGAAAAACTGCAGTTCCAATGTAGATTTATTTAAGTTTTCACACATTGGGACATTTTTCCTGTTCACGGTCAGGGACGTCCAGGCTTTTAGAGATTTTTCTTCATGAAATTTGCACTAATACATATATATATATATATATATTTTTTTACCTTAATATTTTTATTGTGTGGTAACTGTTTTATAAAAGCAATAGGGCATTCGAGGCAAGTGCTGTATCGTGAATAAGTAATGGCTGAAGGGCATTGTTAGGCACAATGCGAAGCAGAGGCAGCACAGCCTCTTGTCCCTTATTGTAGTCAGTTGTCATTTATTGAGCTTACTGGACCCTGGTCATCATTTACCTTCACTGTATGGAAAAGAGAATTCTGTGTTTGACAGAAAAAGAAACCATACAGGTTTTTGAACAACATGAGAGTGAATGTGTACATTTTCATATTTTTTTTTTTTTGGATGAACTATCCCTTTAAGGTAGTTCACTTTTCACCCTGATCCGCACTCTTTCGAAAGCTTTTTGCTCTTTGGTTTGCCGTTGCGAGTAGCATGAGTCCCTCCTCTCTCCTCTGATACTGTGCACACTCCTTTGAGCTAGTAGTTATGGGACCAAATGCAGTACGCTGTCTCCCACTCCCTCGCTCTTTCTGTCTGGATGGGTTGACAGAGGGGGAATGGATTTGTTCCCCTGCCCCTGAGGCAGATTGGAAATCTCCGGCCTGTCAGGTAGTGCAGTGGAATTATGGGAGTGAGTGGCTCCTTATTTGTGGCTCGCCTGCTGCTACCAGGTGATGGATGTAAGAGCGGAATCACCAGTCACTATGGCAACTGTACGGATACTGTTTAGGTACCACCCCGGCAACCATTTTTCTCTCTATGACTCTTCATAGAGTTACAGCCTTAACCTTTGTCACTTAGTCCAGAACCTGACAACGTAATGCATTGCATCAAAATACTTTGAGTATCTGGTCTCAGCTTTGAGAAAACTGGACATGACTGCTGTATAAATACACTACCTGTCAAAAGTTTGAAATAATTATGATTTTTAACATTTTTAAAAAGTCTCTTTTCATTTATTTAATCTAAAATACAGTAAAAGCAGCAATATTGTGAAATATTATTACAGTTTAAAATAACTTTTTTCTATTTTAATATATTTTAAAATGTAATTTATTCATGTGACGCAAAGCTGAATTCTCAGGATCATTACTCCAGTCTTCGGTGTCACATGATCCTTCAGAAATTATTCTAATATGCTGACTTTGAGTTCATATTATCAATTATTATTGGTGCTCAATTGTTAATAATTGTTCTTATTATCAAGTTTTTTTGCGGTTAAATACTTTGTGGAAACTGTGGTGCTTTGTTAAACTTTTTTTTTTTCAGAATTCTTTGACTAATAGAAAGTTTGAAGGAACAGCATTGATTTGACATAGAAATCTTTTGAAACTATTAATGTGCCCTTGTTAATGCGCTCTTGTTGAATAAGAGCATTAATTTAAAAATCTTACTTGCCCCACATATTTGAATGGTGGAATGCATCACAGTTTCCACAAAAATATTAACGCATATTGGAATGATTGAATTATTATGTGACACTGAAGCTGAGTAATGATGCTGAAAATTCTACTTTGCCATAAAATGAATAAATTGCATTTAAAATAGAATAGAAAACGGTTGTTTAAATTGTAATAACATTTTTAATATTATTGTTTTATACAGCCTTAGTACAAGAGACTTCTTTCGAAGCATTAAAAAAAATCGGAAGAGTTTGTGAAAAACCTATTGAACACCAAACGATCAAAAGGAAATAAAAAACCAAAACAATTTATTATAGCTTTTAATAGGGACATAGAGGTTGTACTTGTACATTACAACAGGGATTTATTCTGTACCGGTGATGTGTCACAAACACCCCAGTGCAAATGTGTTAGAAAAGATTTACCTGCTGGTTTAAGTGGCTTAAAGTAGAAAAGAAAGGGGGTGTTTTTGCACAAATTATTTTGAGACACATTTACCTCCTCATCTATTATTCATATCCCCACAGCAATGCCACATATACATACACTCTCTCAGTAGAGAGAGTTTCCACATACAGTAAGTGACGGGCTGGAGCACAAGACTTCCCTTGCCTTGTCAACCTTCTCATAGCCGGTGGGCCCCAATAAATCACATGTGGATTTACTCACAATCATTAAAAAATATAGGTGGTTCAGATCACATTTTACAACAGGATGCCTCTTCAAGCCCACTGTGCATTTCCTAAATGGCTGATGGGGGACAGTGAAAAATGACAGCATTGTGCTGCTTTCCCGCCATAAATCATTCAGTAGCTATACTCAAATGCACAGCTGAAGGTAAGAACCACACTCTATGGTCGATACTCTGGGTTTTTGGGTTCAAGGAAGAAGAGTTGCAGTGTTATTGTGAAATATGGCTCTGCAAGTGTTGGTTTTTCACTGCATTTCATACTGTAGGTATTTGGATGGTTTGTGAACCTACTTGTATTTTTCCTTTCACTACCAAATAAGCTGAAAATGCTTTGATGTTGAGTTAACTAACATACATGGAGTTAAAAATAAGTACGCAACAGTTAAAAGGTTTGGGGTTACGCTTTTTTTATGTTGTCTTTGATGAATAAAGTTCAGTTTTGACAATTTTTATTTTGGGTGAACGATCCCTTTAAGAAGATTAAGTTTCAAAGCTTTATTTAATTCCTTTAAAAGGTGAAGAGTGCAATTTCTGTCAGCAGAATAGCAAAAATAATGAATGTTTTCAACAGATTTCCCAAATACTGTCTACCAATGTTCATAACAACACATGGTCACGTCCTAAAATGTGTGCTATTTACTGAGCCACTGTTGTTTGGATATGTGTTATTGATAAAAGAAAAGAAAAAAAAATCCAAAATGCCTGATTAATTATACATTTCAGTTAAACTGCTTAGTTTTGCCTGATGAGAACGAATGTTCAGAGTGCTCGGGGTAACTCAGTAGGTACTCAAACAATAAACAAACAACAGAAATGAAGAAGTGATCAAATAAACATCCCAGGGAGCTCCCACTTTCCATCAGCTGTGACTAACCTCTCCGCTGCACAAACAGCCCCAAGACAGGCCTGTTTTTATACGGTTTAGAATAAAATGATTCATTTGGCTTTTTTATTTTTCTCCCGTGTTTCTGCATCTCTTTCATGCTGTCTCTGTCACTGAGTAAACAAAGAAAATGGACAACACATTTGTTGATATTTCAGTTTCTCATGAGATTTTTCTGTGAATTCTTGAGGTGAGATTGAGCATGATACTAAAAAATTAATTGGAAAAAGTAGAGGGAAATGTTCATGTCTAATCTACTTATTGTACTACACATGGCAAAGTAGTCTCTATGGTTTCAGTCTAGCTAAACAATAGACTTTCTGTAGCTACTGTGAGGATCTAACTAGGATAGAAGGGTCTAGGAAAAAGGAAAAAAAAAATACAGCTTATTTCCAGTAATTCATATTTTGGGTCTACAGTATGTCTAAAGAATTTCACACCACAGGGTGATTCACAAAAAAAAAAAAAAAAAAAAAAAAAAATCTTGACCTGATTCAGCCTTCAACATTTATCGAGATATTAACATGACTATACTGCAGAGCCAATATCAAGATCATTTTCATCTGCATACAAGTTATTCAACTATGATGCACCTCATGATGTGTCCTAGAAAGTATATTCAGGGCACATGAATATGCACTATAAAATGAATTGCCAAGAGATTAAAAAAGCCATGGGTACACATTTGCAATGTTTAAAGCCAATAAATTTCCCTTTCATGACACATCTAGAAAATATTTTTCACTAGGAGATGAACACAAAAAGACCAGAATACTGATAACATGTGATTTCATTTTTTCCCCTCTGTCAGTTTTCCTCGATCAAGTCAGCACTGCCTCAACCAAAGGCATGAGATTTGATCTGTTTGACAGACCAATGGCAGATGGGGGGGAGGATTCGTGTTTGAAAGCAATCGTAATAATATTTGGTGATGCGAGTGACACAAATGATAGACTATGCCTTCAAATATGATTTTCTTTAGCTTTATGGAACATCATTTGACTTTGGGTACTGGGTGAAGTGACATCAATCTATGCACAGTGTAAGAGATACACGTATTTTGCTGCGGATTCACAAGTGTGAGTAATATTCAGCTGAAAAAGGCTCTGCGGGATGGATCAGGTCTTAATCACAGCTGAAACATCTGGGAGCAAGCTAGCAGACGCTAATGAAACGGCTAATAAGCATCTCCTTCCTCCCCTCTTTCTTCATGCACACAGCGCAGACATCTCAAGGACGCTGGTCCTTCTGTGGCACACGAGCAGGTTGCCGTTAATTACTGATTTTTAGTTGAAGAGGCACGTTTATCGCATCACTGACAGAACGGAAACGACCATACCTCGCTCTCACACAGAGACCAGGCAGCCGTTAAAGACGTGTGTTGGTGGGAGTGCCTGTGTCTGATACTTTACGGGCACATCAGGGCTAAAAATCTCATTTTTTATAGACCGCCAATTATTTCTTTGGGCATTTCATCTACTCAGAGACTAATTAGATCGGAATCATTTTGTGGATTCGGGTAGTGGGTCAGTAGCTCCAGTTTGTTGAATCCAACAGTTATCCACTAATAACATCTAATTGTATTCTTGTGACTTCAAGAGCAAGCCAAGTTTATGAGTCCTGAGATCCTCAAAGGAAAACCCGCAACCAATCAAGTCTCCCGCCAGAGTCCGGAGTGAACACTTCAGTCGTCTTTGACTCTGGCTTTGCTTTCACTGTTGCTCTTATTTGATCTAACCATTAGCTAGTGTTTGTTGTTACTTGTACCGTTTTGTCTTATCTTGCATCTCTTCATTGTTACTTTTCTATTGTCATTCAGACGGTGATTGTTAGCTTTAGGTTTTTTGTCCTTTTTATTTGGGTTTATTTTCATTTTGAGTCGCTTTGTAAATATTGTAAATATATTGTTTTCTCCTTTTTACTTATCAGTTATCACTGTAAAAATCAATTAGTTCAGTTTACTTAATTTTATTATGGAAACTCGTTGCCTTAACTTCATTAAGTAAGCATAACTTAATTGCATCAAGTTACTCTTACTTAATCTATTTAAGTTTTGTCAACTTAATTCTGTCTTTGATCTGAGGAACTCCCAGAGTGCATTGTGGCATGAATAAATTAATTGCTTTGTTTTTCTATTTTTGGCTTTATTTTACCATTACAATTTTATTTGCTATCATTATTGGGGTTACACTTACAAGAGACTGCAAAAAAATGTAACAGTCAATCAAATATATATATATATATTCCTTTTCAATATATTTTCCTTCCTTTGAAATTAAAAAAATGTGATTTCATGTTGCATCACTGCAATCAATTAGAAAAGAATTACAAAAATATAAATTAAGTTCCAAGTGCCCAATCAAAGGGTACATTAATCACAATAATGGTGAGAAAAGGGAAATCACCAAGTCAACTAAAGAATTTTGATGCTCTCCCAAAGGTGTATTGACAATAATATTCAAGATAACTATTTCAAGATGAATAAGAAGAATGACGACTGCAGAAGTGGAAGAAATTAGTGAAAAGTCTTTTAAGAATTGCCCTGCCTCATAAACCATTTGCCCCGCCAATGGCAATGAGTGGGGAGGGGCCAAAATGGTACTCAAACAAGTCAAGTAATGTTTACAAGGTTTTTCTGAGTAACGAAGGCATAGCGTGCAAACAGTACAGATTACTAAGACATTTTAAGTAAGTTTAACAAATTATTGGACATTAAGTAAAGTTAACAAAAAAATCTTAGGAAGAACAATATACAACATCACCCTGAACAACATCACCCTTCTTTTGGCATTCTTTTGGTTGACGTTTGGTCTCTTGCCTTCCCGCCACACACAAAGAATCATCACAAACAGTGTACGGTAGACATGTATTTTGCGACACGACAACTTATGATTTTGAACAATCCCCACCCCCCCTTGCCCTCTTAGCGACTGTGATGGCTGTGGTTCCATCATCAAATGTTCGCTCAGCCTGAGTTTCTGAGCTGAGAGGAAATAATGCTTTCTCACAGGAATTGCATCCCACTATAATCATGAAGAATACTTTGAAATGGCTTGGCACACTGATATCATATCTGCCATTTTGTTTCTCTGTGCGGGGTGACACAGAGTAATCCATTCGGCTCTTTCCAAAAATGAACTTTAGCGTGATCCCCAGTTTTGTGAAAAAAACTTTGGAACTCTACAATAGATTTAAACATGGTGATATGTTCAGGGCCAACATCAATAACATGCATATAGGGTGATTACCTCCATGATTTCTATTTTTTTTTTTTTTTTTTTAGAGAGAGAGAGATTCACAGTTTTATTCAGGGAGGATGCATAACATTTCTAATAGTTAGAAATGTTTCTTCTGAAGGATCATGTGACATGACCTCTTTCTCCTTCCTCTCATAAGCCCATGCACAAGCGCACACTATTAATTTTGATGAGTGCATCACTCACAAAAACACATTTCACAAATGCTGACAGCGAGAGTGTGAAGTGAAATGCTTTTCCAGGCGTGTGAACACACCCTTGAGAGGCCCTCCAGGCAGTCCAGACTTCCAGAAATATACGGATCCAAGTTTAGTATGACTTTGATGCGTGCTGCCAAGACCAAGATCTGCACAGATATCTAATGATATGCCAGACTTTTAATTGTTTACAAAAACTCAAACACATCCCAGATCCTGAAAAGGTAGGCAATTAAATCAAACATTTGAATATATTTTGTAGAGACACAAATTAAGACCCAATTCCAGAAACTCATCTTGCTCTAACTGCTCTTCATTAACGTTACAGACAGTGAAGTAACAGATGCACATTTTGTCCCCATCAAGAGGATTAGCTCTGCAGATTACACATACACACGCTCAGGCATGCAGGACGCCGTCTCGCTTTCAAAATTAGAAGCCGGTTCGAATCGTGAGTTTAGAGATCATTTGCTAAGATTGGGCATGGTCCCCTAACGCTCAAATCAGCCAGTGTCAAGCTGCCGGAGTGTTCCGGTAAACAAATCTGTAACGATAAGCCTCTGATACATGTCTAATCCCCTCTCTAGGAAACAATGGCTGATTTATTAGTGATAGGCAGGATGTATTCAGCACTCGGCGAAGTGCGGAATATAAATAAGAGGAATATGCCGTAATGAAGCAGGACTGCTTTAAAACACTGCACGGATGTGAGCTGATCTGAATTAAACAGGATCTTCTTTGTTCGTGTGACGTTCACATAGTCAAGTTGACATGAGAGTACTATATGAGAGAAAAATGAGATATGAAATCTTTCTCCAATCATTTCACCCACACACAAGCACTTGATAGTATTTAGTGTACACACCGAGGCTGATTATGAACACTTGCCAATATTAATAGACATTTCTGGCAGAAATGATTTCTGGTTTTCTCAAGAACAGCTGCCACCCACACTCAAGTGAAAGCCAATAATGAGAGTTTTCTTCTTAACTTCTTAATAGACTACCACATTTATATACAGGGCAGAGCTAAATCAATTTAATAAGGTCAACAAAAAGATGAGTAAAGAAATTGTGATAAATAACATTAGTCAGTTCAGCTTCTTAAATTGGACTGAACAAGTGGAGTTCAGAGAGCATGGAAGTTTTTTTTATTTATTTTTTTTTATTACAGCTCAGAAAGCTTAACTGTTCATATATCTTCGCTTGTTTGTGTTCACTGAATTCCTGTCAGTGTTACTGGTCAAACCGCAGCAGTTGATTGTGTTTTGACTGCTTTTGGAACGATTCTTAGAGCAAAAACACAAAACAACAGGTAGTAATGTGTCTAAATTGTTAGTTAAGCAATATCATACTGTCATCTTTTTGATGCAAACCAAGTGTGAGGGTAGTCACACATGTGCTGATGTTTGGAAATATGCACCAGTTCAAAAAAAAAAAAAATGAAAATTTGGTATTCATTTTTGCTCCGCCAACAAAAATGTTTTCAAACAAAACAAAAAGCACATTTTAGTACCGAATTAACCAATTTTTTTTTTATTAAATCATTTGAATAAATCAGGGTTTTGGAGCAAACTCTACTGAATAAATGATTCAATGATTCATTGAATTGTTGAACAAATGCAATATTCCACTCACTTGATACTGCTTAAGTCATTGCACCAATATTTTTCTATTTATAAAAAATCAGAGTCAATATCATTATTTCAGAAATGAAACCAGATGTTTCTGTAATTAGAAGACAAATAAAAAGTTGAAAGCTTTTTCTCAGCCTGTTCTCAGGTGTTCAGCCTGTTCTCACGCAAATGCGTCTCTATAACACGTATTGTGTATTGTTTTGAAATTTATACGCGAAAATTAGTTTTTACGTGCATATGAGACACAGTTTTCTGCGTGCATTTGATACGCAGTGCATTTGCGTGTAATACACACACACTCCACACCACTAATTCTACCCAAACGTATAAAACACATAAACCCCACCCCACGGTTCTGGGAACGTTCTGGGAACGTTAGTTTTTGGTTCCCAGAACGTTCCTTGAACTTTCCCTTAAGGTTAATAAATGGAATAATGGAATGGAATAATGGAATAAAAATGGAATAAAAAAAACCTACATGGAATGTTCCTATAACGTTCTTGTTTGGTTCCAAAAAAACAAAAAAAAAACCTCATAGGACCATTCGGGAACGTTAGGGGAACGTTATTTGTTTGCTGGGCTAAACCTACCCTAACCAACCAATGCATATTATGTACGTAAAAACTTACTTTAGCGTATAAATTACATGACAAAACACATGCGTGCTATAAAGACGGATTTAGTGTGATCAAGTTGGTTTTTTAGAGGTGGTTGACAGTTTTGTCCTCAACAACGAGACCTTGTGACAAGCAAAACTTTAAAATTCAATGAAAAAGTCCTAGAGATATAAAGTACCTTTGGCTGGTGTTATATACAGTACAGAGATAAACATTTTCCTCAGGGTTACTTGAAAACATCACAGTAAATTCACACTATTAAGTCTGAACTACCACCTCCAACAGTCCACCATGTGCTGTCTGGACGGGAAAATGCTTCACCGTTTGACATTTTCATAGTGCACATGCCAAATTTTTATGCAGATTAGGATTATTGTAGATATTTGTGGTGTGTTAGTGCTGTTAAGTGATCTGCACAATTCCTTTAGTGATTCTAAAACAATGCAGACACACATGCACAATAAATCAATAAAATGTTATCAGTATGCACAATAAATTCTCAATGAATTCACCCCTGGGTGTTTTAGCATCTCTGGAAATTACAACCAAACAAGTAGCAGTGTGACATTTCTCCCTTTCATTTTCCTTTTCTAACTGCCTGCCCGTCCCCCTATTTGTCTGTCCTCGTCTTTGCCTCTTTATCTCTGTGGTTGTTGTTATTCTTCTGTTGCACTTTTTTTTGACTGCTATCTCAAGTAGCGATGACCTGACCGGGGCTGTGTTATTTTTGAAAGAGCATTTACTGGTTCAATTATTTTGCACCGCACACAAGCACACACTCACACACAAAAGTCACATAAAATCCAGCTCAAGTCCCTTTTACGCTGAAGCGTGAAGAGTCATTCTGAAGTAGGATTTAGATTTTTACAACCCTCTCTTTTAAGAACTCGCAGCATTGGGAGATTTGTTTTTCTTTTGGGATTTGGTTTAAACATTGCCTGAAACGCAGCCAGCTGGGTGTTTTTTTGTTTTTGTTTATTTATTTATTTATTTATTTTTTTGACAGATAAATGTAACTTAAGGTTAGATGGACAATTATTAAAGCTATTAAAAATATATCCCAAATAAATAACACGTTAAAGGAGTAGTCCACGTCATTCTTTCTTCAGTCGAAAAGAAATTAAGGTTTTTGATGAAAACATTCCAGGATTTTCTCCATATAATAAACTTCAATGGGAACCAAACAGTTCAAGGTCCAAATACGAGTTTCAGTGCAGCTTCAAAGGGATTTAAACGACACCAAACGATGAATATGGGTTTTATAAGTTTTATAAGCACAAATGCTCACCTTGCTCTGTTCTGTGATGAGCGTTCGTGACTCTCCTGTTCAAACTCGTTCATCAAAACGAACATTTTTTTTTTCGAGTCATGACTCGAAGGGTCCTAGATAAGACCCTTATTCATCGTCTGGTGTCGTTTAAAGCCCTTAGAACCTGTACTGAATCTCTCATTTGGACCTTGAACCATTTGATTTTCAATGAAGTCCATTATATGGAGAAAATCCTGGAATGTTTTCATCAAAAACCTTAATTTCTTTTCAACTGAAGAAATAAAGATGTGGACATCTTGGATGACAAGGGGGTGATTAAATTATCAGCAAAGGTACAAACTCCTTTAAAGCTAAACAGAATTGAAGCTGAATGACAAAAGTATAAAACAAAATTACTTAAACTTAAAGAAAGAATTTTGACTTGTGAGATAAAAAAAGAGGGTATTTCAAGATAGTGGAGGAACAAACGGTAGGAAAGAGATCGACTATGACTAAGGTGCTTTGGTTTGAGCAAGTGCTCACTGACTTTAAACCAGAAATCCTAAAACGGGTGCGAGACCATTATAGATTCCTGATACATATATTCAACCCAGTACTTCCTGAGGCAAGAAATACATCATGGACTGAGAAATCTGAGCCCATGCAGTCTCTTATACCAACGTACACACACTCATTTCAAGCACATTTGTACAGCCGTCTCACAATTGTTTAACATTTCAGGCTTAAGACACGTACTTTAAACTTATCAGTTTGAGTTAATTTGACACAGACGATTAAGAAACAAAGCAAAAAAAAAAAAAAAAAAAAAAAGAAAAAAAAAGAAAGTAAAGTACCAATGTCCTACATGATAGAGTCTTCTATAGTTTAACGCGGGCGAAAAGAGAAATCAATCAATTCGCTATGAGCAGAATCAGTGTTTTATTGTTCTGTTCATGCGTTCCTTCTAATTAGAAAAATGAGCTTGAATAACTCCAGCAGATCCTCAAAATGTTGGCAAATCCTCATCCTAGCTCAAGTGCTGCACACATTCTGGAGATGTCTTTGCTTGGTCTTTGAATAAGTACAGTCTTTACTCAAAAAACGATGTTTGTAAAGGCTAATGTGCGATGTATTTGAGGAGCAGAGAATGGAGTCTGATATTCCATCTAGTCGTAGGCAATACTCATAGCCAAAGTACATAGTACTTCATCTTTTATAACACAAGATTTTAGCCAAATAGAGCTTGAGTGATCGAATGGAATTCAAGCGTAGACCACTGATTGCTAAACAATATCAGTTGACGCTCAGCTGATTTGGTACTGCGCCTATTCTAATCACATAGTATTTAAGCTCATTCAAGAATGCTCTGCAGTCTCACACAGACATTTACACCCACCTCCACCCCATCACCTCCTGGCATCTTCATAATAGAGCAGTGTTATGTATAGAAACTACGTAATCAGTGTATCCAGTGTTTCCCCAAGACATTTCCAGCAGCGGTGCTGTCACATGCCGGAGGATGTTACCAAGTCGCACTCAGGGCGGTCCAGGGGCATTTTTTTTTTTAAATAACCCTTTAAACCATGACTTCTGCCAAGTTTTGTGGATAGAAATGGACATTTTGAGACACAAATATGACATGCCGTCAACAGATTTAAAGGCATGATTATTGCAGCACGTAATTTAAATTGGACACAAACAAAAAAACCTTCATTTTATAATTTTAGACAGGATTTTTCACATTTTTGTTTTGTGTTAATTTTCAGATATTGATATGGGAAAAATAAAATGGCACAACCCAGAAAAAAGATTTTGAATTAATTGAAAATGATCTTAATGGCAAAGGCCACACCCAATCTCTGAGCACTTAATTTTAACATTTTCAAAGTCAAAAGTTGTATGTTAATATTATTTAATGCACAATGAATGAAAAGAACAAACATGAACAATAAACAAACATTAATTCATGTTGTAAAAATATAATGTTCACCATAGACGTTGGAACTGGGTGTTGGGGTGTAGCCACCCCCTAAATTCACATAAGGATTCGGTATGGATTATGCATTAGCACGCATTGCGTATTATTGTGGAATTTTTACGTGAAAACTAGTTTTTATGTGCATATAATACGCAGTTTTCACGTGCATTTGATACACAGTTCATTTGCGTGTAATACACACGCACCACACCAAACCTACCCTAACCAACCCATGCATATCCTGTGTAGAAACGGATTGCACGTAAAAACTCATTTCTGTATGCAATAGAAACGTATTTAATCTGATCGGGTTGATTCATGAAAATCGGTGCCTCCGTTTCCTAACTACATTATCTACTATATTTGCTTCTTATTTATTAATCCAGTCAATTTGTTGACGAAAACATTGATTAAAATGAAGATACAATTTATACAAAAATGAAATTCACTTAAAACAAAACTTAATAGGTGGTCAGAATTATGTCTGACCAATTCCAAACATTTTCCGATTTATGGTGACTCAAGCACCGATGGACCCAAGAGTGCGCATTTCGACATTTGCAGTAAAAACTTTAAATATATATTCTCCGAAAATACATTTAATACCAATATATTGCTGATAATTCCTCGTTCTCATGGAGAGCACCGCTTTCTCCTTTCCAAAAGTGCTTGCTACAAAAAACGCAAGAAAAACGCACTTGTGAACTGCCCCTTATGGCAATGTGACATTAGCTTATGTTGCGTTCCAGGCAACCTGTAACCCATTTTTTTCCAACCTTATACCCGTGAAAGAGCACTGGAACTGCAGTCAAACCCATGACTTGCCACCCGTGAACTCGAACTAGATCTATGTACTCCAGTTACGAGCTCTGACGTCACGTAGCCCGTGAAAACTACAAAACAACAATGGTTTGTTTACATCTAGCTACCACAATTCCTTGCGTTCAGGTAGTTTGGCGTGACTGGCCTGGAACGCTACAGTCGTGAGTCGTGGTTTGAAGTCGTGATTTAATGTACTATTTGTTTTTGTTTTCGACTTCTTGAACCGGTTCAGAACCCTGAATTTAACTCTGTATTTCAGTAGCAGTCACAGTATGTGCATGCATGTATCTGACAATATTATAGCATCATTAGCTTCAATATAAGATCAGAATTGTCCAGCACCCTTATTGCAGAGCTTTTTATGTGTTACTGTGATGCAACAGTTAAGCAACTTCTGCATAATAATTCTGCAAGAGATGAGTAATCACACCGGAAACAAACCCTCTAGGCATTTCAGTCCATTCCTGTTCCTGCTAATGCCTAGCTGCCAATGCTAATGGCACTAGTTAAGTTTCATTTAACTTAACTTTAAATAAAAAATAAATAAATAAAAAGAAAACTTTTGGGTTTCAAAACCTGTGGGATTACATTTAACAATTTAATGTTGTTTATGTTATTATGCATTATTCCATATACCATAGACCTGTGTAAACAAATGAGAAACGTTTCATTTTACAGATTTGACAATTTTTTTCATTTAGCAGATGTTTTTTATCCTAAGTGACTTACCACAGAGATTATCAGGGTTTGTAGTATCATATATCAGCCCATTTTCATCCCAAGGCGTCAACCAACTGACGCTTTTGAGTATGCGTCAACATCCGATGCACATGGCATCCTTTAGCGTCGATATGAGATGCGCCTCCTAGTGGTCTAACCCTAACCCTACCCCAGACCTAAACCTACCCACGTCATCTAACTGACGCTAAAGGTTGCCATGTGCGTCGAATTTAGATGCATGGTTAGATGACGCCCTAGGATGAGAATGTGTTGCTTATATACACAGAGTTATGGTTAGTTTAACATCAGACTTGCATAGTCAGGACACTTTAGTCAGAGTCAGATACACTTTTACACTGCAAATGGTACCATTTAATCAGCCTGGAGCCATGGTAAAATGATGAGAGTTTCTGGATCACTTCATTGTATTGTGTGAATCTGTAACATCTTGGTTTTACTTGTTTTGTTTATTCTGATTACAGTGGTATTTCCAATTTTAGCAAAGCAATGTCAAGTTGAAGTTCCCAAGAAATGCAAGAATTGAAGAACATGTTGTATACCTACATGTTAGTTGCTTTGGCTAAAAAAATCTGCATAATGCTTACATTTAAATGTAATGTAATGGATCTAAACCAATTCAGCCAGCCTGGGTTGTTTTAGGCCTCCAAAACCAGTCTGAAACAGTTACGACGGCACAGAACTGGTTTAGCAGATACTCTGGAAACAGAGTGTGAACAAGGTAATCGAATGCAAACACTGGAAATTGAGTCAATATCTGCACACCATGCATTCTTCATGAGCGCCAAGTTTCTTTCAAACAAAAACAAAAAGGTTATCTTCGTCTCAATATTAAATATGGATGTTTTCTGTCTGGGGAGTGCAAATTATGTAAAGAGTAATCACATTCTTCTGCATAATTAAAACTTAAGTTGGTTCTCCGAGTCTTGGAACCTTTGGAACGTTTGAATAATGCATGGCCTTGTTTAGAGTGTGACTCTGCATGCATGAGATATGGAAGATAAAGACAAACCAGCATCCGTTCAGATTATTATGATTTACATTTCAATCAATCCAGTCATTCCCGAAATACTATACATTTTAAAGCTGCCCTTTCTAAGGTGCTACCCTTGCCCTAACGTCTGCATGATGAACTCAAACTTGAGTGAAAATTGAAAGATCGTAAATTGGGACCTTGAGCTTCAACTGCATCATAAATCACAAAATTACACAACAGAGCGGTGCGGTGGCCATAGCTTTACATTATATGCTTCAGCATCTAGACTGCAGTGGAACATATGCAATTGTTCTTCCTGGATTATAGTTCTGCCTTCAATACCATCCGACCAGGAAAGCTAATTGAGAAGCTGACAAACCTCAGGGTCCCAACTCCCACCTGTAAATGGATTTTCTCACCTCATAAGGTGAGGATGGACAGCAGGGTCTTAGCACAGGAAGACCACTGGGCTGTTGCCGGGTTACAGGGTTCTGGTCAACAACTTACTTGACTATAGAGAGAACAATGACCTCATCCTTATAATCTAGGCAAACAGTGTTGCAGGGAAAAAGCACAGAACATCCTCAAGGAAACACCATCCAGGTCACTCTCTGCTCAGACATTCATAGAACCTGAAACATGGTAGACCAGACAGTATCATTGCTCAAAAATTCCTATGCACTCGTACTAGTTATGCGTGTAGAAATGCCAAATAAACTTCAAACTCAAACTCAGAAAGACAGTCTCTTGGACTGTAAAGAGCTTCGCTGTTGCAGTGGCTCATCCTTATTCAACAGCTGCCTAATAAAGCCAATTACCCTTTTGAATGAGATTTGGCTCGTTGTGTTCAGCCTGAGAAACTTTGAAATGTTCTGGTTCTCAGCCTTTATGTCAAACTGTCCATTCTGTCCTCCTGTCCAGTCCACTAAGGGAGCAGTCACTCAAGAGAGCATGGCCTTTTCATTTCATTCCCATGAAGAACCGTTAGAGTCATAAATGACTCACTGAAATCGTCTTTTCATTGAGCATTGCAGGTAGTTGCAGAGAATTCACCACATCCATCAGTGCTATGGTTGCATCACACAAGATACATGTAGGTTGGCTATGACAGTCCATTGCCAATGACAGAGGGAGTCTAAATCGGATTGTTTGTAACACTTGTGTTGAACGGTGCACAGATACTTCAAAAGTATCGCGATACTCGGAAATCAAAAACCTCACGATACCTAAATGTTTTAGAATAGATACTTTTATGAATGACCACATTAAGATTTGTAAGAGACGTATTTCACGTTGGTGTATGCAACGCACACTTCCAATGGGTGCCATAGGTTAACATGGGAAATCGCAATTCTTGACTTGGTATCGGTATCGAAACAATAGTTTTGGTATCGTGACAACACTAATCACTTGAAAAGCAAACTGATCACAGTCAGCCGTGGTTGCAATCACCGAAGTAAACTGGCCTGTTTTGTTTTGGTCCTGGATCAAGTAAACAATTTGTGTGGGCTGAGTAAGAAACAGCTCAGCCGTTTTCCTCTTCACTCTTCATCTATCATCAATTCTGCGCTTGTTTTTTCTCTCTACCATGGACACATTTCACTGAAGCAGCATTTATAAAATTAGACATTTTGTCTTCATTTAGAATCAGACATCCTTGATAGTGTTACCGCGTGTGGACACGATACATCACCTTAAAGTCCAATTTCACCACACATAAATTTGGTCACAAACTTCAAAACTATCATAGCCTGATGCATTAGTAGTTGCAAATAATGAGCTCTGCGTCAAAATATTTTGCATTTGCTCAGATTTGTAAAAGCAAAGTCAGCAACAAATGTTGCATTATAGATCAATCATAATCTATATAGACCCAAAATTTCTTTCTTGTCTTTATCAACATTAGTGCTATTTGCGGTTCCGTTTTTGTGTTGTGTGTGTATGTATGTGTTTGTCTTATTTGTTGCTGATTCTTTGATGAAAACTATGTTGAACTATGGCTTATCGAAGGGTTAACAGTGGAAAAGGTTTATGAAATGAATAATTAAAATACAAAATGAAATCAATAAATCAAGTCACTCAAACATCTGCATATCATAATATGTACATTAACAACAAACTACATATCATATAACTATCCACTTTACGTATTCATTTCTTGAACATAAACTTAATGACCCCAAACTGCAACTTTAGTGCAATAATTCAAATTCAAATTCTATATAGAACCTTAAAAGGTTCTATCAGCGTTACGTATTTGGAATCCCTAAAAGGTTCTAAACAGAACCCTTTTAAGGGTTCAATAATAAGAACCCTTTAAGTTACCCTTTGTAAACAGGAAAAAGGTTCTATAATGGAACATTTTGGGTTCATTCATTAACATTTGTTTTGTCCTTTCCGGATTATATATTTTATATTATTGACAAACATCAAGACCCTAAAATGTTTTGAATCCTTTTAAATGATCACAAAATTCAAGATATGGGGGTTAGAAAATAAATATTATTTTATGTAGTTAATCAATAAGAGTGCCATTTCAGTTTTTCTCCTCCAAAAATCAGTTACTACAACAGTTTAATAAACAATAATTGAATTACAACTACAAAATGTTGCAGAATAATGTAATATATGACCTGAACCTTTGAGCCAAAATGCTTATTTCTTGTCATTATTGAACCTTTTTTAGCATAAAGTTTCTTTGGAGTTGAGTAAAGAACCCTATGCTTTATAAATAGAACCCCAATGATTGGTTGGTTGTTCCAATAAACAGCCTGCGCTGCTTTGTAACGACAAAGGAACTTGACTGAAATGATCAGAGAGAGACAGACAATCAGTGAGACCTGGTCTCTATGTTCAGACTCCAGGCAAGTCAGATTTCTTTTCAGGCAGACTCTCTGTACTATCAATTGCAAGTGATCAAAAAAGGTTTGTTTGCCCAGAAAAAGGTTGCTTTGGTAATGACAGTATCCATGTATGTGACGAGGCATCCAAAACGTATGCATCATTTTGCTATCCAAATAAGCGCCCTGTCAAGTAGCAGTGTAAAACTCCTCTGTCGCACAGGAAAATGTCGAAACAAACACTGTATGTATACTTCCAGCATTTCCATCACCAGTTTTGACGTTATCGTTGTGTGTCGCATTAAGAATGACACAAATGGCAGTTTTAAATCCTATTTGAGCAGTTAGAGGATCTCCATCCATGGTTTGAAAAACAGATTTTATGGTGTCTCAAAAACCCATCTGGATGAAATTTGGATATGCAAAAAAAAAAAAAAAACAGATTTTTTTTGCTGGCAATCTGTACATGGTCTAATTGCCTGGAGCATTTTGAAGCAGCTAATGCTTTTTCGCACAGGGTGCTCACCAAGAAAATAGGAAGTGATAAGCTGCCATGGGCCTGTGTTGGAGAGTGTCCCGCTCTAGCCTGAGGAGTACTGAGAGGTAAATTGGCTGTGTAGGTAATGAGCTCATGGTGCTCTGATTAAGCGGAATGAAGCGTTTGGAACTGGGGAACTCCACTTCGTACTCAAAAGGAATGCTCTTGATAAGAATTTATGTGAAGGAAATGTGACGCTGGCAAATTCTTGTCATTAACACCATTTGCAGTTTGGTCAATCGTACAGCCATCAAGCTCAATCGCCACAGAGCGTGATTAATTACTGCTCCAGCATGCCTCTGTCCAAGACTGCTAACACATAATGAAAAGGTATCATTGGCGTAATAAATGAAAGACACACAAACACACACACAGAGAGAAAGAGAGAGAACCCAAACCATCGCCATTTTTTTTTGCATATATATGACACTATATATATATATATATATATATATATAGAGAGAGAGAGAGAGAGAGAGAGAGAGAGAGCGAGAAACCCAAGAACCCAAACCATCGCCATTTTGAAGATTTTCTTAGTCTGCACACACACACTACAAATAAAACATTTCAAGTGGAGTATATACAAACCAAACTAGATTTTTTTTGTAGTCTGAACATCTAATGTTTAAAAACATATATTTTTTCAGCTTTTTCAGACTACAAAAACATACAAAACTTTTTTTTTTTGCATATATATATATATATATATATATATTAGATTGAAATCTGAATTGGATTGTCTGTCATTCAATGAAATTGTCTTTTTCCCCCCACCTTCATTTGGGTAAATATGTGTCATCATACAAAGTGCACACACAATATTGTAATGAACTGTGTCTGCTCATGCTTTCCTTATAGTGCGAATTTGACATTCTAGCAATGTATATTAATGGATGATTGAGGCATTTAATGAGGCATTTTATATAGTGTTTTTTTATGTACTATGTATACTCAAAACGCTTTACAATCATCTGGACTACCTGGATGATGTGACGGCAACTGCTTTACATGAATGTGTAAAATCACTGATGTTCTAAAATGAGCACTGTGACAAGACGCCATGATACATTTAGGCAAATGCAAAAGAGTAACTTTTTTAAACAATGGCATTAAGCAGAAAGATGCTGCCTACAGATGACACTTTCTACATCGTTGCACTGTTTTTGCAGGCTTTGATTCTGTAATGTGAGTTGTGACAATTGTTAAGCTCTCTCTTAGAGCACTGCAGATATCAGCTGTCAAAAACGCCACTGAATCTCACTGCAGAGATTCTTAGCAGGAGGATTTGTTCGTTAAACACGCCTGATGTATAAGCCCCCACGATGGCAAATCCAGGGCAATTTGACAGAGAAATGAATTTCTATTTCATATTAAAGGAGTCACTCCACAAACATAACACAAATCAGACTTTAAAATGCATCAGAAATACAAATCATCACTTGATGGAAATTCTGCTTGGGACACAGCTTTTAAAAACTTCAAAACAGACTTAATGTGTTGTTTTGAAACCAACAATACTTTTTGTACACCTCCTTCCTCCTTTTTTCCACCCAGACACATCTAGGTCTCTCAGTGTGTCCTAGCTATTATTAAACACATCTTGAAAGGCAGTAATCTGATTCAAAATGTAGAACCCCTCTTGCTTTCTCTGCCTCTCTTCTTCTGTCTCTTCCTAAAATCAGTATCAGACTGCATTGCCATATAACATTCAAACTACTGTGGAAAAAAAAGACATTTCAAAGCTGTAAATAATCTCTGTAATTTTTTTTCATTTGTTATTATATTTTACTTGAAAATACTATTTCAGTCTTTTTACTTAAAAAAAATCTAATGTAAATTCAGCTGTTTCTTTTAAATTATTTGTGAAATTTCTGAGTAAAAGATGTTCGAAAGCCATTTCATTTTTTATGGGGAATTTCCATAGATAGATATACCATATAAACTATATATTCAACCCTAATACCATCATAGAAAACTTTCTGCATTTTACATTAAAAATAAATCAATAAATAATAATTTAAAAAATTGGGGAAAATTTGGGAACCAAAACATGTCCACAATCACTCACTCACTCACTCACTCACTCACTCACTCACTCACTCACTCACTCACTCACTCACTCACTCACTCACTCACTCACTCACTCACTCACTCACTCACTCACAGCAAATAGAAACCTGATCCCTTTTTAATTTTGTCCATTGAGTGTCTTCCGGGCACATTCAACCAGACATGGGTCACTTAACCTCCCAGGGTATGGATTCAAATGGTCTAATCGATAGCAATCTTAAAGACAACAGAGCTGTCCCCTTCCACTGCATCTAGCTTCAGCGTGAAGGGATGGCAGCAGACGATTTACTGAGTCTTTCACCTGAGCAGGACAACGGGAGGAGGAAAGCCAGGACTAATGGGGTATTCCATAAACTGATGGAACCTAGAGGGACAGCAGTGTTGATAAATGAGTCTGTTTGATTAAGCTTTCTTAAAGTAAAAAAGAGTCATGGCATCTCACTATACTTCATCACCTTGATGTTTCAAGATTCAAGATGTTTACTGCCTGTTGGTAATGAGCCCATGGGGAAGCATGAATGCTCAAAACGTATTGGTTACCTAACATAACCTCGGTTCTCTCTAGAAGAGGGAACAAGCGAACAATTGTTAACAAGATTAAGCGTCAAGCTAAAGTAATATTAAAACTAAATTAAGTGAACTTCACTGGAGTGCTGAAAAGACTTACACACATTATCCCTTCACCCAGGCCGTTGGATTCCATCTTTGGACCAATGGCTGGTCCTGACACACAATTAATAATTTAAATATATTTGCATTATGTATGACTTAAATCTTCAAAAATCTTCAAATACTTTGATGCCACTGCATATACAGTGCCTGTGCATACACACACACCCATGTAATTTAAGCAAAGTCCTGTTCACTCTCAGAGGCCAGATTAAATTGCTGGCTGGACTGAAATTACAGTAATTTGAGGCAAAGCAGAACAGATATTATCTTCTTAGAATCACGCTACGCTGAATCCTTTTATTTTAGCATGACCGTGTAATTTGCAGATGTCTATGATGAGGCGACAGAGAACAATACCATTTTACTTTTCTTTTAAATCAAACGAGAGAACAGCAGATGCAATGACAGATTTGTGTGCTTTGAATTTATAACACAAAGAGACAAAGTTATATAAAAGGCCAGGCTGGATGGGCAAGCTTGAGTAGTTTAAACCACAAAACACTTTAATCTCTAAGAGAAACATGAATTATGAAGATTTTGTCTTTCCTGGCTATTATTGATTTTCCTCAAAAGCATACCACTAAAAGTTTGTGGTTTGTTGTCTTAGTGACTCTCAGCAGTGCCGTAGAGGAAGGGGGCCTAACCTTCCGGAACCTCACTGCATAATGGACCAGTAATATTCTGGTTAGATCTGTCTGCAGTTGGTTTTTACAAAGCAAAGGATGAGATGGAATTATGTTGGTGGTGTAAATGTTTTTACACAGGAATCATAATGTGCACTGATTGCTATGACAGGCTTTGTAATGATGCTTTAGGAATAGAAAAAAAAAATATATATAAAAAAATATAGACTGTATCCCATTATGTTCACTCAAAAGAATCATTCACCCAAAACCAAGTAAAAAAAAAAAAAAAAAAAAAAAAAAAAAAAAAAATCGACATAAATGACACGGGACCCCATCAGCATTCATTGTACATACATAAAATACTAAGACATATTTAAAAATACTATGTTTTACAAAAAAAAAAAAAAAAAAAAAAAAAAAAAAAATTGGAACAACACGAAGCTGAGTAAATTATGACAGAATTTTCTTTATATATATATATATATATATATATATATATATATATATATATATATTTATATATATATATATTTATATATATTACTATTCCTTTAATAAATTACAGAAATATATAAAAAGGAGCAGAAAATATTTTTAGGAAAAAAAAAAAGAGAAACGTATATGGTTTAAAATGTCTAAATAACAATGGTAATGACACATTCATAACATATGTCATGTCATGGTTATGAAGGTGTTATGACACACCCCTTCAAGTACTGTAAAGTGTTATCCAATAGTCTTCATTAGTAATACTATTTAATGTCCAATACATCAATACTCACATGGCTCACATGGCTGGCCCAGTGTTATCATTGGCCCTCATAACAGTTGAACAGCTAACACAATGGCTTCTAGAATTATCCACTGACAACCAAATTAAGCAAGTAATTAATCTAACTTTCAAGAGAAAGGCTATTATATTGACCAACCTGTCATTTCTAAAATGTGCTGGCTTATTTGCACAACATACAAATATAATTAAGCAACTACACAACATCTTTGATGACTGTTTGTACACAGAACTGTCCATACATGATGATTTATCCCATGATTTCTAGCGCTACCGGATGCTAAAATACTCTGAGCCTCAATACATTGTATTTTTATATGAACTCTCTCAGTAGAGAGCAAATATCACCAGCTGAGAGAGGATCAGTGCGCCTAATGTATTAGTGCTAACATTTAATGGTGGTCTGTGGGTGGGGTTTCCATAAGATATGTGCAGATGGGACTCAATGGGAAATGATTATAGCACTAACTGGACCAATTGAAAGACTTTCTGCTTTTTAATTAGTTCACAGCAGGCATGTGGTGTCTAGATGCAGTTGCCTGGCAGAATGTTATGATATGGTCAACATGTAAAGGCCTGCATCGAGACACCCTACATTCATCCGTTTAGCCTGGAGCTCTTCTGGTATACATAAAACTTCCCACAACCCAGTGCATTAAGATTACATTAAAAAATAGCATCATAAAGAATTATAGACCACAGACCAAAAGGACATCCTCTTTTAAAAATAGCCACATGACTCCCTGTGATGTTCAGTCTTCAGCTAGAGGCTGTTTGCATCCCACAGCATGGATTTGCATATTAACAAACGGGAATGATTACCACACGCAAGCTTGTGGTAAGAAGGTACAGCAGTTGGAAATGTCTCATATGGAAATGTTTAACTCTGAAGGTGGATACCACAAAGTAACTTATACTCTAATCATACTTCATTTCAGCAGACCTTAAAAGAGAAAACATAAAAAAACAAGTACTTGTGCTCAGGTTAGTTTGTTATTCTCAGTTTTGCAAAACCAAATCACCTACATTTTTTTTTATTTACTATAGGAACAATCTCTATGGAGTGGGCTGGAGTTAAGTTGGTGATCAATCTACATTGATCAATTCTGCAATGGTTGTAGTAGATTAAAGGCTTTCAGCCTTAAGGAGGTGATATGGAGAGTTGAGTCCAAAAGGATAAAAGTTACAGTAATTGCTAGCAGTAATTGGGATAGTTCAACCAAAAAATGAAAATTCTATCATCATTTTCTCAAAACGAATCTGATTGCCAGTAGGTGTTTAGCTTTGGAATTAGTGCTGGGCTGTTTGACCAAAAATTTATATCACGTTTTTTTTTTTTTTTTTTTTTTTTCCCCCTTTTCAAAATTAAGCCAGTTTTCCGGTTTATGGCGTTTTTCTTTCTTTCTTTTTTTTTTTTTTTGCTCATGCATAATCAGGTGTTCAAAGCATTTTCTACTGGTTGAGAGAGGAATTACTGCAATAAATTGACTTAGGATGGTCTATTTTATTGTCATTACTTAATATTGTAAAATAGAATAGCACCCAGTACAACCTGACATTGTTATTTCTTAACGTTCTAATGACATTCTTATAACCAAGCAAGAACGTTAATACAACGTCTTAAAAAAAAAAGGAAAGAAAAAAAAGTTTTGGACGTTTTGAATATTCCTAGAACAAAGTTTTTATAACTTAATGGGAATGTTATGAAAACATTCTTGTAACGTACAATTGACTTGGGGAAGAGGAGAGATTCGCGTTTGCACTGAACACGTTTTAAGTTACATACGAAAACATACAAATCCATTTAATCTAATCGGGAAAACTATTTCAGAGTCAGTCAAAATAAAATCAAATACAACAATTTATTATGTCAGATAACTGTATCATGTCAATTTCATTATCAGTTCAAAGATAATAAATACAAAACATCAAATGCTCTGGAATACAGCGAGAAGATGTGACCCAGACATTATAAAATACATGTGCTGGCATACACTCCGCATCACGGGCTAATTTGAGTTACAAATCACCACAAAACTTCTTCAGCATCTCCCTAAATAGTCAGACCAAGGCAGAAACCTCTTTGAGTTCACATGAGTTCACACGGGGGACTTGCATTAATCACCGTCCCAGACTTACAAGGGGGACAGAAGTTGATTTAAATGGGGGCACACCCACAGCAGTTAACAAGATCTAAACTCTCCACACCTTATTGCCTTTTTAGTTTAATTCTGTAGGAATGAGACCTTTCTACCAGTCGCACTAAGATTCAAATGACGTTTTAACACTGTATGATAATTGTTCATATTAAACCATAGATATTTTTGGGTGAATTCAGGCAGGGATGGGTGAAGGAAATGATGTGTATATTGGGAGGTGATAAACTCAAGGTGTGATCATGATTCGAATGGGGATGGTAATATTGCAAGAGAGTTCAAATGTTAACGCCCTTTGTTTTATCACAGAGTAGCCCTCTCTTCCAGTTCTTCCAGTTTCTCCAGTCTTACAGTAATGAACATATTGATTTTTTTGTTTGTTTGTTTAAGCTCAATCAACTCTATTGATTCACATTGTGCCCCTAAAGCTAATTTTTACCTCTAGCTCAAGCATTATCCTGGATGCAAGCACCAGCATTTTGTACTCGTATGGCAAGTGACAGTTCAGAGCACCATTTTAAGAGCATACAAGCTCTTTCATTTGAATTTCAAAAGGTGAGAGGAACTGCATTTTTGAAACTAGGCTGCTCGTTTCATTATCACAGGGCGGGAAATATTTTCTGGAACAGACATTAAAAAGAAACAGGTCTGAAGCAAAATGGCATTGAGTTCTCTGGCGGCACAATGTTCTCTCCCTTGTAAGTCTATAATGCCATCTGCACTTTAACTCTAACATCTCTTCCTGAAGCAAAGGGTTTACAAACCCAAAAAAAAAACTCATGAGTTACAAAGTGCGAGAAACCGAAAAACGGTAGAACAGGTTGAAAAAATAGGGACTGTTGAAATATTGGAGGCTCTCCAAGGTGTTAACACACAATGACCTGCCCTAATCTCTGCAGTAAAGGGTGTCTCTAATGGCACTGCATGACACTAAGATATTCCAAAGACCGCCTAAACGCACAGTAGATACAGTAGCCTCACTGCCCTGTGACAAAAAGAAAAAGAGCCATTTCAAAGTGCTTGTTAATTGACCTAACAGAAATGGTGGATGAAATGGCCCAACGTCTTGCTTGTTTCTATTGATCATGGTAGCAGTAGTTAATCAATAACCAGCATAATTATCAGCCACACATAGAGTGCATTTTCTGTATCTGGCTAAATAGATGCCACTATAGCTGCTGTAACTATTTTGTGTGTGTGTGTGTGTGTGTGTGTGTGTGTGTGTGTGTGTGTGTGTGTGTGTGTGTGAATATCTGCCATGAGAGTCTTAAAGGGATGGTTCACAAATGTTCCTTAATTGTACATTCTGTAATCACTTACTTGACGACTCATGTCGTTTCTGACTTTCTTTCTTCTGTAGAACACAAAGGAAGATACTTTGAAAAGAAAAACATCATTGGAACCAAATGATTTTCAAAGGATATTTTTCAAAACATCTTTTTCATATATTTCTAAAAAAGAAAGAAATCAATGACATTAGTGTGCATAACAAATTATAGATTTTTTTTTGAGTGGATATTCCTTTAATGCTGAAACATTTAATAATATTTTCAAAACTTATATATATATATATATATATATATATATATATATATATATATTTTTTTTTTTTCCTCTGTAAACTAAGTCATGTAAGGTTGGCCTGTGAAACAATGCACCCAGCATGCAATAAATGCCGCATAGAGTTTTTAATTGAACTAAACCAAAATAGTGGCAATACAACTAATATGACTTCATCCATCTTTGTCACACAACACTGCGGACTTAACAGCTGTGAATGTAATGACTCTGTTGATAATATTGTGAGGTTCACAAAAAGCTCTTCAGAAAATGAATTGCTTCAACAGAAACACCTCGCATCTATACACAGCAAAATTCCCAGTGTTAAATTAACACTCCTGGTGTACATATAGGACCAAATTAACACTCCTGGAGTTAAATGGACCTATATGTACACCAGGAGTGTTAATTTAACACTGGGAAATTTGCTGTGTAATAATGGTGTTAAAGATTTACCCCGAATGTTGAATGATAAAAGCTTTACACTGAATAAATAAAACACACATATATTCACAGTCACACACATAGAAAAGAGCCACTCACACCACAGGCCCTTTCATCAGACTGCCATTGCTCAATCATCTATCTTTCTCTCCATGAAATAATTGTCTCTCACTTTCTCCCTCTGGCCAGAACACCGTGTCTATGTCTGACAGCAGAGAAAGATGAGCTATGACAGTCTGAAATTATGTCCTTTTGCCTTTGACCTATAAGACTGAAGCCCCTTTTGCTCTGCAGTCACTGCTCTTTCTAATTCAATCATTTCCTTATCACATGTTGTTATTTTTGTCATGTATGTTTTGTCTAAAATTCCAGTTAGAACCGCAACAGCCGTTATCATTTTTAGATATGATTTATTCCAGAACACTGTGGTGGGTGTCAAGGGCTCCACAGACAACTTCAGAGAAAAATCATAATAATCATGTCAAATAATAAGATTATTCAATTATTTTACTCTACTGAGAGCAATAGATGAATGTGTTATGTTTCATTTTATATATATATATATATATATATATATATATATATATATATATATGACAAGGCTGAGAGATATGAGAGATCATTTTAAGATCATTTAAGCTTTAAGATCACTTTAGGCCAAATGGCTGAAAAAATTACAAATACAATCACTAGTATAATGATTTTGTTTTATCACGTATGACCAATGGGCAGCACTGTGATCAAATTGGTGTGGTCAGAGTGAGATGAAAATGGCACATGCAAAGTTTGCTGTCAATATGCCAAAGTATTGCAGAGACACAGGTTCAGAGTCATTTTGGCATAAAAAAATTCATAATGATTTGTTGGTACGGTATGAAGATGATATGTTTTGATTTGGGTAAAAATCAGACAAACAGTTTAGGAGGGGTTCGAAAAATCTTTTGTTTATCAAGAATCTCAAAATGGCGGACAGGAAGTTTGACTGACTATAGCCAAACTGGTATATCTATGTTCTAGGCATGATTTAAGGAATCTATTAAGATCAGTTTCACATTAGGATAATTTAATCAGAAGTTATTAGCATTTTTGGAAATTTCAATGTAACATTTTAACTGTCTGACATGGTGCCGAAGACACGAGTTCCGTAATGATACGCCAATATGTTCATAAAATACAGCATTTTACAACAAAATTCAAAATGGTCAATGCCCAAAATGGCTAATATCTGTAAACTGGGTTTGACTTGGCATGCTGTATCAAATCTAAAGAGACCAGTTTTGTGATTTTTAGGCCAAACCGTTCAGAAGTTATAGGCAAAAGAGCCATTTATTATATCTCCTGTTACTAAAACTGTGCAGGTAAACTCAGATCAGTTGTCATAACACACACCAAGTTTGGTCGGCCTCACATTAATTTTGGCTTGCTCTTTGACAAATTAAGTTATTTGAGAACACTTTGACAAATCAACTTGAAATACCTTTTCTTCATCTTTTTGTCATCATGGTCTGAAGATGATCTGGTTAAATTTTCGTGAAAAAAAAAACATCAAAATGGCGGAAATATTTTGACGGAAAACTATCAAATGGTGCAAATCTTCTTGAGCCAAGGATTTAGAGGAAAATTTCATTTTGTTTCTAGCCATTAGTATTTAAAAGTTATTCGAGTAAATGCGAGTCCAAATTTGGACAGTTGGTGGCGCTAGAGGGATTTAAAAAGAAACTCAAAATTTGCTATGGTGACAGTTCAGACTGTCTTCTATTAATGTGACAAATTTCATAACATTCCCATTAGTGGTTGTATTGGCTGCCATAGACTGCAGAGTAAAAGAAGAAAATAATAATAAGAAGAATGGCAACGAGTACAATAAGTTCATTCACACCTTTGGTGCTTGGCCCCTAACAATAATAATGAGATTATTCCATTAAACACCTATCACACACACACACACACACACAGACAAACACAGTGCTTGAAATAACCTAAGATATAGGCACACAAACTCAGTACACCCCTGAGTAAAGCTGATGAGATCAAACTGGACTTCAGTGGGTTTATTTCTCTTGTACTCACTATATCCACTCATTTCTCCACTCTCTGCGTCTGACTCATCCAACCCTGCCCCCATAACAAGTCTCTGCAGCATTGCTTTTAGAAGAAAGCAAAGCAATTGCACCCTGACAAACACTCCGCCATCTTGTCTCCACCACAAAAGGAAGAGAGAGAGAGAGACACAGAGAGAGAGAGATTATGGCGAAATACATCAGTCACAGACTGACCCAACCACGAGAGATACTCACAAAAGAAAACAAACACCCTGCTTCATCATGCTAAGGGTAATAGAGGTTAAGTATGGTAAATCACATCACAGAGGATGTTCCCTGAATCTTAATGCTGATATGTCATGCTGCTTCGAAGAGACACTTAACACTCTTATGTTGTTCTGAAGTAAAGCCAGACATCTTCTAGTCGCGTGTAGCCAGACCTTTGACTAACCAGCATAATGTTTGGTCCACGATACAGCTTATTCTGGCCAAGAACCGCCCACTTAGGAAGAGTGAATGAATTAATTAGACTTGGGCGGTAGTCTGTGCGAACAGTTAAAAGAGCAGAAAATGTGCATAGACTATTCAATCTAAAATCTTGAAGTAAATGTATTCGTGTGATGGCAAAGTTGAATTTTTGAACTTTTGTAAGATTAAAAATGCTACTGCCACTGACCCAATTTGATGCTTCTCTGCAGAAACTATTACAATTATTAAATGTTAGTATTTAAAAAAAAATGAATACAAAAATATCTTACTGACCCCAGTCTTTTGACCAGTAGTCAGTAGAGTTAAACTCAAGCATATCTGCAATATAGGCTATATATATAACAACACAGTCTCATGAAGATGCGTATCTATACCACGAATTTCATTTCTCGAGGCATTTATACAGCAAAAATGTTTTTTACGTGCTTAAGCTACACACTAAAAAACCCTGGGGTAGGTTTAGGGGGGTGGGGAGTTCGTTCGTATTATACGCCAAAAAGTGCGAAAAACTCGAAAAACGCGTACCATACATGCAAAAACTGTATAAAACGCAAAAACTGTTTTTGCTGTATAAATGCCACGAGAAATGACATTCGTGCTATAGATACGAACTTTAATGAGATCAGGCTCATATATAAATATATATATATATATATATATATATATTTTACACCTGAAGTCTGTGTATGATGCTGTTTCACTTCATCATTCACATCATGAATGTTCTCTGAGGCTTCATTGCTTGAATCCGCTCATTAAAGGATACACGCAGCTGACAATCCAATAAAATGATTTTTCAAGCACTGCTGCTCATTGACCATGTTGCTCGCAGAGCCCACAGATGGCCTGTCATTTTAAATGCGTCAATTATGTTGTGATTTCCCATAACATTGGCTAATCCAGTTCCAAAAGTACCTTTAAATAAGTCACGCAGATGCTGAAAATGCAAATGGAAGCAGGTGCTCGCTAGCTTTTCATTCTGTATCTCTGCTGTTGAAAAGCAGATGTTTACTTTTAGGAAAGTATGATATGGACAAAGACGTTTTAGGTTCACCAAACGTTTCTCCTCTACGCAATCTCTCCATTCAAACGGCACAACTTTGTTTGACTGTAACAAATAACCACGAGGGGCAGCATGAGAGGTAGGATAAATAAAATCCAAAATTGCTTTGGCAATGCTTTCTATCACTCCGCACTGTCTGCTGCTTCCATCTCTGCGATCTGCCAGTTCCTCAGGGGAGAAACTTCAGGTACATTACCCAGGCATGAATCATAAACTTCCACATTAATATACTTTTAGATTTCCATTCAGAGCCCATAAGGACTCTTCCCTTTGGTGTATTTCTACGGAGATAGCGAAGGCTTTTAATGATGCCGTTCACATTGCAGGAAGAATGGTGTGATTTAGGCCCCATGTTAAAAAAATCCTAGCCTCTTTACTGCTTATTTAAGCTTCCTACAGCCTTAGAAGCTTTAGAACGAATGAGAAAGAACAGATTGAATTAAAGAGTTGGATACAGGGATAGACCGTACACAAAGGCTTCGTGCTGAAGGTTGAAAAGCATTTAAGCATAATAAATCTTTCGTTCTTTAAATAATCTATTTTCTAAATGCTAAACAACAGCAAATGTTTGTTTATGAGGCCATTTAGTCAGGTCATTACTTGATCGTTGCCTAAGGTCCAATGGCAAAACCCAGGGAAGCATGAAATGTGAAACTTTTTCCGTAGTATTATCTTGTTGGAGCGTACAATGCAAGTGCCTCGGGTTTAATGAATCACAAGCGCTATTATAGGACCTACATTTGACTCCTGAGGTGATGACTTCATGCATAATAGAATTCTAAATCATTAATACAATTATTATTATTAGAGATTAGTAGTAGTTTAGTGTGGTTCAGCATGACTTTTGAAACGGTTTTTCCTTTTTAAAAAAAGGATAATTCTGGACTGTGTCAGAGAGTCTTTGCACTGCGAAAAACCAAGTATTAGCATAACACTGGAGATGAAAAGCAAAGCTTTAAATTGTCTACAGTATCTATTCAGGCAAAGTCATCGTTGTAGCGAAAGGCTGTGAATTATTATAATTTTAAATTATAAACTAAGCCGTGGAGTGAAAATCAATGAACATGTTAAATTGTCACATTCACAGAGAGATGCATGGCTGCATTTCAACAAGAGATCTGGCCTTGAATATTTTCTCTAAAAGGACAGAGAGAGGAATAACAGTAAATTGTGCTTGTGCTTTTCCGGGAACTGGACAGAAAATTGAATGGAATGTAATCTCTGTTCATCAATGTATTGTGTACTGCAAGTGCTTTTACTGTACACTGAAATATATAAAATGAAATTATATATTAAATGTATATGTTTCTTCTTTAATTACTTGGATAAAAATCATTTCTTTCAAAGGTCAGTCTCTGCACATTGCTTAATACTTACAAATCATATTTGGCACAGAAAAAAAAAATCTTCAGATAAAATGAGAACAGGGGGTTTATAAATGTCACAATCATATGAATTTAAAATGTATAAATTCTAGTAGTTTAGCTTATCTTCTGATAATTTACTCACCCCCATGTCATCCAAGATATCCATGTCATTCTTTCTTCGGTTGAAAAGTAATTAAGGTTTTTGATGAAAAAATTCCAGGATTTTTCTCCATATAATGGACTTCAGTGGGAACCAAACGGTTCAAGGTCCAAAAGACAGTTTCAGTGCAAACTGTTCAAAGGGCTTTAAACGACACCAGATGATAAATAAGGGTCTTATCGAGCGAAACGGTCACTCATTAAAAAAAAAAAACAACAATTTTTTTTTTATAAGCTCAAATGGTTGCCTTGCTCTGTTCTGTGATGCGCGTTCGTGACTCTCCTGTTCGAACTTGTTTATCAAAATGAACAAATCTTTTTTTTGTGTCATTTAATGGCCGATCGTTTCGCTTGATACGACCCTTATTCATCGTCTGAAATTGTTTAAAGCCCTTTGAACAGTTTGCAATGAAACTGTGTTTTGGACCTTGAACCGTTTGGTTCCCATTGAAATCGATTACATTGAGAAAAATCCTGGAATATTTTCATCAAAAACCTCAATTTCTTTTCGGCTGAAGAAAGAAAGACATGGACATCTTGGATAACATGGGGATGAGTAAATTATCAGCAAAATCTCTCTCTCTCTCTCTCTCTCTCTCTCTCTCTCTCTCTCTCTTTCTCTCTCTCTCTCTCTCTCTCTCTCTCTCTCTCTCTCTCTCTCTCACACACACACACACACACACACACCCTTGAGGTATCAGAAGTGGCTGCATCCTCATCTTTCCATCTGGTGAGTTCCAAGTGAAGTGATCTGTGGTCAATCTTTAGTGACAGATGCTTCTCACTGCGCTCACACATATGCAAACAGACATTTCTTTTTTCTGAAAACATACACATATATACCGAAAGAAACAGACATAAGTGAGCAGTATCCACATTGGTCTCCTCAAGGGTACAAACTGCAGTGCTTTAATTGGAAAAATAGACGCCACTGAAAGCAAGTGTTTACACAACTGATAGAGCAATGCTGGCGCTGCAGGCATCACCCTGACTGCCATTTGAGAGAGCGCCAAGTCACACAAAATACCATTTGAGCACTTTAATGTGGGGAGACTTTGATTACATGCTTTTACAATACATAATTGCAATAAAAACAAACTTTATAAGCTGAGCAATTTTCTTTGAATGTAAAATTAAAGTCTTTGTAAATTCAGGCTTGTACCTTTTCTATGGGATCGTTCACCAAAAAAATGAAAATTCTGTCATCATTCCCTCATGTAGCTACAAACCCTTAAGATTTTATTTTTATTTTGGAGAATAAAAAAAAGATGATATTATGTACAATTTTTTTTAAAGTGCCGCTATTATGCTTTTTTAGATCTTCATCTTTCATGGAGTGTTATAGCTGTTTGTAAATGTAAAAAGTCTGCAAAGTTTCAAAGATCAAAGTGCACGATAAATGAGTTATTGTCTCCAAAAAGAAAGAACTGACTCAGAACTGCCTGAAATGAGTCACCAGTAATTTCAAAGTCTTTCTTCACATTTTCATAATGCCAACCTATGGTCTTCACTGGCTGCCCGTCAACAACATCTAGATTAACCTGCTCCCAAAACACCAGCTCTAGTTGTATATATTTAAAAGAAGAGGCTCTGTTTTTTCTATTGATATATTGCATGTTCAGATATTCATACAAAAAATATTACGGGGGCCATAAGGATTTGGTGAAAATGATCAAAAGTTCTGGCAGTGGGTGGCAACTTAAAAAATAAAACAAAAAACAAGAATTTATTTTCACTCTTTTGAGTGAACTATCTCCAAAAGTAGTTGTACTGTATTCAAGACCTGTAGTTGACCATCAGGGTTAGTTTTCCTCTCGCTCTGCCTCTATGGACAAGAGAAGCATTGGCAGGCTTTTGAACATCACAATGCTATTGCAGTTCTGGAGCACGTAGCTACCGCCAACTCCACTGCTGCCCCCCCCAGGGCCCTGGAACTTTTTAATCTAATTAAAACAAGCTGAGAAACGAGTTGAAAGGAAAGGTCGCCACGGGGAAATGGAGGAAGCGTTTTGCCAATGTGGGCCTTTTCCTCAGTGACATTAACAAGTTATCAGGCTTGGAGAACGTGCAGTATAGCGTAGGGACTGAGACACCAACTGACAACTTTGGAGTGCGGGTGGGACTTACTGTCAGTGGTTGAGACGCTGTGACTGACAGTGTAATTAATTACACCGTTTGGACAGAGCAAAGCCAAAAAGAAGACAACTTTCCATCGTTCAACAGTGTACCATTTGATTTTCCATAGGAAAGAACAGCCAACATTTCTTTTATTTTGTTTTATCTTTTTGGCACTATGCAACCCTGCTTAATTCATAATTCAACTCTTACATTTACTATCAGAAACTCCAAATTTAGAGAAACAAACTGTTTTGATTGCTCTACACTGTTGGACCCAACGCATTCACATCCTATAGGGCGTCATTAACTGACGCTTTTGCCAATGCGTATATATCCAACGGACTCTTTAGCGTCAAAATAACACACTTTGGTTATGGTAGGTTTAGGTCTGGGATAGGGTTAAGGTTAGACCACTAGGAGGCGCCTTCTGGCCCATATATATCTGCGTCTCATATTGATGCTAAAGGGTGCCATGTGTGTTGGATGTCTACGCATTGGCAAAAGCGTCAGTAAATGACACCTTGGGATGAGAACGGGCTGTTGGACCAGTATACTGGTAGATTAGGGTCTAACAACTTTAAACGGACAATATGTAATTTTTTTTGGCCACCAGGGGTCACTCATTTCACATAATAACAAAGACGTACTTTGATGACGTCAGGAAAGAGCGTGGGCTCGCGGGAGTTGTTGTCGCTGTCAATGACAACCAGCTCAGCTCATGACATGACATGATCGTTTTTTACAAAATATACGGATATACGGCATCTCTCTGTAGATTTAGCTTGTCAAGAAGCTTTAAATGCAACCCCAATGTTTACCTGTGTCATGCTTCTCCTGCGCGGCTCGCTAACAGCAACAGTTGGCTGATTTGAATGAGACGACCGGAACGGGCAGCGCTATATGCGCGCGCAGCACCGGGGGACAGTGCATCTCGTCTGAGTGAGCGCTCGTGAGCGGGCACGTGATTTACACGCATAAAAATACGTCTTACTTTTTTTCCTTCGTCATTTTCTATGCTTTCTTGGCGGTAGTCCAGTGTTCCCCTTTGTGTTTGGTGGTTTCGCCGGGTTCCGCAAGGAAGTTAGAGAAAATAGTGGAGTCAAAGGTTATATGACGCCATAGACGGACGACGAAACGGAAATAAAGAAACGTCCCGTGTCTTCGAATTAAACTATAAATTTCTCCGTATTTGAAAGTTGGTTGAAACTGTCGGGATAATGTAAGTACACATCTAATAGAAATATATAACATAGATACAGTTATTTTTGCTATTTTTAAAGCCGTAAAAGTACAGATTGTGGCTTTAAATATTGCAGATCCGTTTGTATACGTATTATTATTATTATTTTAATCCCTTACATTCGAAAGATCCTAATACATACTTTTTGAAGGTAGACCAAAGACAAGTAATCAGACTCTAACCCAGGTTCTCGGTAAGATTATATCCTCTGCCTAAAACCATAAAAAGAAGCTTGTTCACTCTAAGCAGTAGACATCCAAGACTGAATCATCTGAATGCCATTCACATTAATTTCATAGCTCTATAATCTTACTGAATGTCAACAATTGTTTCAGGTGTCTATTTTCTCCTCATGCACTTTATTAGAAACATCTGGGACAAAGTTAGCTGAGAACTGCATTAATTCTCAAAAAGCAACCTCTGCACAATAAACAAATCCTTGGGGAAACCACGTTCTATCAGCGAACAAAAGTTCTGTATTTTTTTATGTGGATCAGAGTGGTTACTGTTCCTGTTGTTTTTCAAACACATGTATTGACACTCTGTTACGGTTCATACTCCCTATTTCCATACACTCATGCCTGGATTGAAATGACATCTAGTCAGAAATATCTCTGAGGCATGAGACATCACAGACAATTCAATGACAAGGAGAACACAATGAGAAGAGCCAATAGTATGTTGCGAGAAGAAGAGCTTTACGACCCCGTGCTGTTTTGTTTTTCGAAAGAGGACGTCAGGAAGCACACTGGTCTATAAACCTACCGCCACAGGCTCTCATTAAAGTTTCCTGTGTGGTGGATGCATCCAGTTATGATTCAGAACAGATAGATATTTCAGCCCGTTCTCATCCTTTAGCGTCACATAGAACGCTATATGACAAAACGCCGCTATACTACGCACATGGCACCCTTTATCGTTAATATAACACGCAAACCCAAGTCATCATAAATCCTTTAGCGTAATATGAGACTACCCTACCCTACCCCACACCTAAACCTACCCATCACAGTGCGTTATATTAATGATAATGGGTGCCATGTGCGTAGTATAGCGTTCTATATGACGCTAAAGGAGGGGAATGTGTTGGATATTTCACAGTCCATACACAGACCATACATTTTTTTGAGACCATACTCTCCCTTCCTCTTCCGGCTCTGGCTCACTCATCGAGGCAGGCCGTCTCTCTCCATCTACTGGCTGGTAGTAGTGCGCCATGATCCAAAACAACAATTTAAGTGTCTTGGTGTCGAAGGGCGCATTGATGGCGAGACGACACAATTGCTCAGCGTATCTAAATAAACCCCTTCAAACAGCGCATTTTGGAGCATAATCCATTTCTTTGATTGGCATTCTGTCACATGAAGATGACAAAGAGGAAAATAATCCTGTAGGGTATCTGGACAGTCTCACATGAAGTAACCATTCTAAGTGTGGGCAAAGCTTTTAACATTTGTCAACAGTGAGAGCCAGTAAGTCTGTTCCTATGATTATCCTGACCAGCAATCTATTTAAGACAATTGACATTACATTAATGATAGTACAATTGTTTGTTGCATTCAATCGTTCATACAGAACATTGGCAACTTATTCCCTTACGGGTAATTTTATAATTTGTAGGTGATTCACCATAGATTAGTTATTCAAATTAGATTCCCTACAATCCAATAAGAAATGTCTTTAATATTAAAGTAAACTCAGGCAAATACAGTCAGTGTAACACGGTGTGTTTAAAACCACAGTGTGAACAGGGAGGCACTTAAATACGTTATGATGACGAACTACATGATGAACAGCTGTGATGATCGAGTTAGTGTCCATGGAAACAGACAAGTGCAGGGAAACTAAGACAAAGGAGCACATGTGACTAATGAATACAAACTAAACCAAGTTCAAACACAGTTGAATACATGTAATATATGTGTTCAAGCTGAAAGAGTCAAGGATCAAGCGCTCAATCAATGGCTGAATTTATGCAGTGAATGAACTATTTGGGATTGACATTCATAATTGACCTATGGCTAAGCCACGCCCCCTTCACTCACTCGGACAAACAGTCAACATTCGGGGACAGGCGGCAGCTGTAACAGTACGAGACATTTCACAAGAGGGAATTGGTGATTTTTGGAGAAAGAAAGATTATCATCTTGAAGTCACTTAAAGGGCCTTAACTATGAATGGGAGGGTTATATTAAAATTTCAAACTTAAAATTTCAAAGTCTAGATGCTCTGTTGTGGTTATGTGTCGACATTGAAGCAAAATAAATTTCTAAAACAAATATGCTGTGGAGTTGCTATGTGTTAAAGTTCAAGCTAATTATCAAGGGTCAAGGATCTAGCGCTTAATAAATGGCTATATTCACCAAGTCAGTGTTTGGGATTGACATCTAGATTTGCGAACAGATGGGACTCTCAAATCCCCTTCTCTTACTCACCATAACCCCCCCCCCCAAAAAAAAAAACAAACAAACAAAAAAAAAACGTGTAACCATAGCAACAGATAACAATTGTAGACAACAAGGCTTTGTATTGCATATATACAGATGCCATTTTCATTCCAAACTATTTCAGGCATCTCCCACTGCTATTTGCCTCTGCAGATATGCACTGTTAAGTGTCCCAAACACTTAAAGGGAGTAATATCTTTATCTCTAGTCACAAAACATCCCTATTTTCTGGCCTTTTTTCATAACCTGAGAGAGGTTGAAAGCTCTAGCATTAGTGACTGACTGCAAAAAGCACACACAGTCTACTGGTTCCATACATACAGCACATTTTAACCTAACTTGCTCTGAAAAGAGACTCACTTGGGTAACAGAATGTAGAAGTCAGTGTAAAATAACTAAAATATGTATGCATGTATGATGGCCAATCTTCACTAAAGTTTACATTCCATCAGTAAGAGTTGAGTGTGAATGTTGAACTAGCAGAGCAATTGTACAGATGCACATAAAATATTGCAATCCACACAACATAATAGGATAAATATAGGAGTTCAAAAGAGGACAAATTGTTGGTGCGCATCTCGCTGGCTCATTGATGACCAGGACAGCAAGTCTTTGTGGTTTTTCGAGAGCTGGGAAATGACATCCAGGGAAATGTCGGCACACCACCACATAGGATGAACCACATCCAACTGGAGTAATTGTCAACTCAAGAGGAAGCTGTCTGAAAGGGTTGTCCAGGTACTAACCTGGGTTGTATCCAAAAAATAAAACCACAGCTGTCCAACCCACTGCAGAGTTAAATGACCACCTCAACTATCCTGTTTTCACTAAAACTCTTAGTCGGGAGCTCCCATTTTGAATTCATGGTTGGCCTTGCTAGACAAACCTTTGGTCACAGGCCAATGCCAAATGTTGGTTTCATTGGTGCCAACAGGGAAAATCTAGGGATGTGGACAATGTGAAACTTATATTGTTCTCTGATGAGTCCACCTTCACTGTCTTTGTCATATCCATGCAAATTACAGTGTGGAGAAGCCCCAAATATGCGTATCACTCGGACTGCTGCATGGCCTGAGTGAAACACAAGGGTGGAACACCAATGGATTGGGCAGCAATATCACAGCATTGATGGGAAAGCCACTGCCTAGGACTACGGAACCATTCCAGAGGACCATGTTCACCTAATGGTTCAAACACTACCCTGAAGGATAATGCACCAATACACAAAGCAAGACTTGTGACACAATGGTTTGATGAACATGAAAGTGGAGTTGAACATCTCCCATGGCATGCACAGTCACCAGATCTAAATATTTTTGAGCTACTTTTTTTTTTTTTTTTTTGGAGGATTAAGTCAGAAAACGTTTTCATCAACCATAATCACATAGTTACCTGGCCACTGTTCTGGAAAAGGATATGCGGAGGCCTTTGGCCACTGTGAAAGACTTGTATCTGTCATTCCCTAGATTAAATGATGCTGCATTGGCCAAAAAACAAGGCCCTAAATTAATAATAAATTATTGTGGTCTAAAACCAGGTACTTCAGTTTTTATTGCCCTAAACCCTCTACCTGCAAATATACCTCTTTACAATTAAAATGGGCATATGATTATTTGTGTGTGTGCTTTTGTGCTCGCCCTGTCTGTCACTTCTGAAATGAATGGCACTCATAACAGAGGAGTCATAACCAATTCTCCTCCACTTGCCTGTCGGGCAGAGAAATTGCTGATGCTTTAGATTTCCAAGGTAAAGAGAAGATTAAGTGTGAATCGTCGGTGTGTCCTGCTCTATACAAATCTAAGCTGAAGATAAAGTAGTGCTTTGTTCATGTCAGTTTTAGTTCCCTATGTGAGGGAAAAGCATTTATGGTATATTAGCACCATTAAGGTTTCAACCTTTGGGATGTTTTTCCTTGTCAAAGTGATAGGATTTATAAGCACCCTGCCACAAGGTTACACATTTGTCTGATGGCTCCACATCACAATAAATAACAAAAACTACCAGCAGTTTTATTATAGACACCCTAATTATAGCTTAGGCCATCATGAGTTAAAGTCCACAGATAGTGCATGTCGCAGTCTACAAAAAGTAAAACTAAGTACAGGAAAAAAAAAAGTTGTGCGTCATGTTTGTCAATTCATAAATGGATGAATGTATTTCAAAACAGTTCAAAAGGCCAGATCTCTTGGAATAAAGACAAATAAGTGAAAAAAAAAATCAAACAGAAGTAAAGCACAAACATTCATCGAAATAAATAGTTGATCTATAATCTCACATTTTTGGGAGAACAAATGTTGACCCTGCAGGCACTTCTAGGCAGTGAAGTATTGATTCAGAAAGTTTTCAGTGCATAAGAGGCAGACAAATGCGAAATTCTGCATGTACTTTTGGGGATCACATAAATCTGCTCAGATAGAGAGAGCCGGAGGTCAGATATGTTGTTCCACACACTTACGTCAAACAAGTACACCCTCACAAAGCAACTGAAATATTAGTGTGCATTAAAGGAGCATTTCACTCATTTAAACTTTAGTGAAAGTGGATTATATATGTAGTCGAAATGTAAAATAATTTTTGAATTTGTTACCCTCTTGACCGAGAAAAGACACAGAGAAGGGCGCATTTGTATGTAAGACAACAACTCCCACAATGCACCACATTGCACAGCTCTGCAAGCCACACCCACTAATCGGGAACAGCGCAAACAGAGAAATCACTCTTCCGACGACAATTCTAACGTTAGCTGTCACCAGAGTTTGAAATCCATTTCACACTACATTTCTAGTTAGTTGGCTGTGGCGACCAGGACGATCGAGGGCGAGGGATGTAAGAAGACGGCGAATGGGTGCAAATGGGTGAAGTGTCCCTTTAAAAAACTAAATGTTCCACAGAGCATGAGGCAAATGGCCATTTGAAAGGATTTTTGTTATTGGTGTTGTTGTTATGGGTTTAAATGCTGAAAATAAACTTTCTTTTCCTGTTTTAAAATGCCTATCATCATAAAATTTCTCCCAAATATATTTTGTTAATGAATAATATATATATATATATATATATATATATATATATATATATATATATATATATATATATATATATATTCAACCGAAATGAAGACGACACAAAAAAGATAACATTTACAGTACAATAACGTTTTATTAGTTAAAATTAGTTAACTAATTTAGTTAACAAACTAAGAATGAACAAAACTTATATAGCATGTATTAATCTAATGCCCTATTCGCACAGGATTAGTATTATCTGGGGACCTTATGTGAATTTAAAATTACTCATCCACATCTGAATTTTCAAATTCGCACGGGATAAGCGAAGCCTGTGATTTTACTAGAAAATACTGACTTATCTCCCGGATAGTAGTTGAATAGTTGAGTCGTTTTTTTAGTTTGCTTTTTGCACACAAAAAATGTTCTCGTCGCTTGATAAACCTATAGATTGAGACACCATAGTCACTTGGACTATTTAAACGATGTCTTTAATAACTTTTCTGGCAGATATCAATTTCAGAGAAGCCTGAAGGAGTGAGCCAGCTCACAGATTTAAAAATAATAATAATAATAATAATAATAATAATAATAATAATAATTTGAGTATTTACTGACAGAATTTTCATTTTGGGGTGAACCATCCCTTTAACTGACAAATTTCAATAATATCAAATGAGACCAAACTCATTTAAATTTTTTTTTAAATAAAATAATAAACTAAAATTGTATTTTCATAAACTAAATTTAGATCCCATTTTATTAAGCAAAAATTATCAAATATAAATTAAAAGACCCAAAGACATTAAAACAAATTAAAAATGAACACTGCTTTGGAGGTAAAATCAGTTGTTTCATATTATAATAAGGATGAACAAGTTGCCTGGAGGCGTGTGCATGGAACAACATAGTTTTCCCTCTTCCAGCTTCTTAGTGGCTACTTAATTAGCTAACACATTGTCAGACATGGAGTGCAATGGTTTGATGCCACACAGTCAAAGCAAACGCATTCATGTGAGATCTGATGTCATCAAGGCGTAGAACAAAGCCACAGCCCTTAAAGCAATAAATACTTCAGTGGTACATCGGATTCCTTCAAGACAGAACAAAATATAACTAAGTCTGACTAAGCTCTAAGATCACCCTTTCAACTCATTTACTATGTCACAGACATTCTTTTCCAGGGCACTCCGCACACAACTGCAAGCAATCCCGATCTACTACTATGATGAGCACGGATGACTTCCGCCACACTTTTTGGCTGCGGTTTGTGGGGCATCCTCCCCTGCTGCATCCGATTATTGTAGCCAGGCAATTTAAACGCTAACCTTATCCAAACTGACAAGTGGGCAATTCTCTCCCTCCTCAATCACACATACCCAGAATGCTCTAGTTTCTTATTTACAGCCTATTTTCCAAATGCCACATTTGTTTCTGTTTACACCAAGGACTGAGGGCCATCAGCTGTGAAGCATTGTTCAGATGGGTTTCACCCCCGAGTGAGTTGTGGCAGGCAGATACGGCCCTATTCACGTTTATCTTTGTGGGGGCAGATCTGACACTCGCCAGTTTGCCTTTTATCATCCTGGCTTAGCACTACAGAGATGAACCTTACAAGCAGAGATAGTTATATGGTCATATTCTCTAAAGGGTTGCATTACTAATTTCTAACAATGTTGTGTTGTGAGCTGTGAACATCCATCCATCCATTTCCACTGATCATATTTTTTTCAATATTGCCATAGTTTGACCATTTTTTTCAAAACTTTTGTATTTATATACTTTTATTTGTGCTCTTTTAGTTGTAATATAGTGTATTTCTCAGAAAAATATTGATAAATAATAACAAATATTTAAATGAATAAACAACACCTGTCTACATTGTTTTAGAAGATTAAATGTACTATTTATTAAGTATGCGGATGAGCTCAATTCATATATGACAATTAAAACGACTGATTGGCAACAGTTTCCAAGATATTTAAGTTTTAACATTTTACGTCCATGTATATTGTGTAGAAAGTACCTGTAAATCAAATTAATATGAAACAAAAGGCAAAAAAAATAGTATGTACTCTAGTCTTTCATTAAATACAGCATTTCTTGTCACTGTCCAACAATATTCGGTAACACTTTACTTGAAGGGATGTGCATAAGACTGACATGACACCTTCATAACCATGACATGACATATGTCTTGAATATGAAGTGGTTTATGCATGTTTATGACAACTGTCAATAAGTGACTTTCGCTCAATAATAACATTTTGAATGCAAATATGACATTGTTTAAGATGTCTTTGTTATGACATCTTGACATAAACCATAACATCATAACCTTCAAGTAAAGATATGCAGATATATTTGAATATATATATGCACTGTTCACACAAGTATGAGACATCTCTGCTCACTTGGCTAAACCGAAATGTGTCCCTTTGCAAAATCAAACACTGGCAAAAAAGAGAGCATGACATTGGGTGCTAAACTTCCTGTAGAGTTTAGCTTCAACCCTAATTAAACACACCAATCAAGTTCATCAAGTCTTTCAGGCTTATTTGAAAACTACTACAAGTATGAGTGTTGGAGCAGGGTTGGAACTAAACTCTTTGCACTATTGCCTAAAGCTGATATAGGGAAATTTGTTCAGGAGAGTGATGAAAATTTCATTATGATTGCATCATCCATGACTTATAGGAATAACATGAAGCAGTTCATACGCTCTAAAAATTGCTGGGTTGTTTTAACCCAGCTTTGGGTCAAACATGGACAAAACCCAGCCATTAGGTTACATTGTTTGAATTAAATTTTTAACCCAATGTTTGGGTTTGTCCATGTTTGACCCAAAGTTGGGTTAAAACAACCCAGCCCTTTTAGAGTGTATAATGTATGATCCAATCCCAGCTTCAGATTGAGAGAGAGATTAACTTCAATGCTGTGTGTCAAGGATACACATTATGTAATTTCGCCATCCTTGTATTAAAAGACAAAAAAGATCTATTAGACTAAAGTATGAAACTCATGACCTCATAAAAGACCTCTGCACTCTTCCTCACCTCCTCTCAGTGCCACAGGGAGTCCAGTCTATCTCAAGCCTCTCAACTACGCCATCCCCTGCACTGCAGACTTCAAGAGGTCAAACCCAAGCCTCCCATGGTGGAGAGAAGGTGTTGTTTTTATGACCTTAGCATGTATGTGCACGTACCATTAGCATACTCTCCTGTGAATCCAGGGTCAGGGATTTTTTCTCCCCAGAACTTGAATGCCTATGGCTACATCTTCTAATAAAAATAGCAAAATGCTGAAATGTTATGATTCGTTTTATGAAACTAAAAATGTCCCACCAAACCTATAGTTGCAACCCCAATTTGATGCCGACCAACTGCTGACCACTTCATGCTAAATTTAGGAACAAAATTGTATTTACTTTACCTTTACTTTGTATTTATGTCTGTGAAACATTGTGTACTTCATGTTTGGTGGATATGACCAAAAAGTCAACAAAAAAGTTGAATAATGAGCTAATAGGTCAATATTAATAGTAACCAATTATTAATTTCATATTTATGTATTTATTAAAAATACATTTAATAATAATCTTATAATAATTATTATTAATATTATTATCATTTTTATTGTTGTCATTTATTAAAAAATAGGGCTGTGCAAAGATTAATTGCGATTAATCGCATCCAAAATAAAAGTTTGTGTTTACATAATATATTTGTGTGTGCTGTGTATACTTATTTTTGAAATATAAATACACACAACTGCAGGTATATAATTAAGAAAATGTAGAATAGATTAATATAGATTAGTTATAAATATACAGTATTTACGTGCAAATGATTCTTAATATTATATATTTATATATTATGTAAACAAATTTTTCTTTGGATGCGATCAATCGCAATTAACCTTTCCACAGCACTATTAAAAAAATGAATTGTGACCATCCATGACATCCTATTGGTAAAGACGACAATTTTGACGATTCAGCACTTTAAAATAGCTGTGACTTTTAAGCCCGCCCCTAGCACCTCCACAAGGTAATTCTTCAGATCAGTAAGCAAAGTATGACATCAAAGCTTCCCTCTCCGTTCTACATTCTCCAAAATTACATCACACACTGAAAGATTCAATGAAATATGTATTTATCTGCCTTTTCGCCCCCCCCCCTTCTGTTCAGTCAGCTGCCTGTTTCACAGGGACTTAAAGCTTGTCTCGTGGTGGGCTGTGCATGCTACAGACTATTCCATTATTTTTGAAGTGTCTGACTTTGCGCTAAAAGGGTGAGACTGAAAGAATCTTAGAGACTCTCTCCTGTTGTGACTCAAGCTGCCACCAGACAGCTTTGCATCTGCATTTTCCCACGTGAAGAGGTGTAAGCCACCTGTGCTACTACTTTGCTTCCTATTGTCTGCACAAGTGGAGAGAGGGGGAAAGCTTTGGGTGTCTTACCAGAGAACCGGATAACCCCAGTTGACTTGTAAGCCCTCATGCACATGCATGCGGTCAGCTCACAATTACACACCATTTACATGCAGTTCACGTGTGCCTGTGTGTCTGTGCACCGTGACTTAGACATTCAGTGCTTGTTATTCACCTCTGTTCGCCAGTGTGCTAACGTGCCATGAATTCATGCATGTAGTCTCGCAATACAGACATTTGACTACCGGCATATTGTAGTCTTTTATGCAAAAGAAAAGCCACTTAGACAAAAAGGGCCTATCCGACTGTAATGGAAATCCAATTGCTTCTCATTTTAATGAAGCTTATAGGGCCGGGTAAATATGAAATTGATGCTACAACAAAATTAAACCCATGTGCAAATAATTCCTTAAAATAATGCTTATGTTTCTACTTACAATTTTATACAAATATTTGTTATAGTTTTATATCATTATTGCATCCAATATAATATAATAATTGTAAATAACACAAATATTTGTTTACTTTTTTAAATAAATATTTTAGTCCAAAATCCATCAAATAGTCCCCACAATTTTTTTTTGCATAGTATTATTATTTTTAATAATATAATATAATTTATAATATGACATAATATAATACTATTTCATTATATAATAATACCACTTAAAAATAATAGCAGCTTGGAAAGAATATGAGGTAAAAAAAAAAAAATTCTAGTGTATATGTGTGTATTGATGTTTTTACAAGACCTGAACTGAAAAAAAAACACTGCAAAAATAAATAAATAAATAAATAAATAAATAAAATAATTAAAAAAATAAAAATAATCCATGACCAATCCTTACGTCCTGTAAGTGGTTTTGGACACATTAAAAGTATGTTTGCCTGTGCTGATAATGCATTACGCAAGCACAGTATAAAAAATGACCCAGTTCCATCCAACACAATGCTGTCTCTTCTTTCCACACGCACAACGCAGACACTCACACGTACACAAGCATCACAGCATCAATAAATCATAAACAAGAAATAAATGAAACATTAATTCCAAGCTTGCGGAGAGCCGCTCACAGTTGGCCAACAGGAGCCTCTCTTGCTCTTGCTGCTTTCTGGCACCGCTTAGGTCCTCATATTTCCACTGAACAAACAAAAGATGTGGAAAAGGAGCAGGAGAACAGGACACTTGAAGTAGGTTACAGCTACCCTCTTGGGTCAAATCTACCACAGCTTACAGTCCTAACCGCAAAGCAGTGAGCGGGAAAAAGAAAAGAGGATAGAAATATTTTAACAGCCCTGGATAACTCCTATCATCCATCTATCCATCTATCCATCTAGGGCAAATTTACTTCATATTAAATAGTGCTGAACCAAAATTGGTCAAAAAAAAAACAAACAAAAAAAAAAAACCCTTATGTACTGTTGGGGATGTGTTCAGCCACTATGGGGTAGCCTATTTCGCAAAACTTTCTCCGTATTTCAGCAAAAATAAAAATAGTAATAATAATAATAATAATAAATTTGTTGCACAAATCTATTAAATCAGCCTCAGTCTTGATCAAAACTAAAAAACTAAAATAAAAAATAATAATTCAGGATTTTAACACTTTAATTTAATTCATAAATGATGTCAATGATTTGGGGGGAAATTACTTATTTTCAATTGAAAATATGATTGTGAATTGGATTTTTCTTTTTTACCTTTTATCACAGTCTTGGACATTGGACTCATTGCATTGTTAGTTTTTGTGCAACATCAGATTTGAACTTTTTCTCCCTCATTTACTATTCGTGGTTGTTTTTGTCCCATTGACTTCCATTATAACCACATTTTTTGATAGCAAAGCCATGACACCATATAATCATGCATTTTTGATTGTTGGTGGTTTCCCTGCTGGGAAGAGGTAAAATTTGTAATTTTTACTGTTGATAACCATGTGGCACCATTAACACTTTAGATAGGCCTGTGCAAAAAAACAACAACAACACACACACACACACACATAGAAACATAACATAGTTTCAGGCTTTTACATGGAGTTATATTGAGTATAATAGGATATTAAAGTGTGTATGTGTGAGAGAGATAGAGTCACCTTGATGCATCTGAGAAAATCAAAATATGCACCTCAGCTTTCAGAACTACATGGTGTATTTATGCATCTGCTGCCTTTTGATAAATGCAGACTAAATAAAGCAAGTGGATTTAAATGCTTGCATGCAAGATTGCTGGTCATTTGATGGTGAGAAGAGCAGCAAGCAACATGAGAAAGTGCTTGACTTGTAGTGAAGTTTTAGAGATGATTATTCAGCCTGACCCCTCAAGCGAGCTGCAGGATGTATAGCCTTCTCCCTCTTCTCCCCATAGGCATAATTTGCGTGTGGGACATGTACCCACCACCTTTTGCCAGGGTTGATATTCTCCCCACCACAAACATCTCGCGGCACAGATGTAACAAATACAAATAAATAAAACATCTCTAGTTGACTAGCAGAGCATGTTTGATAAACAAGAGGCGATCTAGCGCTGAAATGTGTTGTTTTTGAAATCAAGTGATCAAAGTGCTCGTTGAGCGCGGATGCAGTGTTCTCTTGTGGCTCGCGCTGCTGCGCGCAGTCTTTACACGGACACATGCTTTAATACATTGCGGAGACTCTTTTTGTTCCAGTGAAATCACAAAGTGAAATGCACACAAACGTGTCCCTGCGTCATATACTGTACAACCACTGATAAACATAATTGATTTTAATGAGAAAAAAAAAAAACTATACAAGTGTGGATTAGAACCCATAACCCATAAGTAAGGGAGACTGTCGGATCTATGAATTTGTTCACACAAAAATTCTCTGCACCAATACATATTAGATCTATTAGATAAATTAAATACAATATACTATTTAAATATTGCTGGACATCACTATGTTATAGGTACTGATTTATGTTTTAGCATTGTATTCAGCCACAAACAATGAAAGGGTAGTGAATTACAACAATGCACAAACAAGTAAATTGGCAAGTCCTTTCAATGGAAATAAGCCACATTTCTGTTTAAATTATGATAATTACAGATGCTAAAATAATGATGTGCAAATAATGAGCAAAGAGTGTTATTTGCAAAAAGCTGGATTTTCTTGAACAGAGATGTTTGTGTGCATTTTCTATTGTTTAGACATAAATTACCCAATGGATGATCAAAAGTGATTTTGTGGCATTGTTTGCACTGGTTTTAGACATTTAAAAGAATGAAGAAAGCATGGTGATGTGAATAAATATTTAGTACATTTCTACTACAAGTCTGAATTAAGTAGCTTGTTCTTTAAATGTGAACTCTAATCTAACAGTAAAAAAACTAAAAAAAAAAAAAAACTAAAATAAAATTGTCACAAAAATGGCAACATTTAAGATGGTCTTTGCAACGTTTCATTAATGTAATTGCACCAAATACTAGTTCACAACCTTTGCATGCGGTACTCAATCATGCTGTATAAATTAAAAGACTCATCATACCATGGATCAGCTCTACCAAACTTGATTGTCTTTTTCATGAATAAACAAACACTGTTAAGTTGTCTTGATTGATACTGTGCAGTGGCTTTGATACAATCCGTATTGTGAAAAGAGCTATATAAATATATATAAAAATGGTTGTGTGATATTGATGTATATCAAAGTCCAAATTTACTTTGTTTATTGAGTATTTTCTCTTCAATTTCATGGTCATGTGGTCATCACATATGACTCTAAGCTGAGGGATTTTATGACATGATTTATTGTAAATCTAGATTAGCTTGTGGCTACATCCAAAAAAAAAAAAAATCACTGTTTATTGTTCAGCTGTAGCAGCAGTATCTGTTGTGGTGGAAGCATAATCATTATGCAATTAGTAAATGAATTTCCACGGCTCTGTAAAAACGAATGTCTCACAACGTAGAAAAATGCCAAATCCAATGTCAAACGTTTTGATCAAACCTCGTCTGTTTAGTCATACGCACTCCTTTAATAGCAATTAGCCGCGGACAACAGCGCGGCAAACAAAACAAGTCGCCGTCACACGCCGATTCAGCTCACATTTCTTTTAATTAAAAGTGTGCAAGATCGCGGCTGACATTTTGTCTGTCCCCTGTGAGTGAGTCTTTGGCTGAACAAGACTCATCTGGTCTAATTAAATTGCAACAGAAGCCTCACACTGACTGGGCTGTTGACTGGGGCTGAGACATGTGCTTGACACGCTGCAGGTTTACAATAGCAGCACTAGATAGTACATCCTCAGAGGTCTTGAATCTATTCCAAAAATTCGCACTCAATTTTCACCACTGCACATGCACTAACAACATGCTCATTCATTCAAGCTAAATCTCCCCGTTCCCTTAGGACCAGTGCAGGTTCATACGGAAAAGCCAATATAGCAATGCCTTTTATCCCGCAAAACCAAAACATCTGCTGACATTCGTACTTTACTTTGGAGGATTCTATCAAAGTCGAGGGTGGCAAACTTTGGGTTATCATTTCATTATGCATGAATGAAGCAAACTGGTAGAAAATAGAACAAATCATATATAAATTTGTAAGATTTTTTGTTCAAATGTTTTTGAGTCTCTAATTCTTACCTAAGCTGCGTTTATTTAATAAAAATGAAGTAAAACAGTAATTTTGTTTAATATTATTCCAATTTAAAATGTACTACTTTTCATTAATTTTAAGATATAATTTATTCCAGTGATGACAAAGCTGAATTCTCAGCAAAAGCAATTTATTAGTCCAGGCTTCAGTGTCACACGATCCTTGAGAAATCATTCTAATATGCTGATCTGGTGCTCAAAAAGATGCAATTAAAATGGTTGTGCTGCTTAATATTTATTTATTTTTTTTTTATTTTTCATATACAGACAGTTCAAAAGAACATTTATCTGAAATATTTTTTTTAAAGATCTAGATGTTTTTGCTGTCACTTCTGATAAATTCGATGCATAATTCATTGTATAAATTAAAGTATACATAAAAAAACAAACAAACAAAAAACGTACGTACTGTATGTGTGTGTGTGTGTATTCAGTAGACTGATATTGGCTTGAAGACTATTGGCTTTTTTTACTATACTTATTCTGTCATTTATGCTTTTTACATTTGCTTGAGAAACAGATCTTGCCTGTGAGCTGTGTTTGACACAATTCTACCTCCTCATTTTGAATAATTATTGCTTACATGCTTGTGAATTACCAGATCATTTTTATGGAAGATTTAGTATGGCATATTGAGGTCTTCTACTACCATGCTAAATTTACTTAGCTGATGTCATCCAGAATGTTTTTTTTTTCCTGCGCAAATGAGAACACAACAGTCTTTAAGTAACAAAACTTACAGAAACATTTTAAGGATTTTCTCATCTCACTCCAAACCACATCAGTGTTTTGACAGGCATTCACAAATGGGAAGAATGATGCTGGGTTAGTCTGAGAAGGTTGTCAAGTAAACCAATTCTTGGAGAACTTGCATTCAGTCATTTTTTTTCTTACTTCAATCTGATAAAAACTATGTTTTACACAAGTTCTGCGCTGAACTAATTTAAAAAGAGAGAGAAAAGAAACCATACTGCCTGTCTAAATGTTAATGACTAATTGTAGATGATCACCATTAATTGAAGTAGAACGATTCTTCGTCTCTGCTCTCATGTAAAGTGCTAATAAACTTAAGCAGTTTTTACAGCTGAATATCAACGAAAGTCATTATGCCCTTGCTGTGAAACAAAAGTGGGATCTCTGATCTTCCCGTACAAGAGCAGCTGAATATTTCAGTAATTTGTATGCAGAGGTGAAGAGGGCGTCTTTGCATTGCATTGAGGTGATATTTAGCATGAGCCCATCTTTGATCTCAAAGAGAAAGACAAGAGTGCAAGATGTAAAACTAAGTGTGATGTACTCCATGGAAAATATTGATTTGAAATCCAAGTCCCATTGCCAAAGAAATGCATATTTGAGGCTCATTATTTCTTGTTCAAAGCATAAAAAATGTGCTCCAACCACACACTCATAGTTTTACCTCAGAGTGTTTAATTGCTATTTGAAACGGCCTCAGTTTCCCTCTGCTCTGTGAATTAGACAGTAACTGAAGCAGAAATGTGTTAACTCTGACAAATGGCTGTGGTATTTAGAGTTGCATCTCTGTTGTTTGTTTATGCTAATAATATGAAGGTGGACACAAATATACTCACAGACAGAGACATCTTTATTCCCTATCTGAATCAGCAGCTTTATAATTTAATGTATGTATATATATATATATATATATATATATATATATAATCTCATAGTAACAAGACTGTACTTTGTACTACTGTAGCACAAAATCACCAATAATTAATTCTTTAATTTTAAAGGGGTGGTAAAATGCCATTTTCACAAGATGTAAAATAAATCTCTGATGTCCCCAGAGTGTGTGTGAGTGTCTGTGAAGTTTTAGCACAAAATACCCCACAGATATTTTTACATAACATGTTAAAGTTGTCACTTTTTGAGGGTTTGCAAAAACCGTTTTGTGCCTGGTCCTTTAAATGCAAATGAGCTGCTGCAGAGGGTGGGGTTTCAAGAGATTGTGTGAGTTAGCAGCTGCGATTTCGTCACGCAGACACACTAAAATGACGGAAACTGTTCTCCCTTTAATGTTAAACCGGAGTCAGTCAAAGATGGAGCGACTCATGAAGAAGTAACAAGAATGCAACAGGACATCTATGAATGGTCAGTTGATGAATTTATGTTGTTGATGTGGAGTTCAATTAGCATATTCTGTCATGTAAGCTATAAATCACTCGTAACTGCTGTGGGATTTCAAGATGGATGCTAAAGTTTGAGCAAACTCACAAGTGCTCTCATACAACCACTCTTCCTCTTTCTCAACATGGACCGTATTCCCGGGGGCGGGGTTTATACATTTTAGGATTGGTGATGTCACTAACCCTAGAGGAATTGTGTAGTCCCTACCAGCCGTTTGTTTTAGTCCTTTTCTTTAAAAGCAAATATCCTTCGTTTTGAACTTTGAGCATTTACATTACACATTAACTAAAGTTAGAAAAGAGAAGTCAGTCTTTACCACCCCTTTTATATTAGACATAATACGGCTACGGTTGTCTATGACACAGCGGAATACTAATACTTCCTGTTCTGTCACAATACTGGAATCTACTAATTAAAGACAGTTGGAGGAGCATGACAATACCCATTAATAACCCATTAATCGTCAAATGCTTTAGGAGTCAATGCACAAGAGAGAACTGCTGTGTAAGGAAGAGACCATATCAAGTCTTTTTGCTGAGACTTTTACCTGGTCACGGCACAGTCCCAAATGAACTGGCCCTCCATCACTACACTAAGTAATTGCAGAGAGCTTGACACAGAGTGAAAGAGACAGTGAAAGAAAAGAAAGAAAGAAAGAAAGAAAGAAAGAAAGAAAGAAAGAAAGAAAGAAAGAAAGAAAGAAAGAAAGAAAGAAAGAAAGAAAGAAAGAAAGAAAGAAAGAAAGTTTAACCATTTATCAAATGCTTTTATCCAAAGCGCCTTTTCCTGTTATAACTGTTTTATTATTGTGTTTATTTTATTACTACTTTATATTTTTTTTAAATAAGTTTAGCTACATTCCTTTAAGGAAGAAAATCAAAGAGAAACAACAAAAGAAAGAAAAAGATAAAGGCAATTGGTCAATGTTCTTTCAGAGGTGCCTATGATGCAATCTCTGGTAACTCCAGCAGCAAGATGAGGCTGTAGATGAATAGGATATAATTGCTCCTAGCTATAATTGAATATGTTGCTGTGCATCATATTCACAGTGCAGTGAATATGATGCACAGCAACAAATATTCCATACAAAACTCAATATGTCTCCAAAAAAAAAAAAAAAAATACACATTAAATATTGCATCAGAAAGAAGCAGGCACAAGAGCATACCCTTATTAGAATAAGGAACATAAATTTGCAGATGCGCAGACAAGTAATGCAAGGTGAAAAATAGTGGACCCAAGAGAGTAAGAAAGATTCATTTTTTATATATATGTTTTACGGGTATTTGTTCGCATGGGTGTGTACTGTACACACTGTAAACAAAAAATAAATACGATCAATATGTTATGTGTGATGAAGAGGTAGAAGCAGTCAGATCCATCTGCAGTCATTTATTAACACAGGTAATGAAACAGGAGAAATTATACATCAACCTCAGACAGGCATACAAGGAAGGGACAATCCAGAAACAATTCCACAAGCTCTGCTGTCTGACCTCTACAGTACTACCACTGATAAATTCATACCTGATTACTGCACTTGTCCTTTCATGACACCACCTATTGCAGAATACGATTACTAAGAGGAAACAACACAAAAGAGAAACCTCAAAATGAATATCCCTCATCAAAACACACAGTAAAGTCACATGGACGTGGAACCCAAGCAATCTGAATAACAGCAATGCACCTTTACCCTGCAAGTTGAGTGCTGAACAGGTTTGAGCAATAAGTGAAAGTGCAATCAAAGCGCATGGGATTCATTGTGACAAAACAAGAGAGAAAAGTGGCGTAGTAGAACGCTGTCTAGGGATGACCACATTTTCATCTCTTGTCTTCTTAAATCCAAAGAGATAAGAATACACTTTGGAAGTTCATTTAGCGTTCAGGAATAATGTGAGACTACTGCTGATTTTCATGGAAGAATCAACACCAAGGGCGTAGCTGCCACCAGGGACAAAAATAAGTTCCCCAAACACTTTTCCCAGCTATACTACCTGATCTGAAAGAACATCCATACCGAAAGCATGAACATCTCCAAGAACTGCTATACACAAACTTTTCACACAGAAATTCCAGAAAATACTCTGATAATGGCGATTCATGGGATTTGTCCCTTGGTTCATTCACATTGCCAGTGATTTTCCGGAATCTGTAAGTGTGCTCACACATCCTAAAGATCCCGTAAACACACATGACATTGATGTGATGTGTCTTAAGTTTGTTTATTCGATCATATTAGCGCATCACGTACCATTCACTCAAGCTGGCGAACGATCTCAGCTTCATCATTACGACACACCCCTTCCGGCATTGATTGTGGCTTTTGTTCACACAGGGTGCATTCTGGGATTGATTGTAGCAATGTTACGAGCACCCCATCCTGGGATCAATGCTGAAATGAATCCCAGGATGTGTTTGCGTTCACACAGAAGGCAATTTTATGACAATTTTCCGAGACAATTTTCCATGACAACCATGTAACTCAATCTCAAGCCTCCACTAGTCACCATCATCAATCATCTGTGGTTAAACTTCTGGACTATATTTTGTGACATACGGGTGTGTTGGTGTGTTTATACATCATTAGCCTTAATTTTTAAAAGTTGTTTCAAATACTATTAATTAAGCTCTGAAAATGGCTATAATTGTTTTGCAGGATCTGTGACATCACACTGGCAAATGCATTTTCATTTGACTGCCTTCTGAGTAATACATTGTTATGCATTATCGCATCATAGGCCCCGCCCACTGGCATTCAGTCACCTACACTGTGAGCGTTGTGTTGCGTCAAAAGCAAATAGAACCCATTATAATTACTAACGCTGTCTACACTGGATACAGTATACAGATGCATGTTTAGTTTCTGACAGGGTAAATGGAAGAGTGAAAAAACATGCAATGGAGAGTATGAAACTTTTGTTGAAAGATATGCAGCTGTTAGATTAAATATAGTTGGCTGCTACAAAAAACGGTGAACAATTTTACAACGCTTTGTCTATAAATTACGGTTTTCCGCATATACAGTACTGTGCGAAAGTATTAAGAAGAGACGACTCAATGCCGGCGACATGTTATTCCCTTAATATTCCATGATCAACTAAATGTATTTTTTTCCCCCCATGTACTTTCTGAAATACACTTACTGTAAAGCTTCTTTGAAACAATATGAACGTTAGCCAGAGAAGAACTGGCCCCCGACTGAGCCTGGGTTCTCCCAAGGTTTTTTTCTCCATCCAATCTGATGGAGTTTTGGTTCCTTGCCACTGTCGCCTTGCTTTTGGCTTGCTTAATTGGGGATATTTAATATTCAACAATATTATTGATCTGTGTTGTACTACTTTCATGTTATCACTGTGAAGCTGCTTTGATGCAATCTGTATTGTGAAAAGCGCTATATAAATAAATGTGACTTGACTTGACTATTAAAAAAAACTTGCTTACAACCGTTTGCTGTCGTGTGTCAGAAATACTTATAAGTTTACATCTCCAAACATTCCTTTAATCATTAATTATAATCAAGAGAGATTTTTGATTGCTCTAAACCTTTCAACCAATCAATATGGCAAACAGGATGCAGAATTGCCATTCATAAAAAAGTACTAAATGAAATAACTGAAATGTGAAGAAAGTTTTTAAAAAGTAAAAGTACATTAAACAAAACTTTTGTAGGCTGAGGAGGAGGAACAATTAATGTCTTTGAAATTCCAATTCAACTTCCTGTGATGTGTGGCCAATTCAATTCAGATTGAACTAAAAGAGAGCCGATTCTTCAATGCTGTATTTTGCGCAGCCACTGGTTGTGTGATAATCAATAACTTTGTTCCTAGAATCCTTCCATTATCACTGCACCTTGCCGAACCTATTACAGAGACCTAATGCATCTTGAGGGACTCCAACCCTCCTACAGACGGCAAGCACTTTGATGCATGATTCCTTGCTTCCACTGTACCAGGATTATTATGCCGCTACTCAATCAACCCCCTGCTTTCCTCGACTTTTGGAGTCATTTGGGAAAATAAATCTATATCAACTCTGTGTCATACAGTAATGAGTATGTGCATGTCTGTATATTTATGCATGTGTGTGAAGGGGTTAGACGGTGACTATTCGTCTTTGAAAAGCTGTCTGCGGAGACCTTAAAAGCTCACTGAAATGGAAATGTGGTTAAATATAGATTGATTAGTTTGTTTGTTGTTGCAGATTGATGTTTTTCAGACTACATTTTGCATTTTTCTCTCATTTATCGGAACAAAACAACACGGCGTGCCACTATGTTTCACCATAAAATATCAGGAAATATCAGGATGGTGCTCACCACATGGAGAAGAGATCTTCCCTTTGGCCATGTTTTTGTTCTATTAAAGAGCCTTCTCGTTAGGGTTTGTCCTTTAAATCTGCAAGAAAGCACAAAATAAATATATTAAATAAGATCAGAGATGAAACAGAGTGCGGGGAAAAAAAAATACGTGTAATTAGGAAGCAACCGACACAAACATGCAATCAACAGTTAGGAGAAGCTCAGAACACAAGCAAACAGAACACCCTTATGGATGTGAAAACCAACACAGTGTGTTATTACCACGAGTGCTGTCTGCAAGCTCGAGGTTTTCTGGCTTTACCCGTAATCTCTAGGGCTCGACTTTCATATGCGCTTCTAGCAAAGACTGGGCCAAGCCACTATGAAACTTTTGCTCAATCAATATCATGTAATATGTACAAAGCCCCACATGAATAAATAGGCTTTACCTTTTCTCCGCTTCCTCTATCCTCTTACGCACTACACAGGATGCTGTTCTTTGACACGGGACATTGTTCTTGTTATTTAAACCCCTGGAATCTCTCAGCAAGGATTCGAAATATCTATATCCCAGTCCATCCGAGCCTCTCTGCCTTGTGGAAATAATTTTATTCTGACAATATTTCTCTCTTTCTTTTACTCTCTGAAAAGACACTAATGAGTCTCTCCATACAGGCCTGACGGTATACAGAGGCAAGGTGATTATGCAAACACAAGGTCCTGAATTACTAATGAAAGCTGGGGGATATGTAGAAGACAACCGTGTAGAGGAAAAAAAAAATAGAAAGTTTGTTTCTGGACTCTCTTGTAAAAATCAGTCCTGACACTCAGCTATATTAGTAGCCCATTAAGCAGTTCAAGGACAATAGCTGTTCTCCTGTTTGATCATTTATTCTCCGGATCTCGTTGTTATGCCTGGTGACTAAGATCAAGATGACTGGAGAATATCAACGGCCTTGCTAAGAACGTGTGCAACCTAGGTAACGTTATTTTATTTACACTCGGCAAAATAATGTTTCACAAGGCCACGCTGTCTTTAACGTTGATAACTTTGTTATCTTCCACAAAGAATTGGAGCAATAATCTTTTTTCAAACATAAAGAAGCAAGTTTTGGTGCCACATGGATGTATATTATTTCAAAAGGACGAGCTGAAAAGCCCTTTGATATTGATTCATGCCTGTGGGTGTTAAAATCCACACAGAAAAAAGTAGGGCAGCTCAACCTGTGCAAGGTGAAATTACAAAACGTGCCTTCCCTTTCTTACTCCCCTAACATGGCTGTATGTGTTCAGTGGAAAGACGTCAGAAGGAGGACAGCTAATAAAATCCATTTCAACCCCTTCCTTAATCATCAGCGGTAGTTTCCCCAAAGCCACCGACGTCATGGAGAACACACTAGGGCCATCAGCCTGTCATTGTTCTCTCAGACGCTGTGGCATAAATTGCCTCTCTCTTTAAAGAAGAGAATGGCGATGCCTGGTTAGAACATCCAACTTTAGTTATAATTCATTACTTTTCAGAAAGGTAGTCACAGACATCTGGTTTATAGTTCTTTTTTTTCAAAGCTTTTATTCTTGATAGTTCCAGTTTTTCTTTTCTGAAACGATTTCAGCTTGTCGAAACAATAAAGGCATTTATTTTACATTTATTTAAAATAAATTTGTATTTTCTACAGTGATAAAGATACATTTTATTTCTTTTTAACAAAACTTTTGTCACAAGAGAACAAATTGTTTGAAATTTAAGGGGGGAAAAATAAGTACAAATTGTTTTTGTAATGTTAAAGGAGTAGTTCACCCAAAAATGTAATATCTCATCATCAGAAGATATGTTTGTTGATCTAAGAGCCCTGTTTGATTGATGCAAAGTTAATATCTCAGTTATGTACGATGGTGCAAGGCCAAATGTGTCAAATAACCATACCGAGACGTACTGCCCATTCTCATTTGTGTTTATTCTGCCGGAGTCTCTTTGTCACCCGGGTCTGATCAGAGACTATTTATATATTCCGATTCAAACATGTACGGCTGAATGACAGCGGGTCTCTCACTCTCTCAGCCCTTCTGTTTACCGACTGCCATAGGTATGCAAGTGACGCCTTCATCCAAAGACCGGGCGGGGAAATGCAGCTCATTTGCATTTAAGGTCGTATACACCAAAACAGCTCATTTTAAAACAGCCCCCAAAAATGACATTTTCAAATGGTTATAATTAATTAACTGTGGGGTATTTTGTGCTGAAACTTCACAAATACATTCTGGGGACACCCGAGACCAATATTGCATCTTGTAAAATGGGCATAATAGGTGCCCTTTAACAGAGAAAAGAACAAAGGCCTGTATTCCGGCATGGTATGTCGTTGAACACTGGTATGTCCGTCTCATTGACCAGAGGCCACAGTGATATCTATCTCATTCAATTATTCTGCCCACATGGACATCTAAATCCTTTTCAATCTCATGTGCTTGATTAGTCTTCAGTCCATGCTTGATTTGCCCTGTGCATCAACCTGGGGCCTGTTGTACTGGCTAACAACACACCAATTAATGACAAATGCCAAATAGATGGCATTTAATTGCCATCTATTTGGCAATTAAATGCGGAAGAGCCTCCAGGAGACTAACACAGACCAACGAGTCTGCTGCGCCTCCAAACAAAGAGTTAATTTCTACAAAGAATGAAAGAGTTTAATACTATATTAAAGGTAAAACTGCAGTGAGGAGTCGCCAGTCAATGGCGTCATATCCGTGCTACTCTCCGTTTCCGCATGGTTTGACCTCGTATTGCCATAGTAACCATGGTGACAGACGTTGACAACTGGGTTATGCCCGTTATGCTCAGGTTCTTGTTGTTTTGTTCAAACATTATGGACCATGGCAAGCAGACTTAGAGACAAAAAGAGGACAAAAACAAAGATTAACATCTTTCGAGATGCCGAGAGCTCCACGTCCGCGACTAACTTCGACTTGACTGAGACGCGAGTGTTTAAAATAAAAACAATTATTTTAAATTACAATACTTTTTTCTGTATTTTGTTCAAATAAATGCAGGCTTAATGTGCATAAGATACTTAAAATCAAACAAACAAACAAACAAACATTAAAAATAGTAATATTTACAAACTTTTGATCAGAGCAGTTTTCATACAAACACACGTAATTTTACCAAGGTGAAAAACAAAGATAAGGGTATATGTCACTTAAATTATTATCACAACCAAATAAATGAATTACTTGGAGGTAAAAGCCATGTTGTGTTGACCTAATTTCAAAGCAGTTTAAAATGAAATCTCCCGATTTTGCCTTTTTTTCCCCTTTATTAGTGATCTTTCTGTCTGTGCTACTTTAGTTCATGTCTCCTATTCATTGCACGCTCTCTCTCCCTCTCTGTGTTCAATGTCTTTTTTTCTCTCCCTGTGTTTCTCCTTTGTCTCTGCTCTTTTGCCATGTTCATGTTGGGTAAATGAGAAGTGGCAATGCACACAGACACATGTACAGTGTCTGTTCTCATTATCTCAGGAAGAACTGCCACCTCCCTCGACCCCAGTGGGACTGTGTAGTGCAATCTAAGGAAAAACAAACTGAATGCACTGAGAGCACTCATCAAATTAGTGCAATCACAAATAAACAACAAACACAGAAGCAACGTTTTAGAAAAGAAGAGACGGATTCGGTGAGAAATAGAATTTTTCACATCAATCTTCCATATTTTATTAATAATATAGTGTATCAACATAAATTAATACTTTTATTCAGCAAGAATGCTTTAAATTAATCAAAAGGCAAAAACGTGAAAAGTAAAATAGATGTTTAATAGGCTGCTAAAAATTATGCAATCACAAGAATCATGTTTTAAAATATATTACAATAGAAAACAGTAGTACTAATACTTCACAATATCACTGTTTTACTATATTTATGATCATATAAATGCACCCTTGAGCATAAGAGACTCAATCCATGTAATTCTTCGAGGTGTTAGGACTGTTTCCCGTCGTAGCACAGCATGTTAGAGAGATCATTACGTGAACATAATGAGCTTGTTAAGGAGAGTTTAACCCATGGGCAGAGGAACAGAGCATTAATCTTTTTGCTTTTGGCTAATTAGGGTAAAATCCCCGTACAAAGGCATATCAGCATTGTGACCCCTGTCTCCATCCTCTCATTTAACATTCATAAATGAGCATAAAGACAATTGGAAAATCGTCTGCACAGGCTTACTGCTCTATTTGCAGACCTTAAGACGGAGCTGAAACAACTATAATACATAAAAACTTAGAACTTAGTGGCTCCACTGTTTCGATAGATTCAATAAGATCGAATTGAATAAATCAATGACCTCCATGTCCAGTAATGGCAGTTTGATTTGTTCATTTAGGAAGTAGGAAGCAATTGAACAAAAATGTAGAAAACTTATATTTGCTCTTAATTGAGATTGATCTAGAGAAGATTTATTGATGTAATTTGTGAGAAACTCTAAGATTTGTATAGGATGCTGGTCGTTAAAAAACACTCTGTTATTGATTTTGTGGTTATTCATTAAGTTATCCTAAATTGGCTTTTACTGTCTTTTTTTTCTTCCCCAAATCAATACTAGAGTCACTTCAACAACATTGATTTTATAAAACATAATGCTGAAAATCTTTTTTCTTGCACTGACATAGTAGTCTCATGATCAATGCATCCTTTTCTATGTTTAAAACTTTATGTGTACAAATTACTTAGTTTAGTAAAAACCAGCCTTTAAAATATAACAAAATATAACTCTGTCAATAAGTATACAGTATATGTATAATACGCAAACATCTCTGAATCAAAATACATTTACCTAAAAATACAAGATTTCTCTTTTTTGCATATATAAAGAAGGCAGAGTATATAAGAGTATGGCAGAAAATGTCCAAATTTGACCAGGCTAATCAAGTGATATCTTCCACGTATTATTTGCTTAATACGGAGCTCCTAAAGGGACCTTTGCAAAAAAAAAAAAAAAAAAAAAAAAAAAAAAAAAAGAAACCTATCTTGTGCGAAAGAAAACATAAAGCGCATTACAATAGTCTTGAACTAATAAAAGCAAAAAATAGCTTTCTCAAGATCCGAACAATTTCAAAATGTCTGACCTTGGCCAATCGATGTATCTGAAAAAAAAAATAGCTTTAACCACACTGTCAATTTGTTTATCAAATTTCAGGCTACTATCAAAAATCACAACGAGATTTCTGATAGTTGGTCTAAGAAAATAAAACAGGTCCGAGAATAGTGGCCTGTGGCACCCCACAGGAGAGAGGAGGACAAATTCCCAATCACTACAAAAAAGGTTCTGTTGGTCAAATATGATGAGAACCACTGAAACGCAGTACCCTTAATGCCTACATAGTGATTAAGGCGAGACCGGATGATTGATTGGTCCACTGTATCAAAGGCGGCCGTGAGATGGAGGAGCACTAAAATAACAGGACTCTTGACTTCAACTGAACTTCCAACCGAGCAATATCGTTGTGCACCTAAAAAAAAAAGAATGTAATTGAAAAAAAAAAAAAAAAACTTTTTCTAATACTTTTGAGAGAAAAGGCTGGTGAGAAACTGGTCTGAAATTAGACAAAACTGAAGGATCCAGATTTGTTTTTGTTTTTAAAGAAAAGGCCTAAACACATCATGTTTGAACACAGCAGGGACAGATCCTAAGCATATAGACATTCATTAATTAAAACCAACAGGAAAGGCCCAACTGTGGTAAAAACCTCTTTTAACAATTTAGTTGGAACAAAGTCCAGGGGGCATTAAAAAAGTGATAGTGAGACTGGTTCAAACACAGCAGAATGTGCTGCAATGACAACTGAATCAGTTACAGAACTACTAGTGGCGAGTTGTCCAACAGTCTCCACTCGATTAATAAATAAGTGAAGAAAATTTGCACAAGTGGAGACTGAGGCATCTGTCAGAGAATAAGAATGTGGGTTTACAACAGAATTAATTGTATAAAACATCACCCTTGAACAGAATGCCCACTATTTGTGATAATAATTGACAAGTATTTAGGTTTTGCCCGCTTTACGGCCTTTTGATAATCAGAAAGACACATGTAAGTTTTCCTTTATCCATCTCGGCTCTGCCTATCTACAGCGCTGCCTAAGGGTGTGGGTGGCATCGTTTATCCAAGGATCTGTTCTTAACTTAAGAAATCTATGTTTGTTAGGGGCAATAATGTCTAGAATTTCAGAACAGGTGGGATTAAAAGATGAAAGTAGGCCATCAGGGCATGTAGAAGAGACAGATTCACTAAGGCATAGCATTTAGAATCCATAAAAGCAGCACTGAATTCTTCAGCTGTTGAGGAAGTGAGAATATGGCGATAACATGGCAAGGCGTTATTGGAAATTCAACAATGATGGGGAAATGATCTGAGATAGCAGTCTCAGATATTTCACTGAGGGAGATAGAGAGCCCGTGAGAAATAATAAGGGCCAAAGTGTCTCCAATAAGATGTGTGGGTATATCCACCAGTTGATGTAAATGGAAAGATGACAAAGGTCATTCAAAATAAGTGGCTAACTGATCAGACGGACAACATATATGGATATTAAAATCAACACAAAGTTGGTCAAATCCTGGAATGGAGGAGGAAAGAAGGCTTGCAATACAATACATCTGGCCACATTAGTGGGGACCTTGGGAATGCAACCTGGCCTAGAGTGAAGGACCATGCCTTTACCATGCTGTGTGCAAAATACAAGCACAAATGTGCAACAGTCAGAGCTTGCAAGTCTTTTATCCTTTTAAGAGAAGTGATAGCTAGGAGGAACCTGGTCCTGAGAGTTAGAAACTGAACTGGAACCTCTTTAATAGACTCAGAAGGAGCCAGGGATAGGCCTTGGAGCACAACAACCAGATACCATGCTGGTACCCTTGTGCGTACTGCAGACCTCAGACTCAGACTTAATATATAAGCAAGCTGATGCGCTTTGCCGACCAAAGCCAACGTAGATCTGACTTGCTTGGTGGCCAATGTCGGGTTCTTTAGGGACGATGCAGTCTGAGGGGAGAGATAGCTAGCTAGTGTCTCGTCCACCTTAGGCATTGTCACATAACCATGCTCTTAGTGGCCAACTATCGAGGAATAGTATGATATTTGTGAACTGTGAAGTCGATAGGAAGCCAGATTCTTCCACAATCTCGACACTTCTGTGTGAAGATCGGGAAAAAATTGCAGGCCCTGACGGGGAGGCTATGTTTAATCTGGCAACAGCGTGAGGCTCGAGCCTCGATGCTTTCAATATTCAACTTCCCATTGCTGGATACCTTGAAGCAACAGTGCCTCAACTGCAAAGCATGCTTCCTGACACTGAGAAAAGGGATTAGATCTATCAGGGTCTGTCTCAAACCCCATCTGATCCATTTGCAATCCCCATGATCTAGATTGCAGATGTGCATTGGCAGCATGGGGATTCGAATTCTGGGAAACGCAACCCTGAGCTCCCTGCTCAAAGAGTGCCAGGAAGGAGTGGAACGTCCATAGTGGAAGCTGTTTGGAATCGGCACAGCCTGCACCCTGGAGAGCTGACTGTGCATGCCCCACTCCCATACATACTACACAAATATTGTCTGCATCCCCACTCGTGATGTATCGTGGGCAGGGATGAACACAGTCAATGCTTTTACATATGATTTCACACTGAAGACACAGAAGCATTGCACTGCTTGGGCATGCTTTATAGCTTCCTGGTTCGTGACGTCACCCACCTCTGGGTGGTGGTCCCACATTGTCAATCGCCACAGTGCTAGAACTTTGGTTTGTGAGAGGCAGAGGTTATTGATTCGTTTATGTTATCAGTACACTAACCCCCCAATAGATAAAAATCACTGTATTGATCTACTCGGTGACACCATTTGATTCACAGTCAGCCACATTTGAATGTGTGATATATATTCTGACTGGGATCACTTCACCTTTTCATAGAATGGCAGCTTGGCAAGTATTGCTCTCCTCTTCCCCTTTCTCTCTCCATGACTCGTGAGACCAAGGCAGCCGTGAAATATGGTCACCGGCAAATTGAGATTCATCAGGCAGCCTGTCTTGCTCACTTGAATCTATATTCAATTCTGGAGCATCTGTTATGGCGGAGGCAGCTCAGGACACGCTGGTATTGTGAGGGTGAAATTGTGCTTGGATAAATAAACTTACAGGCATAATAAAATCCAATGAAAATATATCACAGCCTCAATAACAGTGAGAATCTTGAAATCGGTTTCTTGAGGAGAAAAAACAACAACTTATATTCTGCAAGCTGGTGGCAAACAAAAAACAACAGCCCTTTTTCAAGCACATCTTAATTTGTTCATAATACAAGAATGCAAGATAAGTAGTCGAGTTGCAAATCATGTACTATATTCTAAGAGTCATATCAGCTATATTCTACATTCATGATAGCGTTTCTGTTAAAACCTGAGAACATAAAAAATGTTTCTCTTCAATAGCTTCTAGGGTGTTGTCCTAGTTTATGCAAAAAAAGGTACAGGCAAAGTGTAACTGCCCATACTCTAGAGAGCTCATCAAAGATTGAGATGCACCTCTACCGGAGGGGAGACAAACTAAATTAGCACACATACTGCTTAGGTAAGCACAAAAAGGCCTGTCCGAAAATCACAGCAGGTAGAAATGGCATTGCTAAGAGAATAGCCTCAGTTTTCTGAATCAAGGCTTATTCAGCACAATGGAGGCTATTAAACAAAGTCCCCCTCTGTGAAACTGGATTCCCCTTTCAGCTTTCAACACCCACAATGTTTCTTTGCATGCAACTTTGCATGTATATTTATGTTACTAGTTGCTGCCCTTTTGGTCAGGTCACTCTTGTAAATGAGATTTTAAATCTCAACAAGTTTATAAATAAAGAACTGAACATTTTTTTTTCTCAACTAGGCAGAGTTTCACGAATATGCTATGGTGTGAAATATGAGACAGTTTTTGACACAAAGCAAAGGCCTTGAATATGAATTCAGGGAAGAGTAAACGACGATAGCATATTCAGAACGCATTTGAAACCTTTCTTGCAATGCAAACGTGACCTTGTGTATAGAGTGCCCTTGCTCGTTGCATTCACCTCTCTCTTTATGCCGCCTCCTCAAAGGTGTCACCTGATACCAAAAATGTCAAATATATTCAACACCAACAATCCTCCATAAAAGCGTTCCACGTTCACACTGGAAAGTTAATACTTCCTGTGCCCTTCAAAGGCGTGCTAAAAGATGCTGATATTGGCACTTAACTACTCACATTTATGCCAGCTTTGCTCTCTGTCTCCTTGTGTGCATATTTTATTTACTTTGCTTGTTTAACCTGTACTAACACACAGAGGCAGGCATGATTGAAAAGGTCCATCATAATATCAACACATTAGCTAATGAATATTAATCAGGTGACATAACATTCACTCTAAGTTTTGAAAGACGGGTAAGTTGGCACTATTACAAAGTGGTCAGAAATCAGTTTTACATTTGAATTGCCAGAATTGGTAGAATAAAAGGGCGCACATGGTTTTTACTCTTTTCACACACCAGATGCCCCTTGGATTACATACACATGAAAATATGGCTACAAATGCGATCTAATCAAACAATATTAACATTAACAAACAATTGGTTTTGACTGGACAAATTCAAAGCAATCTGAAATCAAAATATAACCCTCAAAATATGCTTAAAAATAAGCTAATTTAACTGAATGAGTATACATGTTTAACAAAAGGCAGTCAAGTGAACACCAGTACAGAGATGGCAATTGAAGTCCAGAATCAATTATGCAGCTTTAATCACCAATATTGGTAAAATAAAAAGGGAACATGTACAGTATTTATTAAATTCACAAACCAGAGGGCTTTAGATTACATAAACATGATAATCAAGGAATATTAAGCAAACAACATTATATAGAAAAAAGGGAGAAAACTGCTCATTGCTCTGGGCCAGATAACATCCACTAATAAACCATCTAAAAACTGAAAATCAATGCAAAACATGTTTTGAAAGAGAGAGAATGAATCAGTACAACCAATTTTAATCTAATAATGTTTATGATAATGGTTGCTATGGCCTTTCTTAAAATGCAACTTTTCCATATTCATCTCTCTCATGATGGGTCTTACAACCTAATTTTTTAAGAACAATGAGTTGTTAAAGCTGATAAGTGAATACAGGACTGCAAGATGACAATGAATACTCACACTTCAATTAAGGTAATGTTATTCTGCACTCTGAAAAACTTCTCACAATAGGTTCTTGATTTGGTGATTAGGTGATTTATTTATCATGTAAGCCTCACAGTTAGTCCTCCTATATTTAGAGCAGGACACCAAACTACTTCCACAATGGATTTATATTTAAAAAAAAATAAAATAAATGGAGAAGGTGAATACCCAGTGGAGGGTAGGATAACTGACATGACAATTTCAATGGGAATCTACTTCTCAGTATTCACAATGAGCTTTGGTTGAGTGCTATGAGTCCCTTTGACAAGACGTCATGTCAGATGTTCGAGAAGAATGTGATGTCTTTCTATGTTTAGAAGCAAATTGGTGAGTGTATTTTTCTTGTTTTTGTTGAGGTGGATTTCTGTTGAAAAATTCAAGGAACTGGCGTTGGATGCAAGGCTTTTAAACAGCTTTTGTACAACTGGTTGTTGGTGGTATGATGTGAGTAAACACAGCACCACACTATTGACTCTTTCTTCAGTGAGAAAACAGTGTGTGATTGACATACTCATGGAAAATTTAAATAAATACTGTCTCATACAAGTAGTGCAAAGGAATTACTGGACCTGCAAAACATCTTAATGGTCACAAATCATCACCTTAAATAAAGTCAAAGTCCCCATCATTATTAGATAAAGGCAGGCATCCGAACAAGGTGACCGGTTTGCTGTGCGCTAGTCAGAGAAGTGAAGTTGATTGGCATGTCATTTGCATAATCAGGGCATATACTAGGTGTTGGTGGGAAATCCAGCACTGATTTCAACCATTCCACTCACCTTGTTGACGCACAGTGCAATCAAGCCCTGAGATTAAAGGTCCTTCAAAGATCAATCTCACACCACTGTAACCCTGCTTATGCTGGTGAATGCCTATATCCTGATAGTCAAAGTGTGGCGTGATGCAGTGGAGAACAAAACTAGATCAGTCATTTTCTATCACTTTCACCCTCAAAATCTCCACCCATCACGCTGCGACTCTAACATTTTATGTACGTGACTATACTGCCGTTCGAGTTTCATTTCCTGCTCATTACAAACCTCCAGTTCAGTGAAAGATGTATTTAGTCAGAACACATTTGCAATTCTTTTCAAAATATCACTATGGCAGCACATTTGATTAAATATTAGCCGATAATAACTGCAGCTGGATTTGAGAGCAGGAACCGTACACTCTATAGTTCAGTCAGTGCTCATTGTTTTTTATTAGCCTTTCATCACCAATATAATATAGCATTAACATTCATAGGTATGGTATTTGTAGTCAAAGAATGGTTCAAGGTGGTGTATGTTTCATTTTTTAGCAGTGACTTTTCTGATTTAAAATAATTTTGGGTTCGCATCATCTACTTGCTAAGAAGCTGCACAACTGTGATTATGCAATTTCACAGAGTGATAAATGTCAACAAAGCATATAAGCTGAAATCACACTCGTTAGATAGCCACTTCATATGGACCTTGCTTTTTAATGTGACTGTGTGTGTGGATGGATGGATGGATGGATGGATTGACAGATAGACTGTATCCATTGTGGAAAACCTCATTGCAGTAAACAAATGGCTGTAATAAGATGAGCGTAACTTCAGTTTGAAATCATTGTTGATATTAACGCCAAAGCTCTGGTTGGCACCACATATTCAGCTCCCAAGGACGTGGGAGATAACATGACCCCAAAATGTTTGTGATTCAGAAAGATCACTGCTAAAAGATGTGAAAAGCACATCAGAGACCTACTTAAACCCCTACGCCTCCCATTCAGTGGCCCGCTGTGTGGGTCCCATTCAGAGGTCCAGAGGTGTGGGGTTACACGGACATATTAACTTTCCAATCTTGAGCATATCAGATCTCTCTCGGAGGTCAATGCCAGTGATAATGCACAGCATGCTCTGGTGCACAGGAACAAGAGGCCATGATTCAGCATGATCAATGATGAATACACCATGAGCAACACATATCTCAATAACTGAGATTAAATTCACCAACAATCCAGCTCTCTCTTTTTTAAAGGTAGAACCAGCACATTTATTGTAACACTATGTTGAAAAAACTGCCTAAAGTGGTTTGCTGGTCTCCCAGCATGGCCAAGCTGTTTAAAGGTTTAAGAAGGATTTTGGGTTTATCTGGTCAGGCAAGGGAGATAAACTGGCTGACCAGCTAAACACCAGGCTGAAAGACCAACTAGACCAGCAAAGCACCTTGTTTTAAGCGGTTTTATTTTGTATCAGGGAAAATAATGACTGACATAGACATGCTAAAATGTAATTTGAATGTTCAAACATACTCTACTGTTTCCGTCTCACAAAGGGATACAATGACATGTTTAAAATTGCTTTCAGAATGTGTTCATTTTGGACAGCTGAAAAGCACTGAATGCATTTTTAAAACGTACTATACCTCAATAAATACGATCTTTGTCTGCTTGGTGTTTGCTGACGCTTGCAGTCAGTCAATGAAGAATAATGTCTTTTTCCTTTTGTTCCCGTTGAGTTTCGGGTTTGATGAGCATGGCATCCTCTCCAGCATTTTAAAGCTTATTCATAACTTTCAGTACGCCAGGTGGATCATGATACCCAGCATGGCACAACAGAAAGAAAAGACTTGCATTGGGTTTGCATCAGTTCAGAAAGACCTATTCATAGAGTACTTGTTTCTTGCTCTTGAAGCTTTATAAGCTTTAGCATGTCTGGAAAGTTGACACATGTTAACGTGTTGATAAACGGATTTAAAGCATGTAGATGATGGGAGGCTTAGCATAGATTAGTGGATTAAAAACGGCTGTTCCCACTGATTAGATTCTCATTACTGCCCTGACCTGTTGGTCAATTAACATCATCAGGGACACAGACACACATATACACACAGTTTTATCAATTAGACGAGCTACAAGTGAAAGCAGTAATGCATCTACCCTGAGTCAAGGCCTTCTTCCCTACTATGTAGTAAGACAAAACCAGACTGTCAAAAAAGTATTAATTAAACATTAGACAAAAAACCCTGATGACCAACTGCTTTCGGCTGAATACCGAAGTAAGCATCTGTCAGACACTTTACCACCCCAAAAGGCAAGGAGATGTCAGAAAAAAAAAAAAATGCAGAAAAAGTGAGTTGGCTATGTTCAACTGTGAGTGCTAAAGAAAGTTGTTCTCTCTGAGAAAATAATTTGCTAGAGTAAATCTTTTTTTTTTTTATAATTATAATAATAGCTGTTATTACTACTACTACTACAACTACTACCTAATTCTAAGAGGAGAAAAACAAAAACATGCAGCATTAAATTTAATGCCGAGTAAAAAATCCCTAACAGAAATAGAAAGGAAGAATGAACGAAATGCTGTACAAAAAAAAAAAAAAAAAGTTTGTGTAAATTTTTCAGCTCCAGTATAGCCATTCAAGTTTGGCAGCAAATGGTGTCAAAAGGTTAATGTTGATTTAATAAGCAATTAATTTTCAAGCAGGTACAATGAAAATTGGCAAGAGTGAGGATGATAAAAGATTAGAATCAGCTGTGGTGCCTGAAAAGCAGAGCATTGAATACTGGGTAAATTGCCTTTTCACTGTACATAGCTGGGCTTGTTTGTTCACAGCTCAGAGAGGAGTCGGCTAGCGGTTAATTGGTGCAGTTCTCCTGGGCACAGGTTGATGATGTCATAATAGCACGTATACGTGAAGCTCCTGATGAGGTCTGATTGTTTTTTCGATGGGTGCGAGAGCAGATCGATAGGCTCATCTCTCTTGCCCAGAAAACCGAAAGCATCCCTCTCTTATTAAATAAAAGCCAGATGGCCAGTAGATTAGTCAGGCAGAACCACTGAGTGGCAGCGGGTGAGTGCAGTGCTTTAGAAATAATTATTTCCTACATCTGACTCAGTGATTTTCACATGTTGAAAATCAAAAGAAAGAAAACTTTGCACTTTAACTTTCGGAATAAAGCAAAACAACAACAATAGCAAGTGACTCAAAGGGATAGTTCACCCAAAAAATTCTGTCAGTAATTACTGACCCTCCCTTTCGTTCATCTTCGGAACACAAATTAAGATATTTTTTATTTAATCTGAGCGCTGGATAACTCCTCAATAGGCTTCTAGGGCAGCGCAGTCTCATCCCAAGATGTCATATAACTGACTTCTTGCGACGTCTTTTGACCATACGTCAACATCCGCCTTTTTAGGGTACCCTTAAACGTCGGTTAGATGACGTTATCGGATCCTAACCCTACCCCAGACCTAAACCTATCCCTAAACCTACCCCACCACCTAACTGACGTTAAAGGTAAAGCGTCAGTTCTATGACGGCCCGGGATCGTCATGTAACCGACGTTTAAGGGTACCCTAAAAAGGCGGATGTTGACGTATGGTCAAAAGACGTCCCAAGACGTCAGTTATATGACTTCTTGGGATGAGACTGTGTTATCTAGGGGATTGAAACTTGCCGTCCAAGAAAAGTTATTAAAGACATCGTTAAAATAATCCGAGTGACTACAGTAATTATGGACAGAATTTTGATTTTGGGGAGAACTATCCCTTTAAAGGAGCAAACAAACAAACAAACAAACATCTGCCATCATTTACTCACACTCATGCTGCATAAAATCCGACTTTCTTTAGTAAAGCACAAAAGGAGATAGTTTTAATTGGTTTTGTCCATACAAGTCAACCCAGTCTAATAATGTTTTTTATAATAGTAGACATTTAAAATATCTTCTTTTGTGTTCTTCAGATGTGAAAAAGTTCTACGGGTTTGTTTGATAATGCAAGCAGCTCAACAATTAGGCCCTGTTCCAAATGCTGCCCTAAGCCCTTGCTGTTCTACAATGTCAAATGGAAACAATATGGTCTCATGGACTTCTCACACACAATACTGCAATGAAAAAGAAAAGAAAAAAATGTTCAGCTTGTTCAAATTACTCAATAAAAATGATGTATAGCAACACAGTTGCTATACATTTAGTCGTATCTTTAATGCAATTGAGTTCAATTCTAAAATATGATGAATGATTTTTTGTTGTTGTTGTTGCATTTGCTGAAAATGGGCTTCCTTACTCTTTAAAAGGGCTGTAATAAACAATCACAAACTTGCCTTGACATGCATAATGAGAACGCTACACCTTGTTCTCACTCTATGTTCATATGGTCATTAGGGAACCTGCCAGCACAGAAGATAAAAATTCCACACACTAAATCCTATAAAAATGCTTTACACAATACAATGACATGAACATGCTGCAATTATACACATGCACTATTCCTCATACATCACCATCAGCCATGCCTCAAAGGCAAAGACTGAACTCACTTAGTGGATCCATTCATCACAGTAATTATTAATTCATCTCCACTATTCATTTTAAATAATACAACGTCCCAGAATTTAGGGACCTAACTCTCCAGACACCACTAACATGTGCCTCAGCCAATCTCTTTAAACATGCATTTTCGAAAAGAACAACGTGATTACGCAATTGGCAGACAAACAAAACCACAAACTCATCAGCTATATGTTCACTGCGCTATACCCTCCATTACTTCCTCCTTTCTAAATGCAGTGACCCAGACAGACCTGGCTGTATCAGATGACCCACCTCTGTCGTATCCGTGCGGTTTATCCTGTTCCTCGCCTCCTAACAGGTCAATCATCATGGCTGGTCAATCAATGCCAAGCACTAGCATTTTAATCTGCTAGAAACGACCAGCTTCTCTCGACGTTTTGCGCAAGTTTCTCTGCAGTGCAACAAAAGTTCGAAATAAATTAAGAGAGGGAATTAAAAACAGTTCTGGTCCAGCTTGTTCCTTTCCGTTAACAGGATCTGGACTCCGTCTCTTTACTCCAGCGATCACCTCTTTCCTCATTCGGTTTTCTCTTTTTATTTTCTTAATGCATTCGCAGCAGGAGCACATTAAGAAACAATCAATTTGTCAGCCGGTAGAGGAAGAGGAGGGGCTGGAGGGGGGTCAAGAGGGAGAGTATATGTGTGTGTGTATGTTGGGGTATAGTGTATACCATGGCTCCCTCTCTTCAGATCGGATGTCCCTGCTTTCGGCGGCCTTAAAAGAGTTGGTGACGCGAGCTGGTGGCTCGTGTGCAAATTAAATGGAGAGACAGAAAAATGCATTATTGATGCCAGCGGAGGCTGAAGTGTCTCGCTTACAGAGCCGGCTCTGGTTCCCACACGGGGTAATTAATCCACAATTCTGAGCCAGCTATGAATGGGCCGACCATAGAAGGACCATCTCTTTTCCCTCTCCCTCCACCGGCTGCTGAAAATAGGTCACCTGCCCAGGGTCAGCCCGTGAGTGTGCGGTACGTGCGTGTGTGCATGACTCACCGATGGGACTGCTTAAAAACAGAGCACATTTGTATGCCAAATTTGTAGTTCAGGATAATGTTGATGGTTGTTGCCTGCGTGGGTGTGTGTTTGTTCCAAAAATGTTGCTGTATAACATTTTAACCCAGTGGCAGATCTGAAATCAGTATAGATTCTGGTCTTTTGGATGCTCGGATTGGTTCTTGTGTTGCTAGGCACCTCCCTTACCGATCAACATTCATTCTGTGAAATTTTTCTCCAAGTTAATAAGCTATTCCAAAAGAAAGCACACAATGTTTCTCATGAATACGACACTTTGCCACATCCCCCACCCAAAAAAACAACAACAAAACAGAAACCACAAAACAAATGTCCAATGGTCCATAAAATAAAAGCCAGTTGCTGCAGTAGTGTAGAGTGTATTACGCTATGTATTAGAAACTTTGAAGTAATTAGGAGGAAGAACTGAACTGGCCTGAGCTTCTACAGTTATTCTCTTCTGAGTGAAGCATCCAGCTTACAAGAAAGGGGATGCACTTTAGATAAAAGTTAGATTCAACAAACAAAACAGCACATTTATGTTCACCCCTTTAACATCCTGCTCTGTGAAGATCTGAGCAAGGTCACTGGCATCAAAAGAGGAATAAAGTAATGAGATGCGAGAGAAAAAGAGATTTAAAAAAGGAGGGGGAGTTGTTCGTAGAAGAGATTTTATAAATAATATATATACATATGCACACAGTATCTCACAAAAGTGAGTACACCCCTCACATTTTAGCAAACATGTTAGTATATCTACTCAAGGGACAATACTTGGATATCTTTTAGGGTAGTCAATGTGCTGCTTGTATAACAGTATAATTTATTTACCGTCCTCTGAATAACTCAACATACAGTAATTATTGTCAAAATAGCCGGCAACAAAAGTGAGTACATCCTAAGTGATAATAGTTGTACGTCGTTTAACCTAACACAGCCTTGGGATGTCTTCTGACCATACGTCAACATTCGCCGTTTTAGGGTACCCTTTAACGTCAGTTACATGACAATCCTGGGACGTCATACAACTGACGCTTTACCTTTAACGTCAGTTAGGTGACGGGGTAGGTTTAGGGGTAGGCTTAGGTCTGGGGTAGGGTTAGGATATGATAACGTCATCTAAACGACGTTAAAGGGTACCCTAAAACGGCGGATGTTGACGAATGGTCAAAAGACGTCCCAAGACGTCAGTTATATGATGTCTTGGGATGAGACTGCGCTGTTTAACCATACAAAGCCACATGTCCTATCCATCATGTTCATGTTTTTGTCTCCTTGACAGGACCGTACAAATAGTTGTATCTTGTATTAGAGCAGTTCAAATTTGTGCTTTGAATACAATTCTATTATACTAACCACTGGATGTTCAATATATGGCACCTCGTGGCAAATAACTCTCTAAGGATTTGAGAATTAGAATTGTTGCTCTCCACAAAGATGGCATTGGCTATAAAAAGAATGGTAACACCCTGAAACTAAGGTACAGTACAGGCCAGGTTTGCCAAGACGTGTTCCACTCGGAACAGGCCTCTCGAGGGTCAATCAAAGAAGTTGAGTCCTCGTGCAGTGCGTCAGGTGCAGAAGCTGGCTTCAAAAAACAGTGCTGAGTGCTGCCAGCATTGCTTTAGAGGTTCCTGAAGTGGAAGGTCAGCTTGTCAGTGCTCAGGCCATATACCCTATTGAGCACCTGCGGGGATCCTCAAGCGGAAGGTGGAAGGTGCAGCTCCTTGATGGAAGAAGATCCCAGCAACAACCTGTGCAGCTCTGGTGAAGTCCATGGCCAAGAGGATTAAGGCAGTGCTAGGGTGCACTCACTTTTTTTTCCAGTATTTCTTGAGAATAATGGCTGTACAGTATGTTGAGTTATTTTCAGAGGACAGTATATATATACAGTATATATATATATATATATATATATATATATATATATATATATATATATATACTGCTATACAAGTAGCACAATGACAACTCTAAAATATATCCAAGTTTTATTTCTATAGTATTGTCCCTTGAGAAAATGTTTGCTGAAATGTGAGGGGTTGTCACTTTTGTGAGATACTATATATATTCTCACAAACTTCAAACATGGATCATGTTGTTTCTCAGAGCATTCCTGGTTTGGTTCTGCACACTTTAATTTACACTGTAAAAAAATATTTTCATGATTTGTAATCACATTTTTTTTTCTTTTGTCAAATCAACTCAAACAATTTATGTAGAAAGGGTTAGTTCGCCCAAAAATGAAAATTCTGTCAGTATTTACTCGCCCTCATGTTGTTCCAAACCTCTATGTGTTTATTTGTTCTGCTGAACACAAAGGAAGATATTTGGAAGAATGTTTTAATCAAACAGATCTCATTCCCCATTGACTACCATAGTATGTATTTTTTCCTACTATGGTTCCTACTTATTTCCTGCTTATTAGAGAGAAAGAGAGAGGGAGAGAGAGAGAGAGACATTAAGCGTGTGTGAATTACTTTAGTCTCTGCTTCTCTCAGCAGTGATCGGCACCACCACCAATAGTGAAACTGTTTATTTGGACCTCGCAAGTGCGAAACGTCATGTAGGCCTAGTTATTTTACAGATAAAATTGTCAGAGCAGCGAGTGTGTGTCCGTACTGTATGTGTGCGTTTGAGCGGGAGAGAAATCATGCGAGAAATACTGTATGTGCTTTTTTTATAATAACTAAAAAATGCATAATACGTAATAAAAAGTAATTTTGTGGCAAAAAAAACCCAATAAAATAAAAAAAGTAGTAAATAATTTGTCAATTAATTTGTAAATTGTACCATATTTATCCTATATTCATTTGTTTTGTGAGTGTCAAAGGACACACACGTAAGATTAGAACATCCGTCAACCAATCAGAATCAAGCTTTCAACAGCCTGTAGTATAAGCATTACTATTATTTAAAGGGAACGTTCACTTCAAAATGAAAATTCTGTCATCACTGGACCGACTGACTTCCGAAGTATTTTTACTATGGAATGGTCAATGGGGTCCAGTTGACTGGTTACTGGCATTCTTCAAATTATCTTCCTTTGTGCTCAGCAGAAAAAAAGCAATTCATACAGGTTTAAAACAACTTGAGGGCGAGTATACGATTACAGAATTTTCATTTTGAAGTGAACTAACCCTTTAAGTTGACGAGGTTTTAAACAACTGAATGAAGACACTCTATTAAAACTAATACAAGTTTTGAGTCAACAGTCTTAAAACTGTTTCTATACATGAAAAAAAGGCAATTCAATTCAAATCACAATCGAAACATTTGTCAGTATATTTAAATATTTCACTTCACGCAGCCCTAATCTGGAGTGAAGTAAGGCTCTCTCAGCCGATCAGCCACAGTTGAGAGTACAATGCGAATAAATTATACTATGTGAGATCTCGATGGCTGGGGAAAAACAACAGTGAATTTCATGTGAGCCAACACATAGAGGAGAGAAAATTAGAGCGGAGGACTGAAATGCACACTTGTGTTTAGCTAGCAGCAGGTGAGTGGGTGGTCGATTTTACACTTCCTCACAACATCTGCACTTCAAACATGAGCCTTTATGAATGGCAAAAAAACGTTTCATTTTTCTGCCTTTAGATAACAGTCACCACAGAAAATAAATAAATAAAAATAATTAATTAATGCATAGAAACTTAGGTATTGTTAGAATACTGCGCTATAAGGAATTAGCTAATTAGTCATTTTTCATGCTAATGTTCTGGAAATATCTGTGGAATTCTGCTAAAATGCCGGTATGTAGTAGAAACCCTATAATATTTTGAATTACCATGCTTTTTACTCTCATATTCCCCTGAGACGAGAGATTTATGTTTTTTTGTCTGGAAAAAAATCCTCCAATGACACAAAAATCGTCATTTTGCATCATCTGAGGTTTTTTTGCCCAGAGGCTAAAGACTACAGTCAGTAGTAGCGGCTGTCCCACATGCTTTCATAGAGGGGGGTATCTCACTCACAGAATGTACACACAATGTCAGCTATCTTTTTTGGAAGGTAAGCTAGCAGGCTCTTGTTCAGTTGAGAAAGCTGAGTAGTAGAGGTTACCGTCCTCTTATACCCAGACATGTCCGGCCTTCGAGTTCGTACAAAATGTCCGGGATTCAGCTTTTGCTTTCTACAGTTGCTATTCATTGTTTACATGCACATCTTTTGTTTCAATCTAAATGAATTCATTCCAGTTAGTGAATTTGAATATAGTGTTTACATAAAAGCTAAACAAGTGATCGGTTGATGTGCGTTTTAACATTGCTAAGAAAATTCCCGCTCCTCCGTGAGAGATACGAGACCGGTGCGTCTCACAGGTGTCGCTTATTTACGTTAGTAACCGAGTACGTTTTGTCTATTTAACTGAAGAAAGTTTTGGCACATCCCACTGTTTACTTCATCTATGCATTTGCAAAGGGAGTCAGCGGGGCTCCGCATGTCATGGATGTCCATACTTATGGCCTCAAATACTCACATAGTAACCTCCCCCTTTTAAGTATGACCTGAACCATTTTAGGACTATCCCAGAAAGCCCCATCCAGTTTTCCAGCCTGTGATTGACAGTGTCAAATGCAGCACTGAGGTCGAATAGTACCAGTGCTGATAATTTGCCTGTATCGGTATTTAAGTGAATATCGTTTATTATCTTTATGAGCGCTGTCTCTGTGCTGTGATGCGATCGGAAACCAGATTGAAAAATGGTCCAAGTATCCATTCAAGCGTAGGAATTTGTTGACCTGATTGAAGACAACTTGTTCAATGATAAAAGGAAGATTTGAGATCGGTCTATAGTTGCTTAATATGGTGTTATCCAGATTGCTCTTTTTCAGGAGGGGCTTGACAACTGCAGTTTTCACGGAGTTTGGAAAACTTCCAGAGAGAAGCGAGGCATTTACCACTTCTAGGAGATCTGCTTCTAAGCTGTTTAACACATTTTGGAAAAAAAAAAAAAGATGTTGGAAGTGCGCCATGGGTGCAGGTTGATGTTTAAGGTGCTATACGATTCCTTTCAAAATTTTGCCTTCAATTTCTTCGAAATCAGACATAGTAACTACTTTCTCAGGTTGTTGTCTGATCTGTCTGACCCCAGAGCAACTCAAAGATCACATTTCTGATATTATTGATTTTCTCAGAGAAGAAAGAAGCAATTAACAGCACTGCCACCCTAAACATAACACCTCCCTGTGTTATTTTCATGCATTTATTAAGTATAACACTTAACCTTTTTGATGTGTGACACACAAAGTGGCCCATCTATAGGATGTATCTCGATTGAAAATGAGAAAGTAGCGACTTCAGCACTCGTGAGAGATGGATTTTGCGGGGCAAACCACACACACAGCAGCGACAGTCTCCCACCCGCCATTTCAACACTCCCAGTGCAATTTTCTTTCTTTACTTTTATTTCTCGCTGATCCATCTTTTGACCTGTCACCCAATTAGGCCCATGCCTGTGATGAACGGAGCCAATTAAGTTGTGCGCGTTAGCTCGGACAGGAATGCATCTTAAAATGGTCGCAGTGCAGTTTTTCTGAACCGAGCACGCTTCGTTTCTCATGCATTCATTACTGCTTGGCGATTAGCCATCACTCACTTGAGACTCACTACAACAGTGTGGTTCTCATGAAGCATCATAATGTGTGCAAATCGCTAAAACCACAATGGTTATTTTTCTGTCACCTAGTTGTACTGTATGCCATGAATTGAGACTCAATTTATGTAAAGGATTTCTATGATGTAAATTCAACTTAAGAACTATAAGAAAGATGATATCTGATAATAACTTAATTCAGAATATGCAGCTATTTTAATTGGAATGTAAAATAATCTTCGGCAGACATCAGGAGCAAACAGTTTCCAGTTTTAGTAAATGCATTAACTAATATGAACTAGCGATGAGCAATGCATTAGTTATAGTGTTTATTAATATTTGTTAATGTTAGTTAATACAAATACAGCTGTTCATTGTGCGTTCATGTTAGTTCACAGTGCATTAACTAATGTTAACTAATACAACCTTTGATTTTAATAACATATTAGTAAATGTTGGAATTAATATTAATAAATGCTGAAGACGTATTGTTCATTCTTAGAACATGTTAACTAATGTAGTTAACTAATGTTAACTAAGGAACCTTATTCTAAAGTGTTACCGTAAAAATTAGTAGTCAAGCAAGCCCTAGCAAAAAAAACAAAAAAAAAAACAAAAAAAAAACCAAACAAACAAAAAAAAAAACCCTGACATATAACGTTTCCTTTTTATATTACAGCATGTCCCTCATCATTACTTCATATTCGCAAATGTATGTATGTCTATGCACTCGAAAACATGTTTACCATATCTCCCCTGAATATTAATGGTATTTGCACAGAAAAAAACTCCCAAGTTTTCACTAGTGAATAAACAGAGCCCGTCAAAGATCTGCCCTGTTATGCACAATGCCTCATTTAATTTTAATATAATAATTAATAGTTAATTTCTGAATTATTTAACTTTGCTTGTAAATGCTCCAAGACCAACATTTATAGAAGATGCAGCTTTTTACAGTCAGTTTTTAGTGACCAAAATTGGATTTTCCACAATCTCACAATAACAGCTCTGTAAAATTCAACAATGGCAAGGAAACACCTCAAAAACCCGAGGCTCCCTGCTTTGCTCTCCACTAAGGGCTGCGATGAACGTGTTTAATCTTGGCTCAGGTTTTCAAGATCATCCACCCCTCTCAGCTTCTCAATTCACCCAATTTGAATGCTCTCCCAGGGTACTGCTGCAGAGTCATTTGGCACCCTTAACCATGGAATTGGTTACTGTGGCTGAATCTTCACAAATAAAAAGGGGTGGAATGTCAAAGCACTAAATAAAAGCAAGTTAGTGCTTTAGTGGTTGTCCCTTTCCCCACCAGATGTCAGGTTGTTGACAGATTCTCTAACATACATGTTTGACTGCTCATCAATCCAGACTGATTGCTTCCATGTTAATGGGCTGTGCGTGGCTTAATTTCTTCCTAATGAGAGTGTCCTTGAGAGGTGTAACATTAGTGAGAGTTGATAAGATTGCTCGTTTAGTTGATAGGATGTTATCCTCGCTACACCTCCTTGAATACATCACAGTTTTTCGTTCTGCAATGCTGTTAAAAAAGAAAAAAAAAAAAAGAAGTGAACCTCAGAAGTGCAGTGCACTTGTGGTTTGAGAGAAGCTCTTAATTGAGGGTTTCACACTTGATGAGAGTTGGCTTTATTAAAGCTTGACAGGACTGGATGCTTGATTTGTGCCGAGGTCTGGGTAGGACCTGTGATTTCTCTAACATACGGTAGAAAAGTACAAAATCACTATATCTATTTTGCTTATAAAGCCAATGTGCAAGAAAACCACAGATCACTACAGTATGTTAACAATAGGTTTGGGAATCGAGCACCAGTTCCATTTTTTCTTTAATCTAAACTAAATTATTTTAATGTAAAGTTCCTTGTTACAACCAATGTAACCGAGACACACAACTCAAATACAGAAACATATCTGTGTAGGGTATATGAACTGCGTCAGTTAGGACTCATTCAGTTCTACATGTAAAAAAGCTTTTAACATTTGACTCGTGTCTGGAAATTCACCAGCGAGCGCCAGAAAGTCTTTTCCTAATGGAGTTCATTGACACTTTCATGGCGAATGTGAGTTAAAACAAAACCCACAAAACCAGCCACGAGCCAGCTTCACACAGACTCTTCCCCCTTTTCCGGCAAGAAGGAATTCCAGGCATCTGCTCGTTCACTGACGTCTCCTTTAATCTTAGTCTTAGTCTTTTGTTTTAGTTTGTTAAACGTTTTGTTTTTCCTTTTCGTATTCTACTTTGTTCATTTCAACATCTGAGTAATGATTAGCCTGAATTGTTTCTTTGCTAAATTAACATCGAAGACCTTTAAACTTTTGTTGAAAGTACGTGCTCTGGACCCATCCGCAGACCACGTGACACTCCAAAGGAACAACCACTGCATTCTCATCCTAGGGCATAATCTAACTTACGCTTTTGAACATGTGTCTAAATCCGACGCACATGGCACCCTTTAGCGTCAGTTAGATGATGCTTCCGATATGGGTAGGTTTAGGTCTGGGGTAGGGTTAGGGTTAGACCACTAGGAGGCGCCTTCTGGCCCATAAATATCTGCGTCTCATATTGACGCTAATGGGTGCCATGTGCGTCGGATATTGACACATGGTCAAAAGCGTCAGTTAGATGACGCCTTGGGATGAGAACGAGCTGGAACGATACACCACACACATGTGCTTTCTCGACTCAGCACCACAAAGAACCATATATGGTAGTTTTCCATATAACACAGCTTTAATGCGTTTATGATTCAATATCTTGGTGTCTCTCTGTCTCAAGGGTTTACGGTCTATAATATGCCACTCTCCTTCGGGATCTCTCTTTCACTCTCTCCCTCTTTCTTCCACTTTCATTCGCTGGCGGTGTTTTGTTGTTTTAGTATTGCTTCTATATACATTTATTCCATGTATACATAGTTTTCATTTTATTAAATACATTATTGTTATCGTTATAGAACAGGAAAGTTAATCCTCTTGGCCAGAGGAATAGCTTCTCTTAAAATTCTATAAAGGAGGATAATTTTACGAGGTTTGATGGAGATCGAATGATCAGGTTTGCTGGACAAGTAGATGACTCGTTCATAAATGAATCCCCTTAAAGATTATCCTGACAATCGATCTATTTTAGACAACTGACATTAATATTTAATTATAATTCTTTTGATTGATAATTGATAATTGTTCATTGCATTCAATTGTTCAAAACGTTGGCAACCTAGAAATTATATAACTGAAAATTATATTCAGGAATATTATACGCAGGAATATATTATGTTATGAATTATACGCAGGAATATATTACAATTTAAAATATATTAAAACAGAAAACTGTTATTTTAAATTGTGAGAATATTTTCAATATTAGTGTTTACTGTATTTTTTGACATCTTAAAAAAATCTTACAGACACCAAACTTTTGAATTTATATGTTGCATTTACATTTATTCATTTCCCAGACACTGTTAACCAAAGCGACTTACACGTAAGGAAAATCACAGGCACTTTGTCAAAATCTGACATTATTTTTATTAATGCCACATTCAACCTCAGCGATAGTCACATACTGTAACTTAATGACATTGAGACCTATTTCAGGCTTAACAGCTAACTGATGAATAATGCCTTGCACCTGCCTGAATCTCTTATTCATCTGATTTAATATTTTTGGAGTTACATGATACTGTATGGGCCTTTCCACAAAATGCTCCTGACCATTTTACAAAAAGTACTAAAGCTAACATACAAACATAGATAAGGATAAAAAATAATAAATGCACATATGGATGTCAGTCAATTACATAGCTTAGCATATTAGTTTGTGCAGCTGAATGACAAACTCACTCACATTTAACACGCAGGTCTGTCAGGCAAAACCCCATGTGACACAGTAAATGTTTGCACATCTGTGATTTAACATCTGGATAACTTCCATTTAAATATGATAAACATGGAAAATGTTTTAATTTCATTTAGTAGACCCAGAGCATCTAGGAATCCTATCAGCACACATGAACACATGCAACCCGATTAGCAAAGACTCGCTTACACATGCAAAGATGTTTGGTTTTATGCTCTATACATATGGACATGATGACTCACTGCCCTTTGGACACTCACCCATTACACACACATAAACTATGGCTGGTTTCATCACTACACATGCGATTGGGAAATAATCTCCATTTCCTCCCAATAATTTGTAATGGCTGAGAGGCCTGTTTGCTACTTCATCATTTGCGGCATTACAAGAGAGCTTCACCTTTTGAAATTTCCTCTCATCAGATATGCAAATATGCAATTACCACACATAGATGATGACCTATAAACCTCCATTCTAATTGGAGCTGCTGCATTTGTGTGTGTGTGTGTGTGTGTGAGTTAAGGGCCTCGGCCTGCCTTTTCCATCTTTTCTCTTAACACAGAGAAACAGTGAAAGGAGCAGGCTGTTCCTTTCGTAGATCCAAACAGAGTGATGGGCCTTAGAGTTAAGCTTGTTTAACACGGGTTAACAAAGCACCGCTAAGCACTGATCCTCTGCATTTTCTTTAAGGAGCTGTTACTCAGGCTTGCCTCAAGCTACTTAATGAATCAATAAGCTTAGCACAGCCTTGGTCAGTGTCTGACAATCCAGAGATATATTTAACCACGAGGCTGCTAACACTAGCATGGAGGCACAGAGACAGACACTCTGTTCCAAAACATACTGAGCAGCCTATAGCTGATAGAGAAAAACAAGAAGTTTTGTTTTTAATAGCATACGCAGATGGTACATGCCTGATTGTAGGGATACATCCTTAATAATATACTCTAATGCAGACTGATATTGTATAGATATCAAAGTTCCCAGATAGCAAACTGACACTGAATCAACGTGGAAACATGAAATTGAAACAACGTTGATCTGACATTGTTTTGCTCATCGAATTAACGTTGAACCGACGTCAGATGCGTCATTCTTCAAAACTAATGGAAAATCAACTTGAAATCAACGTTGTTTCAACGCTAGGAAAGCAAACGATTTTCATTTAGCTTTGAAGAATGCCGCGTCTGACGTTGGTTCAACGTTAATTCGATGCGCAAAACAATGCCCGATCAACGTTGTTTCGATGTCACGAGAGGCGTCGTTTCCACGTTGATTCAATGTCAGTTTGCTGTCTGGGTTAAGGTTTAATAGTTGGGGCTGGTTTTGTTGTTTTTTTCTTATTTTTTTATTATACTTTTATTCAGCAATGATGCATTAAATTAATCAAAAGTGACATTTAAAGACATTTAAAATGTTTAAAATTAGCACGATGCTTTGAACTATCTATTATTCATCTATGAATCCTTGAAGAATGTATTATGGTTTACACTAAAATATTAAAAAGTACAACTGTTTTAAACATTGATAATAAGACTTGAGTACAAAATCAGCAATTTTAGAAAGATTTCTGAAGACTGTTGAAAATTCAGCTTTTCCATCAGGAATGCAAGGCAGCAGTTCTCATTATATATGTTTTTCATCACAATTTGAGGATTTTCTTCCCTTTCTGGCAGAATATCAGGTTCATGTACATTTTTCTTGTACATGGCACTTGTCCATCCGATCCATTCCAGCCTTAGAATTGGATTAATCCAATTTGATTAGATGTCAATTTGGCAGTTGCATTCCTCCATTTTGAAAAAAAAAAATCTTATATATTTCTTTTAGCCTGAAGTCTAAATTTGTATTACGGTCTCTTTTTGAAACAGTGTTTTTTATTTTTATGAATTGCTCGAGTTCTGTTCCAAAACTTAGTGATTTGCCTTACATCCTAACCATTCTGAAACCTCATTTGGACTGATTTGGAATGCTCTACAAAGGCAAGTTAGCTGAAAGAACAAAGAAAAATAAATAAAATGTCCAGAATGACAAAATTAAGTGCTCCAATTGCAAACAAATAGAGGATTTTTATCTCATTTGCTGTTTTTGCTGTGGCACCGTCACGCACACCATGAGTCACTAAAAACATTTATTTTCCTCAAAGCAGTGAATGACATTTCTAGATCTCCCAAAGAGCAGCTGCTGCAATTACTTTCACATTACCTAAGTAATCACATATAAATTAATGACATAGACATCCCCCTCCCAGACACATATTCAAACACATTCATCCCATTTTAGGTTTTCATAATATAACAGTCACACAGCTGTTTTAATTTTGTCTTATTTTCGAATTGCATATGACCCCAATTTTTCCAGGGCTGCTTCATTATTCTGTTTGATGAGTGGCCTTTTTCTTCCAGGCATACACAAATATAAGCTTGTGGCTTGTTCTTTTTTTTTCAGATTTCAGAATTCAGATACAAAGAAGACTGTTTGTATCATATAAAATGTCCATGATTATTTTAACGGGCTTATCCTCAGCTATCAAGTTCAACAAAACAAGATTATGAGTATAACTAGGTCTATCTACAAAGTACTAGAGGGAGCTCTGTATACATATTAAGGTATATGTAGTTCATTTCTACATACTTTTTGAAGTAGTGAAATTGGAATTTTATAAAATCAGTAATACTATTCCACTTTCATTCATTTGATTTTTTTTTTCAATCAGTCACAAATACTAAGGATTTGTTGTGGAAGTGAACTTGACGGGTAAAGCTGGTGAACGTCATATCTCGACTTGTCGAGACTGTTTTCCAAAGATGGTGCCGCCTGTATACACAAAGTGTACTGTCTTTATAAAGTATCTTCTTATTAAACAGTCTGTACACTTACAAATTTCTCAATGCCTCGTTTTGCATGTATGGAGCCTCATTATGTTACTGTGTTAGTGTGGGGCTATTTTGAGCCTTGTTAGTGGTATTAACTAGCGATTTCTTTTTACTTAGTAAATGCCCCCATTACTAGCATTATTCGCTGAACAGTTTTTAGAGATAAAACTCTTTACATTCGATCATCATGAAAACAAATCTCAGAGAACTGTTGACTATATTAGACCAAAGGTTGATTTTGTGCCAGAGTTCTCCTTTAAGCCTGAAATCCCCAACTATGGTGTTGTGATTTCCCAACAGTGACCGACGAATATAACACACACATACGCACACATACAAGCTCATTCAATCGACTCTTTTCGAAACCATGGTTTTTGAGCTATCCAGCCTAAATCATTCAATGTGGTAGACTTAAATCTACCTGGTGCCCGACTTAATTGATTTCAAAGTTAAAAAAATCCTTTGGCAAGGGTGTGCCACCGTTACAAAAGAAAACCTCCTGCTTGCTTTCATTATCAGTCAAGCCACTGTCTGCATTGCCATGGCAACACTTATAAAGCTTGACCATGAAAGTGTTCCAATAGACGGTTGACTTTTGATTTTTAACGGCACTGAAAGCGAGGCTGTGAGGGATAGACATTCTGTACATCTCTTCCGTGGGTTGAATCAATATGTTTTTGGATTGTCATTGTCGAAACACTGCAAAAATATCCTTCTGATACATTTCAGTAGACAAAAACCCCAGACAACATGAGCTTTGGAAAATAAGTGATCCTGGAGCTTTTTAGTAAGTCTATCTCTCCCAGCCTCGCTTTCATACCTAGCTACCATGATACCCCTCTGAATAAGGTCTAAACATTTAAAAGCTAAGTTTGACTATCTGGAATTAACATTGTAGATATTAACAACATCTCTCTAAATAGTCGTAATTACATTTTGGTTAGTTGGACTTATCATTTAAGATATCTGTAACGTAATTGTGACTCGAAATGAAAGATAGAGATTTGAATAGGCAAAACTGAATTACAAATATCTCCAATGACGTCATTGAAAAAGACATCCAACTCGTCACACATCTTAAATGACAATTGCAGATATCTGTAATTCAGTTTTGACTAGGCAGAATGATAGTTAAAGATATTAATGCCATTATGACTAGAGCAGGGGTTTTCAAATTGGGTGAATGCGATAGGACCGCCAATATATATATATATTCAGTTCTCCAACTGAATTGTAGATATCTGTAACGATAAACCCCATACAAATGAATTAGGGAAGTGATGTCATTTGTCCTAAGAAGGATGTAGTTGCGGATATCTGAAATGTTCTTTTTGACAAGGCAAAACTGAATTACTGTTATCTGCAACACTTATCCAGCTGTTAAAATAGCTTGCCATAATAGGAGGCATAACAAAGAGACATCACTCAAGGTCTTCCAGTAAAACGACATTTGCTCAATGAAGTGTGGCTGATGTGTGTTACATGACAAACTTCATCACTCTGAAGCTGAATAGACAACAACTTCAAGGACAGACAGATTTAAATGAAAATGTTTTGAAGAAAAACATTTGAGGGTACTAATGAGGAGTCGGGGCTAAACCAAAGATCCAGCTGGTAATCTGTTTTTTTTTTTTTTTTTACATTTCCCAAAAAAAAAGAAGAAAAAAAAAGAGTGCAAATCTTCATTTTTTTCTTGTGGCCTAAATCACGTATTGCGGGAGTGCAAAGAGGTTAAGTAGGTCCGGTCTGACAAATAAATAATGAATAGAAGGACATTAATTAAGAACACAGATCAGACAAGACCTAGAGAACCTTGGATAGTGACCCCATTATGCTGTTGTTTAAATAAAGCACAAAACTGCCTTGCTTTCTGCTTGTTTGCCTCCTTCTCTGAACCATTGCAAGGACACTACATTCAAGAACAAATTCATATTAGTCATCTCATCTCCTTTCTGTAAATCGGATTCACTTCCACAATGTTCTATAATGCTTTCAAAATGTTTACTGATGCTTGCACTTATTCTGTGTGTTGTCCTCAGAAATAAAGAAGGTTGAGGAGGTGTGTAAGGTGAAGCTTAGGTGCAGCTGAGGAGACGGAACACTAGGCTAAGTCTAGATATCCGGTGCAAAGCATATTAAGGAGTGCACATTGATTCGGGCAGCATCGGAAAGACGTCTGTGAAAGAGCAGAGATAGTAAGATGGAGAAAGACACCTTCTAGAAAAATCAATGAGGAAATTCTAAAATGCTCAATATGGAAGCTGGTAGAAAAGTCCCGCCTTTCAATCAAATGTATTTACTTAGAATGGTAATGGATATAAGCTAGACTACACTGTTTACACTATATCCGGATAGCATACAATTCGTACAATATCTGTTAATGCTGGGCGGTATACCGGTTCATACCGAAAACCGGTGTATATTTTTGTTATGATGTTAATTTTTAATATACCGCCATACCGATGTATTTAATTACACAACATTTGAAACGAAATAAATATTAACTAATGACAATAAAATAGACCATCCTAAGTCAATTTATTGCAGTAATTTCTCTCTCAACCAGTAAAAAATGCTTTAAACACCTGATTATGCACGAAAACCGGCTTAATTTTGAAAAAAAAAAAAAAAAAAAGTGATATAAATTTTTGGTCAAACCACCCAGAACTAATATCTGTCGTATTCTGTCGAAACAAAAGTAGTATAGTATGTTGTCTAGAATGTATGTTAGCTTAAAATCTATCAAAAAAGAGCTACATTTATGTTACTCACAACAAATTTATAGTTTCTTCTTATTATTACCATTTAAATCAGGATCACTGATGTCACGTCTTTATGGTACTTTACTGCATAGTGATTCATCAACAACACCTGCCATACCGGGACGTTTTTTTTTTTTTTTTATAGAATTTGGACATGGCACTTAGCAGTGACACTACATTAGCATTAACTTGATGGACAGAGATGTTTTCTGGCATTTTCCCTGTACATTATGCACAAAAATCTGCACTTGAATTTTTCTGCCAGCCCTGTAAATACTACACTCATTTGGTGGGCAGATTGCATCACATTAGTGCGCTGAAAATCCAGGCAAATTGCTCAGTAATATTGGCACAGAGTGTTCAGAAGTTAAATGTGGTGCATTGATTCTGTTCAATGTCAAAACTCATCACTCTCTCTCTCCATCCTCTTGATCACTATACCGCACTGATGGATTGTTTCTGCACGGTAGCTTTTGTCTCCGATGCTGTAAATAATTAGGCTACATAAACAGCGTAAGAAGTGCTTAATTGCTTTTGGGACCATTAATCTTAAACTCAAACTCTATACAGTCTTACAGTACGTAATAGTCTGATATTTATATTATTCAGTGTCAAAATTCAGTTTAACTGCATGATACGAATATTATTCAGAAAACACATTAGGAGCATTTCAGAGCAATTACCAGCTATGTAATACTAACAAGAATTATTATTATACTGAATGAATGCTAATGAAATTAAACTGGTACCTGCATTTAGTCCATCTAGTATCTGACCTGAGATAGTGATTCTGGTGGCTGTAGCAAACGCAATTGGTGTGTTTTGAGACATTTTCACCTCCAGCAGAAACTCAGGGGACCTTCGGTTTACATTTTCCCAGGGAGATGGACTCAGGACGTGGTCCAGAAACTTAGATCTACTTGTACCTGCCAGACAGTCTCTTGGCAGTCCCAATGCCTTTGTCACAGTCATCTTAGTTGAGCCAGTCCAAATTTATAATAAGCCAGACAGTAGCCACTGCCAGATTATGCTCTCGATCTATTTTCTTTGTAATATTTCCCACCTCAGCAAAGGGTAAGTGAAGGTTACCCGAAAAGTTAATGGGCAACACTCATAAATTTGACAGACTGACCACCAGTGGGATGTGATTTTCAGCACAATGCGGAGTAGACTGGCACATTTATATGTTAGAATGGCATTTGATTAATCTGCAACTTTGACTGTCACACATCAATTGGGTAAGGCAGGCCTAAATCAGAAATCCGAACTTTGTGGAATAACTAACTTCATGTTGGAGTTGTCACTGAGAACCAGCAGACAGCTCCAGCTTGGAAAACAAAGGCAGTATCCAGTCTTGCAGATGATGAAATTCTGTTGGGGCCTGTAAAACTGGCTGTTTTTGCAGAGCATTAGCACAGCAGGACCGAGCAGTAAAGGGAAGCAGGAATACTAGAAAGTAGAGAGCTGCAGAGAGACAGGTTTATGCGTGGGAGATGAATGGACTTCCACATCTTTCCTTTCTGCAGTCATCTGTAAATTCCTAAGCTCAGCAAAATTAAAACTGAAACAGTCTTCAAAAAAAAAAAAAAAAAAAAAAAAAAAAAAAAGTTTGGGTTGAATTCAGCATCACATGATCCTTCAGAAATCATTATAATACGATGTTTTGCTCCCCTAGAAACATTTCAAATTATTAGGGCTGGACCTGAATATCCTACCCTATCTCACGACCAATTCGTACAAATTCGACGAATGATTAAAAAGTGGCTAACTCTTACTAATTCGTACGACCTCCCTCGTAGGAATTTGTACGATTTATCTAAACCCACGTGATGAGTAGGTTTAGGGGCGGGGTAAGGGGTAGGTCATTCGTACGAATTCATACGAATTGGCCAATTCAGAAAATATGTACGATTTAGCAAAATCGTACTAATTCGTACAAGTGAGGTCGTATGAATTGTTACGAATTAGCCACCTCGTAAAATTCGTACGAATTCCCGTGAGATCGGGCTGGAATATCCGAATATTCGAATATCCGTTCGGTGGGTTGGTATTCGATTAGAAAATCTGAAAATCTTTTTTTTTTGGGGCATCCCACTCTAAATCTGGTGGAATATAATACTTTTAACTTTGTTATAGCTACTTAATAAATATATTTGCTTCTTCTTGGACTACTAAAAGTTTGTATGGACAGAAGTTTGCTTGCTTTGACTTTGTAGAAAATAGAATGATAGAAACAAAATGTATTATTCATTTTACCCCTTATTATTAATCTAAATTAATCTACAGCGAGACTTTGAGATTTTACTGCAACGTCACATTTTCGTTTTTCTTTATTTAAATTACGTTTTTATTAATTTATATATATATATATATATATATATATATATATTTTTTTTCCCCCCCCGTTTCGTTTCCTCGTGAAGTTGTTTGGATGAACGGTTCTCAAAATAATCAAAAAACAAATGGACAATTGAATATTTGATATTCATTACTACCAAAGCTTCGAAGCTTAAAAAATGGTATTTGGACCAGCCCTGCAAATTATTACCACAGTTTGTATTGCTTAATATTTTTGTGGAAACCATTATGCATTTTCAAGATTTTTTGATGAATAAAAGTTTAAAAGAACAGAATCCTTTTTTGTAACAGAGTGAAAGTCTTCTTGTAAAAGACTTACTTTTGACCATTTTAAAATTCCATTTTCTTTGAAAGTCTTATCTTACTGACTGCAAACTTTTGCACATATAACTATAATAAACACACATAAATGTTCACATACTGTATATAAGTAAGAATAAATTGCACACAAAATGAGTGGTTTTGCAAAAATCCTTTGAAGTGCTACACACTTCTCTGAATATGCAATATGTAACCTTCTGAAAATGAAATGCACTCTACTTAAACCGGCTTGGGATGAATTAGCTAAATCAGTGGAATGAACTAATATTGCTTCAGCGCTGATTTGAACGAGTTTAAACAAATGCTATATTGAAAGGAATTGATTTTCTTGCATGGCTCCTTTCATTTACTGTCTTCCTAGCTGGAGAGGGAATCATTGCAGAAAAGACTCTCACACTAAGATGTAAGGTGCCCCGGATCCCCTTCCCGGCATGCGTGCCATGTGGATAATGAGAGGTGTCGAGCGGCTTACTGAAGCGCTTTAGTTTCTCCATGCAGCTTGTCACGGTTCAGCCTATCCGTATCAGAATCTGCACACATCCGCGGTCTAAACAGATTTAGCCATCACATAAATTTGACTTGGTTCCATTTTAAATTCATTAGAATTTGTGTCCATTGCATCACATGGATCTGTTGCCTATTTTTTGTTCCTCTCATTTCATTTACTGCCCTTTTGTCATGCTCTCCATTTATTTTTTGCTTTTTTTGTCAATTTTTTTTGTTGACTATGATGATCAGAATCCTCAGTTGCTATGCTTGCGTAGGCGCAGTCATTTTACATAAAGTGTCATGAGGATGGGAATGTGAAACAGGCTTTTGTTGCTGGAAGCAAGGCACACATTAAGAGAAATGTCACTAATTTGGAGAGTGAATCACTGCAATCAGATGGCATTGTGAGGGGCGCTTGCAGCGGTGCACATATGATGTCGCATCGGCTCCAACATGATAATGAATGCCTGTGTAACCAGTGCAGACAAAAGCACAGCTTAACTGGGAGTGCTGGGGTTTGGGGGGTTCATTACGGCAGGATCGCAGCCATCGCTTCGTGCCCTAGAGGGAAATTCCAGAGAAGTCCCCTCAGCGCTGATGAATTGTTTATGACTTATAAGGGTTATGTAACAGATGTACTATATAAAAATCCTGCAGTTATTAAAGCCGTTGTTGTTGTTGTCAAGGCTGTGAAGACAATTGACCCTTCCTCCTCTTGAGACTGGAGTGAGTCTCAAGTCTCTTAAATAATCTCCAAAAGTTTGAGAGGGAAATCTTTATCAGTCTGGGCTCATTTCTCAAAAGCATCGTGAGGGACCATTGGTGCTTGCGCATCCATAAAAAAGGGAATTTTTAAAGAGTAACTAAACCCTAAACCAACTTTTTTTAGTTAATGATCTGTAAGAATGGCTCTTTATTAATACCAGTCATTGATTTGAGTAACTTTTTTGACATTTGTGTATAAAGTGTTTTATTTTTACAATATACCGTGTAAAAAACGTCTTAGTGCTGCCCTCTTCAGGCTGAACGGTGGCTACTGCAGTTTAATTTTCCTATTGGATGTTAAGCACTTTGTGACGTACGCAGGTTTCAGCTCACCACGCTCTTGGTACGAGCTACGCCCAACATAAAAAACAGCTTGTTTCGTGAAAACCAGTCAGGAGTTGGAATTGTGAGTATTGAAAACGATGAGGATAGAGTGTTTTAACATCTATTTCATCCACTTTTTCAGCATTTTTCATATTGCCAGTGGGTGGAGTCAGGCTCTGACCAGGGGCTTAGTTACCCTTTAAGGGGGTGACCAGATGAAAAGGGTAAAAATCCCCAGTAAATGGAAATTATAAATTAGCAGATTGGCCGATCAGTAAATGTCTAGACAAAACAAAAAGGTTATTCATCACACTTTTTCCAATATTAAATGCTAACATCTGCATGACATTATCAGAGTTAAAACTCTTGTACTTGGATTTACGTGGGGAGACCAGACCTAAACACATCCCTTTCCTAAGGGAAATAAAACATACTGTATGCTTAATTTGTTGCATAAATGCTTACATAAGTGATGTCATATTCAAGTTCAACTGTGGTTTACATGAACACTGCAGCTCATTCAAGAAAATACCACTAGATGAGGGATGGGGATTAGATAGATATGTTGATTCATTAAAAATAATAATAATTAACTGCACACAAAATCTGCGGCTTTGCAATGGTCCCTCACTATTTCCCTGCATTGATTAAACACAATCATGAAACCCTCTGTTTCTCTGATGGGAAAATGGACTGTAAATTGTTTGCTTGAAAAGATTCATCTTAGTAGTTGACTGATGTGATGACGCGTGCGCTTTTAAATATCCATACCTGAATTTACAACAGGCCATTTATCATAAGCATCAAGTGATTAATAGACACATCACAACATGTATCCCTGTTGTGTTGTAAATTCTAGCTGATACACCAATTCCTTCACTTGCTGATAAATGACGCATTATGAAAAATGTCTCTCTCTCTCTCTCTCTTTTTTAGTTATTGTGATTTTCGGTTAAATAACATGGCAGTTTAGAGAACGCCTAGAATTATGAAACCCACATGATCATCTGTAAAAAGCAGGAAAAAAACATTGAAGCTCTGACTTAGATACTCTAGTCTACATGAATGTTAATGTGTAGAATGGATGATGCATTACTTCTACGAGAAATGGATCCCCTACACTTGTGCTGTATTATATAATTTAAGTGACAAAATAATTGTAATAAAATTACTGCAATATACAAATGACCAGTTCTGGTAGATCCCTGGAAAGTAGAGCCCATCATACTTGTCTTTTAGTAACTTGCCATTTGTCCAGATTTCTCCCTCTTTCCGTCTCTCCACACCCCACTTTATTTCTTTACTCACACTACAAACTCTCAGCCTATGGTACAAACTTTGACTAGATGTCTCCGTTGTGTTGCTCCAGACTCAGAAGCAGACTCTTGGGGCGCTTGTCTTAAGCATAAAATCATTGGTTACCTGTAAGCCAATCACATAACGCAATCACCTCTCTCTCCAACTTAAACATCACCTCCATTCAAAATCAAAATCTAACAAACAATCTTTTTGTTTGGGGTTCAGTTTGCAAATGCAAGGAACATTCTCCACAACAGAGTGAATTGCATCCCGTATCTCCATATCCGTGGTCGTTTTCGATTTCCCTAACCTAACATACAATCTTAAACTCAGCGCTTAGCGTCTACAATCACAGCTCTTAGCCCGCCCTCTGTTCGTTGATTGGCCGGCTGTTTTCAGGCCAGAGGAGAACTGAGAGATAGGTCGCTATCTCAGACTGAGTACCGAAGCGAAGTGAAATTGAGCGGAAGTCTGATAGTCAGGCTACCACTAATGTATACACAGAGGGAAAGTGGATTGTACCATTAATGTAAGCATGATGTATACGTTCCATTTTTAAACATAAGCAACGCGTTTTTCTACCTTACAAGTTGAAAGTCAGTTGTGTATATAAGCTCAATCCTTAACGTACTGAGAAACAAAAGCATGATGGGGGTGAGGCAGGAGAAACCCAGAGGAACCATTTAGCTGGGGTGAATAAAGAAATTGGGAACACAGAAATCTGGAATGAAGACCTCCTCAGCTGTAGCCTTATTTTAGCCTCTTTCTATCAGTCTGATAAATGTATAAAAATAATAAATAAGACATCTGTTGGAAAAGTAACTGGCGTAGCCTCTGTGATTCAACAATAATGGGGAAAAGCATGAACAATTATGGGGAAAAGCATGCTTTTCAAATCTACAGCTCCGTTCTTAATCTTAATGTAAACATACGCAGATGCCTGTCACAAGCCATCTGCTGTTGTTGATGGAAGAGCTGACTATCTGTGATACATAATAAGGGTATTCTAACAGCTGTGTTCAAAATGTCAATCAACAAAGCAAAAGACAAAAAAAAAATCTAAAAATAAATAAATAAAACAAAATCCCCAAACAAAGTTGGAAGAATAGCACTGTCCAACATGTCTTGGTATGCTGAAACATTAAAAGATTCCCCTTCACTAAAATTAACCCCTGAAAAACAGTGCCATACCATTAACCTCCTCCACCAAACTTTACAGTTGGGACAAAGCAGTCAGGTAAGGTTTTCCTGGCATCTGCCTGTCACGATTTCCGTCTTGTGTTTTCCTTATCTTGCGTTGACTTTAGTTATTTCCTGTTCTGTGCCATGTTCTTCTTCTTTTTCCTTTGAATGGCGGTTGGCAAACAACTTTTAAGTGCGCATTACCGCCACCTAATGATATGGAGCGTGGATCACAATAGCATTTCCTCACTACCCTTGAAATAAATAAATCCATAAATCCATAATAAAACCAATAAATAACTTCATAAATATCTAATAACATTATTAATATTCATACATTATCATTAAATACAACTTGAACTCAATATCCTTCTACTAAGCCCTGTTTTACTCACAAACACAAATATCGCTCTATAGCCTACCCTACATGCCCTGAATTCATTTGTAATAGTTCCTTCATTTCAAATCTAATTTTCTCTTTTCTGAACCAGTTTTTCAGCCTCATCCTTTCCTCCTTATACTTATGACAATTAATAATAACATGCTCTACTGTTTCATTAATATTACAGACTTCACACATCCCAGTTTCATGTTTCCCTATTAATTTAAGCATACTATTCAATCCAGTATGCCCAAATCTCATTCTTGAAATAATGTCCTCTTCCCTTTTATTCCTATTATTTTCTCTCATACCCCTTCTTCTGGATACTGTAATACATTCTTGCTTGTCCTTGCTTGCATCCTCCTTGTTATCTTGTTTAGCTTGTTTGTCTGTGTATTCAAACCTCTTTGCTTCAGTTGTTGGTTGTCGGTTGATTTTACCTGTAGTTCTGAGTGTCTTTGTTTTGCCTGGATTACCTTTTGTGTTCCTGTTCTGAGTTCCTTTGTTTACCCTGGATTACCCGTTCATTTAATTAAAGTGCTTGCGATTGGATTCACTCTCCGCTTTATTCCTGGCCCCGACGTTACTCTGCCGAACCCAGACTAGCCCATCAGATTGCCAAACAGAAAAGCCACTTTTATAAACCATGTGACTTCAGCACTTGGTGACCAGGCTCTGTGATTTTACATGGTCTTTCGACCTTACTACCACTTACAGTCGACTGGAATGGAATATCATGCAGAGATCAAATTTGACAAACTAACTTATTGCAGAGGTGGAATATAATTTAACTTTAATTCACAGAACTCTTCATAATGACATAATAACACTTTTTCCCGCAAATATTTTGTAAATGCAGACTGCATGGCTAGGTGCAGACAAAAAAAAAAGGAAATATTTATTTCTTTCCTGTCCCTGTCAGAGCCACCCTGATAACAAGCTGTCAAACAGCAAATACATACATCCATTTGATTGGCATTTTATAGATAAAAATGTTCTTGCAAAAGTGCAAGCTGTGGCAGCAGTAAAATATGAGGAATGGTGAACGGCTTTCTGTGACCTCTACCGTTTCTCAGTGTGATGGATATCACTTAGCGTCACCCCTCAACAGGGCAGGACGGAGCACTGGATTAAAAGATCTGTAATGGCGACTGCGCTTAGAAAAACCAGTTTCTGCACAAACAATTTATGAGAGAAGAAGAAACGAGAAAAGAGAATGTGACAGGAGAAGAAAGACAGGAAGGCCCCCGAGGGCCCTGCAGTGGTGTTTACATGGACATCCTTGACATTTACCCCATGTGCATCTAGCTGGAGCTGCAATGTAAAACAGACAATGAAGTCCATGATTAAGTCTCTCTCTGTTTTCTTTATTTTAAGCTCACAGTGAGACAGTTGGTTTAGCACCCTTAATGTAGAAAGTATTTAACATTTAAAAATAAATTACATTATCCGGTTAAAACCATGTTTTATTGTGGGTTGTTTTCATTGAGATCCAGATTTGTCAAGCGGTAGAAAGCTGACCTTTCACAAACCAGTGGGGTGCTAAAAAGGCGGTGGAGGGATTGATAAAGAGAGCGAGAGAGAGAAAAAAAATATTTTTGTCAGCACAACATAGGCGATCTAACCACAATATGGCACAGTGAGAAGTCTAACGCACCACAAAAAGGCAAATATCAGAGATCGAATGGGACGTCTGTACAGCAGGAAAAAATAAAAATAAATCACAACAGATGTCATTTAACAGCCATGTCTCCAAGTGTGCCACTGGTCTTGAGAAGCTCCACTCAGTATTCCAATGCAAGCAGGAAATAGCTAGCTAATCCAGCCAAAAAATAATACAGGCAGCCGAGCACATACACGCCATCCAAGCAAGCCCAAGGATTAATACACTTTCAAACAAAAGCGGGCCGGTTGTAAATTGTTTATGACAACAAATAAATAGACAAATCTGCAAGGAAAAGTCTGGAGCTTCACCAAAAAAAGAGCAACGGACTTAAAACACAAACAAGCTGTATAAAGTAGCTTGTCTGAATATTATTTCATTGGTTTGTCCTGGATTTTTATTTTTTATACTGTACAGACTACATATCTCTTTCTTAAAGGAGTAGTTGACTTAAAATAAAATCCCATGTCATCCAAGATGTCCATGTCTTTCTTTCTTCAGTCAAAACTCTTCCTGTTCAAACTCGTTCATCAAAATAATAATATAATATATTATTATTAATATAATATATTAGTATTATTTTATATATGATAATAATATAAAAAATAAAAGAAATTATTAATAAATAAAAAATAAATAAATCAAAATTGGCAGTAAAAAGATCTAGTCTAGCTTTTGCCACACTTTTGCAAAGTACAAACACAGAGAGTTGGTCCCAACAAGAAGGTATTTTCTCTCAATGTCTCATTGCCATGATGAATAGACGGTCTCCAATTACTTCACTATTTGGGGTGTTTTGTCATTTTGGTTGAGATTGCTACAGCAGCAGGTTATTGTTCCCTAGCACCTAACTTTCAAACCTAACACACTTTCCTCTCGCCGTATAATCTCAGACGTTCAGCCTTCAACCTCTGGGGAGTGAATCACCATTCACTCTCTGTAATGGACACTACTTCACCAGGCTTTTCTCGTTCCCTACTGCTCTCCATTTCTCTCTCTGTCTCCATCTCTCCCTTTCTTTTCTTTTTATTTGATAGTGTGCAAAAATGGTTAAGATTAACAACTTTTTGAGCAATGATTTTTCTATCTAACATGGTATATTTGATAAGACCCACAAGTCATTTATACTTCACATTCGAATACTGTGGTAAAACAAAAGCCACTTTTCCACCGCCAGGCAAATCCATTCTCATTGCTTAACCATTCCATTCTGTGCTAGATATGGTTTTACTTTTCACAATGGGGCTTATAATAAAGCTCTTTGGAATGTATTACAAATATGTCAGCCATTACCTTGGTAATGCAAGGGTTTACAGATTCTATGAGATGTAAATAGCAACTGCATTATGGAGGTTGGAGATTTTATTATTAACTTGCATTAACTACCCTTAAATTGGCCAGCAAGAGAAAAACTGTTAGCCAGACTAATTGCAAACGACCAATCCTGAGTGACGAGGTCTCTACACACATTCTACCAGCACAGTTCAACACTGTTAGCCAATCGTGCTGAGAATTCCACGCCAAGAATGGTGCCAAATTATTATTAGTCAAATTATAACCGGAACGTTAGTTACCATTCTTAGAACCATTCTCATTCAGCCCGACGGTGGAAAAGTGACTCAAGTCTGTTATGGTACTGAAGATTTTACAATATGTGAGTGAAGTAAACATATCTTTTGGCATGGGTTTTCAATAAATCACCTTCATCAACAAAAAAGTGACCTTTGACCGTTCAAGTGTCCAATCCTTTCCAAGGGGACTTTGACAAAGGTAAATTCGTTTTGCAGTGACATCTAAGCTGACATTAACTCTGCTGCCTTATTTGGAAGTATCGCTCTGAGTTTTTTCCAGATCCATATATGCATTCATCAAGCCAGACTACTTTATGGGAATACCCAAGTGTTCCCTGGCTAACCATTAATAAAAAATGCATGAATATGAAAGGAATAAATCCAGACAGCTGTTTAGTAGACAAAACGCCCTGTTCCCGAAAGCAATCTTGGCTCAAAGCACCTGCCCTCAATCTTACTTAACAGACAGTAGCTCTTGCTAAGCTATGGCACCTGTGCTCTTATCAGAGAAGAGATGCCTATTAAATGGATGTTTCCGCATTCATTCCTCAGTTCGGTGAAGGCCAAACTATGGAAATACTGTCAGCTAAATCACATTTCTTAAAAACGGTTTTGGATTAATGGGGTGGATACTTTTGAATCAAGACATTCTTGAACAACATTACGTCAAGTGGCTTTTCTAAATACATTTGGTAACACTTTATTTTGATGGTTCCTTTTGAACATTATGTTGACTATAAGTAACTTTGCAACTACATATCAACTAAATCTCATTATTATTAGTAGACTGTCTACTCCGCTAACTCATTATTGAGAGACTTTATATTTTGACTAGAAGTAATTTTGTTTACTTATTCTAACCCTAACCCTAAGGGTCTAGAAATACTCTACCAACACTTAGTAAATAGTATTTACAATGTATTTAAATGGGTAATTCACCCAAAAATGAGAATTCTGTCAGTAATTTCTCACCCTCACGTTGTTCCCACCCCGCAAGACTTTCGTTCATCTTAACGGAACGTTTCACACTTGTAGTTTAGAAGCAGGGTCAGCACCGCTTTTTACGGAAATGCAAAGCATGACAACGCCATGATTCAGTTTACCCAGGGTTTAGAATGACCCAGGGTTAAATAAAAAGTGCAACTGCAAAATGTTTTTTTTTCAGCATGCAAATAATTTTTAACTGTTAAATGTATAGAAATGTGACTTTGTGCGTGCGTGAGAGATAGAGTGAGAGAATGAGACAGAGAGAGAAAGGAAGTGTTCTCATGGGCCTACTCTTTCCTAGTATGTGATAATGGGGTCTGTAATGCACTGTGTTCTTACTAATGGAAACACAGAGAGCTTGGCGGCACTGAAAAATGAGACACACTAAAAGCTGAGGGCAATATATATATATATATATATATATATATATATATATATATATATATACATACATACATACATACAATTACCTGTTCAATTCACACTTGTCAAAAATAAAACATGGGATTCTGGCATGACAATGTAATTCCACTGGGAATGTAATAGAAGAGTGCATCCACAGTGAAAATAAGAAATAAATCATATCATATTTGACATTATGTTTGTGAATAAACATCGCTTAATACATGTGCGCCAGATTATGTTGTGTAGTAACTGTGAAAATAATAATAAAGTTGTATTTTAGGGCTAAATTAAAAGCAGAATGCAGAAGAAGCCAATCCATTTTAGCAAATGTCCAATTGAAAAGAAAGCGCCACTGGTGAATCTATCAAATTATAACATTTACCAATGCCTACTCCTCGCTAACCCGGTCCAATGAACTGTGCAAATGTAAACAATGAAAATCTCAACATTGAGCGGTTCAACCACACAGTCACAACCAGCAACACAAAACAACCGTATCGTTTTAATTCTTGGACCTTTTCATCATAATTACTGGGCTAAAAAATGGTAAAATATGTAATTTCAGACTATCTGTGTCTCTTTATTAGCAAACAGAATTCCCCTTTAGCAAATGGAAGTATTAAATATGCATGCCAACGATTAACTGAAGCAATTGTGGTTTAATGTCGAGATGTAAAGTCAGCCTCTGGTAAACGATGTGACATGACCCCATCAGTCAGCAGGGTTGACACCATCACGAACTACAGCTTTCAGTGACTCAATGTTTGATGACACATGTGCTCTATGACAGACTGCAATGTTCTTATCTCTTTATAAGCAAATGAACTGCCTTGAGAGATCATTGACCTCCTGGGCCCTTTCGTAACCCAATCAGACCAGTTAGTTTTTCTTTTATTTGTTTGTTTGTTTCTCTTTTTTTCCCCATAGCTGCAGCCATTATGCAGTTCTCATCAGCAGAATGGGAACTTGGTGGCACAGTTAGACTATATAAATGAAAAGTGAAATGGTAATTTACTCAGGATGAGGGGTCTCGAGTACTGAGTGGGGAGTCATGTGGACATTAAACAGCTCAGTGGGCACAACGTCTCTCCCTTGCAAATGACCCATTCTAATAAATGCATTATCATAAATAGTAAGTAACTCATGGAACCATGGAAATGGCTAACCTCAGTTTAGGTTGCCAAATAATTGCCATGGGTGATTGTTTCCTCGTGGGCTTCTGCATTTATAGTACAAGTAAGAACCCTTATCCTTAGATGAATTCATCCTGCAGGTCTATTACAGAACTGCTGCTGCAGAAAGCATACATCTGTTTTTTTTTATTACCGTAAAACTTCAAATAAGAGCTGAGTCCCAAATAGACGCCTGTCTCTTTAACAAGCCTGGTGTGGCTACAGGTTTGGGTAAATAAAAGCCGTTCTCAATAGAGTGCCGAAGTTACGACGTCACTCTATAGGCCAAAACGCGGAAGTGAGTTAGCATTTTAGCACTACCGGTTCCCTCGCTCTAAAGCCTATGGGATTTTTGAATGGGTTTTTGCTAAATTGCCTGAAATGAGGTCTGTGGTGAACAAAACCTCTAAATATTTTCACGTTTTGATCTATGACATAGAACACCCAGTTATAATCTGCTTGAGGTTTTTTAAACTTTATTGTGTCGGCTTGTGTTTTTTTTTTTTTTTTTTTTTAAATCTTTAGATAGGCTTAAAAATGCATAAATTTTGGATTTTGTAAAGTTTATCTTGATAGACAAAACGTGTAAGGGTCACAACTCTTTGTTGAACACAGATCTTATTTTTGTGCGTTTTTTTTGTGTGTGTTTTTCAGGTTGTTAATGTTCTAAGACCGTCAGATCGTCTGCTTTTTGGCCGGCGCCAAAGCAATTTTTTGTCCCGCCAAAGCCTATTTTGATCGGCGAGTGACGTAAAATAGAATGACTGCAAACGATCTGACGGTTTTAGAACATTAACAACCCGAAACTAAAAAACAGAAACAGCCTCTATTTGAGACCGGCTTTTATTTACCCAAACCTTTGTTTTATAACTTTACGATAAGAACCAATTTTTAATCAAATCGTGGCTAGAGCCTGACCGATAAAGGATTTTGAAGGCTGATACCGATACAATTATTTTTAGGTTTTAAAATCCGATATTCCGACATATCGGCCAATATTTTATTTATTTATTTATTTTTAAACTGGACATGATAGTCACAAAGTTTGTCATGCTTATTTGAGTGAAGAGAACTGATGGGGATGTTCTTTTAATTGTTATTCAAGCAATGTATGTATCGTGACCAACTCAATGAGTGTTGCCAACAGGAACGGTGTAGAGTGCCCTCTGGTGGACAAACTATACAACTCCAACACTCATGACATGGTTCAAGCGTGTTTCGCCCGTTTTTATTTTATTTTTGAAATATTCATTTATCGGCCATTATAACTGCCGATACCGATAGTTTGGAAAATGCCTAATATCGGCCGATAATATCGGTCTGCCGTTATATCAGTCTGCCTCTAATCGTGACCTTTAAATCGAATCCCGGGGTGTCAAAAGATCACCTCCCTTGCTATTTGACCATGTCAGAAGATCATAGAACATGAAACCAATATGAAACTACTCAACCAGAGAAGTAATTTAAAGAATTTTAAAGACAACCAGTGGTGGGATACCTGTCACACTTCTATTCAGCAGTCAGTCTGCACTAATTATCCCTTCATCTTCACTTCAGGTAGCTAATAGTGTGGCCACATGTAGCAGCGCTGCTGAGCTGTCCTTTGTGTCTTTTTTTTTCATTGTGCAATGAAGTTGACATGGTTTTCAAAGAGCTCCTGACACCGAATGAGATTTCAGCTTCCTTTCTTTGCATTATTTTGCCCTACAGAAACATCTCTTCAGATCTGAAGGACAAAGTTCTTCAATCTAGCCATCAGCTGCCAGTTTCGCAAAGCTGCGGATGCCTGCCAGCCAACCAAGGTCTTGATTTCAAAGGTATAAAGCTATAAGGCAGGAGGTCTCTCAGCAAGACTCATCTCTGATCTTCCCCTTTACCGCTTTCAGAGCCACACAAATGCCTGAGAATCAGCTCTTTAATAACATAATCTTTATGGTGTTGAGATGTGGAACCCCAGACAATTTCTTCTAAAAACCATTCAAAAATCCTGCACCTTGTGAAGCGTAAAAATCAGCACCAATATGAGCCATCACGCCACACATGGGGAATAATCAAGGCCGAAGCGTGCTCTGCTATCCTGACACAAGCATTCTGATTGCGGGACCAGTTTTGAATGCAGTTGGAGGTGTGGAGGTGTGGTACGCTGTCTCGAGTGTAAAAGTAGCTTTCAGGTGAATTGGGAGGTGGAGGCGGTCAATCTAACAAGAGTTCACACGGCGACTCAGTATTTTCTAGACCAGTCGGGCCTTTCCGCTCTCATTCTGTAATCACTCTTATGGACATGACTTAATTAAACCATCAGATCAGCCAGCACAGAATGCAGCCGAGTCCTCTGCAAATTAAAAAGAAATTAGGATGGCAGATGTGTCTTTAATAGTTTAATCATGCCTCTATATTGCATCTATTAAAACATACAGGGTGTTTCTCAATATTCCTAACCCACTGCTGTGCAAGTGATTGAAAAGACCATATGATTTGTGAGAAAAAATACAAAAAATAAACAGACAATGTGTCATGTCAATGCATTATTTTGGTCCTCAGCATCTGTAAAAAGTGAAAAATTGAGAGGCGGAATTGACAGGGGTGATGTAGCCTGCTGTGAAAGTGAGCAGGAATTGCCAATGCAGACAGAAAAATTAACTTCATTTAAAGGCAAAACAATATATTTTTTTCTGACTCTTCTGGTGGATATTTCTTCTTGTTTTAAGCATAATCATTATTTTTTTCAGAAAACAAGTTTTTTTTTTTGTTTTTTTTTTTTTGTCATTTTGCTTCTCAAGTACCGATAAATTTATGGATGTTTAGATAATTGTGATGGAAAACAAAACAAAAAGACAGAGAAAGAAAATTATTTTTCAGATAATTATCAGATTATTATATACCACTCTACTTTTTATGACCAGTCTTAAAAAAAAAATAGATGACTTGTAAGACTAGTCTAAGCAGTTTATACAACTGGCCAGAGAGCATTTAACATAAGAAATCACACATAACACATTTAAGTCAATAGACCATTTTTAACATCCTGACATCAACACTGACACTGTAGAAAAGTACACACACACACGCACACTCACACAGTCATGGTCTCTAACTACATTTTATCTTTCAGACGTGTGTAATTGTTGCACTACTGCAGTACATTATACAAATGGAAGGATGGAACAGATGAAAGCACACGGGCTCAGGAAGGAATCAGGTGATACAAATTTGGGAAAACAGCAACCAAACGCCTAATTTTAGTATGCCTTGAGGTACTAAGTTTTTAACAAAAAAGAGAAAAAAACAACGTTCCTACACTTACCTAGACGTTCACACTAATTTTGAGGAGTATTTCTGCTGCATGTTCCTCACTGAACCACAAACCAGAAACGTGACAGGAACCGCAAGTGGCCAGAACAAACACAGCGCCATGCTCCACTAGAGGATGCTGGCATTTGAAACTGGGCATTTAAACATGTGGAGATGACGTGTTTGACACCTCAGAGTAATTTCATCTCGCATGTGCCCTTTGGGGAGAAAATGTCATAGCGGATCAGGAGGAAGGAGAACAGAGAAGGAGAAACCAGTCTTCATATGAAAAAGAAGGTTAGGCAAAGGCATTTCATCCCAACGGTTGGGACCCAAGCGCCTTGTCGCGTTCAAGTGCCACAAAGTAAGCCATCTACTTGTCTACAATCTGTTACTTTTAAAGTTTCAGTACCCAACAATAAAGGATTTTTTTTTTTTTTCTGTCAGCCTGGTCAAGCAAGTAATTCTGCTTTTTTCACTCGCCCTGCCATCATTTTTACAGTTTTTATCAAAAATACATACATTTTTATTATTAGGTTTTTATTTTTATTTTATGAATATATTTAAAATAATAATTTTTTTAATTTATTATTATTTTTTTAATCATTAAAAGAATATATATATATTGTTATTGACATTATGTGCCTTGTTTATGGGACATTAACATTATTGACATTATGGGCCTTTTCAAATCAAGACTAAAAACGCATCTTTTTAAAATGGCCTTTATTGCCTAGTGTGTTGGCACGTTTATATCGATTTATTTATTTATTTATTCCTCTTACTTTTCTCTCATTTTTATTGTATTTATGTTGTTGGTCATTTTGATTTGTTGTTTATTCTGTTGTAAAGCACTTTAGTTCACCTATCGGTTGATGTAAGGTGCTATATAAATAAAGTACTTTTTTTTTGTTTGTTTAGTGCTGTCAAATCGATAAATCACGATTAATGATTCAAAAGGGCAAGTTGAAGTTGGATGCTGTCATGTCAGTTGCCACTTCCCATCTTTATTATTGAGTCCTGTGTTTTACCAGCCTACAGAACCTTGGTACAATTAAAATGCATCTTACCTGTCAGACCTTCTGAATACAGATGCCAATGAATGGGATGCTTTTTTTTCCGCTTGCAGAAAACCGCTTCAGCAGCAGAAATCACAGCAGTATCTGCAAATGACATAAACAACAAAAGCTATTACTCTTATTGTGTTATAAAAAGCAGATAAATGTGCTTCATCAAAACCCATCTGATGCCCAGTTAGACTGACATGGAATAACATATTGTGCGCTGACTTGAGAAGCTCCAAGAAAGTGAGACAATTGACCATATGTACCGCCTCAAACCCACACTGCCAAATGGCTTCCCTGGACAAACTATAGCCTTCTCCTGCTGTTTCATTAAACGACTGCTCTTCCAGCTCAGCATCTGAACTATACTGTTATGCCATCTGTAAGAGATTCTGTATCGGCCTTAGGCTGGGTTGGGTTAATAAGCGATCCTGAACCACAAAAGAGAGTTTTATTCAGCATTTACCTTGTCTATATAAAATAAAGAGTGGCACCTGGCCCAAAAGCATATTCTGACTCTGGGGTCCACAAATGCTTTCCAGAATAAGGTGTTTAATTTAATTGGCCTTGTAATGAGCTGTTTTAAAAGTCTGAAAGCTAAGTGTCTGCATATTCAGTCTTGCTTTATGGTGGGTCATATAGTTGCTTCCAGTATATCGATGAGGAAGGACCCAGGGTAGAGTCAAAAAACCTTGCCTGTTTACCACACATTGGCATAATAAAGGCAGCAGGTAGAAATTCCCCTGAAAATTTGATGGTTATCTAACATAGTCTCATCCCAAGACGTCATACAACTGACGCTTTTGACCATACGTCAACATCCGCCGTTTTAGGGTACCCGGTTAGTTATCCAGACCGTTCTCATCCAAAGGTGTCATATACTGAAGCTTTTGACAATGCGTAGACATCCAACGCACATGGAATCGTTTAGCGTCAATATGAGACGCAGATATATATGGGGCGGACGGGGCCTCCAAGTGGTCTAACCTTAACCATACCCCAGACCTAAACCTGCCATAACCAAAGCGTTATATTGACGCTAAAGGGTGCCATGTGTGTTGGATGTATATGCATTGGCGAAAGCGTCACTATATGACGCCCTAGGTTGAAAATACGTTGGGTTATCCCCATGTCAAGAGCTAACTACCTAGCATTTCCTTCGCTACCGTCAATCTTCCACGATTATGCTGGGTGGGCTATATGTGCACAGTTTGCCTTATGCATCAGATGGCGAAGAACTGTTTGAGGCAAGAATATAAAATGAGATCATTATGGAGAGAAACAACTCCAAGGCAAATATCTATTTCAATCAGTGGCGGAGGTTATCGATCAAAAAACCACCATCATGCGTACCGCTTACTTCCAACTGAGTGCCATTTTCCAATAGAGGGCTGAAAATAAATATATGTGGCAAAGCAACGCTTGCTTATGGATTAGAGTATTCCTCAAACCCCAGGATTATGAAGATTAAAGTATATTGCAATGAGAGAGGCATTCAATTGCATGCCAGCATTCTCACTCAATATGGAGGATTGATGGTTTCCCCCAGTGCTGAGATTTACATATTCTACTGTTAAGAAAGATGAACTTCCATTGCAATGAACGGGAACCAGTCGCATAAGACTGGAGATGAAGCCACAAAGTCAGTTTCTGTTCAACTTCCATCCACCTGACTTAACAGGATACACTTTGGGATGATGTGAGGAAGACATGTCTGAAGGTTGTTTAATGAGGGCAGAGAATATTGTGGGCATTCAGCCTGATCTCTTAGGAATTTGTTGGAAATCTACGACTGTTCTCTTTATCTTTTATTTTGTGAAAGACTATTAAAAAAAGATTTCCACATAAATATTAATGTTTTCAACATTATGCTGAATAAGAAATCAACCGTGTTGTGCCTGAACGTGTTGAACTCGTTCTTGTTTTGGGCGAACGTGAACTGAGTATACTCTATTGATGAACGTTACTGTGAATGCGTTCATTCTGTTGTCTGTGAACGCACGCTCTCTCAGTTTAACTTCGTGTCAGATGTCTATAGAGCCTTAGTACAGCAAAATATGGGGAAAAATGAACCATGAACTTAGTTTAAAATTGCGAAGTAAGAACTATGAACTGAACTAGTTCATTTTAAAATTTGTGAACTGAACTTTGAACTAGAAAGTGAACTTCCAAACACTGGAAATCAACATATTAGAATGAACTCAGAAGTAAACAGCTTCATAAAACCTTTAGATTGATATTATAAATGTTTAATTTACAATTAAAAAGTGTATTTATTCACCTAACCTCACTCCAACCCTAAACCTAACCACTTCCTAACTCTATGATTTGTAATTATCTGAAGTTGTTCATATGTAAAACGATCATGTTTTAGATGCTGTCAATACGTTATGTATGTTTCAGCGTCTATGTACCTGCAGGGACCCAAACCACCACAAATACCAATGAACTCCTATGAAATCATGTCAGGATACACAGGAGAAGTGTGAGAGGGTCTCTTATTGTAGCTGTGGAGCTGATGGTCATATCTGGAAGCCGTGAGCAGGTCATCAGAGCAGGGCTCTCTGTGGCTTTAAGGCCTTTAGAGGGCTTTGGAAGCAGACAGGGAATGACTGAGATTGATTCGGCACAGAAAAGGCTGCCCACCACTAGAGGATAAGTCATAGAAGAGACCCCTAAGCCATCTACGCTCAGGAGAGTATAGCCTCCTCAGCCAACCAACCTAAATATACTTGTTTCTTCAGTGGATCAACCATTTGATGGTCACAGAGGTCATAGCTGTTGTTTCATATATATATATATATATATATATAAAAATAAAAATACAGACTTTGAAAAGGTCTTCCAGCGTTACAATTCCTAAGGTGGGCGTGAGAGATGAACTACTTGTAAATGACTTGTGAACATTCCTTTCTTTTTTACCACCCACAAGCAAGAGTAATCCACCATGTGAGGATTTGCGGGGCTGGTAGAGAGAGTGCAAAAAGAGAGAGCAAGCCACACGGAAATCAAGGAGGATTAATTAGAGAACAGGCCTAATGAGGAATCCTCACAGGAGCGGACATTATCAAAGGAGCAAACGTGTTTAGCTACTTTACAAAAAGAAGAAAAGGAAGGAAGGAATTGGAAAAGGGAGAAGAAAAAGAAGAGGAAGATGTAGAGGGAAAATAATGGGTGGTGATGGCGCAGTGGGTAAGACACATGCCTTTGGTGTGAGAGACACGGGTTCGAATCCTCTGTAAGACACCAATGTGTCCCTGAGCAAAACACTTAACCCCTAGTTGCTCCAGAGGCGTGCGACCTCTGACATATATAGCAATTGTAAGTCTCTTTGGATAAAAGCGTCAGCTAAATGAATAAATGTAAATGAGAAAGAAATAAGAAAATGAGTAAAAGGGCCTCTTTAGTGCTGCTCATTATCGATGTTGACAAAATACACAAACATATAACGATACCAAAATACAGTCAGAGTAAATTAATTAAAAAAAAAAAAAAAAAAAAAAAAAGAATTACAAAATAAGACAAACTTGCTATTTGGGGGTTTGTGTGGGCTCGGCTTGGAGCCTCCTAAAGTGTGGGGCCGGCGCGATGCCCTAAGGACTGCCCTGCTATTTCTACTCCATTATTCATATGCCATTTTTCATTGCACGCCATCCAGCACCACACTGCCGTGGCATTACAGAATGACTCATCTTTTTAGAACAACTCAGTTAGATGAATGACAAATAAAGACTCACGAAGACTCACTGGTCACCACCTACAGGTGTAACAATGTAACAGAAAGAGTCACTAAAAAATCCCCAACACTAATGCACAGATATAAATAGGACTAACACAGTCAACAGAGAATGAATATTGGCTAAATGTATTTTGCTCAGACTCCTCTTACTCCTCTTACTTTGATATTTGCCTAACTATCATTCACCAATTAGGAAAAAGTGTGAGTTTTTGTGGGTCTGTTTCCTTTCTCAGTTTCTCAGTCACTTTCATATTTTTCCATCTCGCAGCTATCCTTTTGTTTGAAACACTAATATAATGCTCACTCTTTATCCCATCAAAGCCTAGCCACGTTTGTGTTTTCATTACGAAGCAATAGATGAGTAAGCAAACACCCGCCCACTCGTCTGCCTATAATAAATAAACGCATATACACATTTTGTCTGGTTTTTGACACTATTGCAATCGATTCACTCCTCCATTTGATTAGTTTCACATTAAAAAGCGCTGTTAGCAGTTATTATTGCTAGTGCTTTCCAATACTGTATATCTGAATGCTGTTGTACTGTTGGTGAAAGCCTACACCTGCAGTCAGCAGAGAGTTTGATGAGAGTTAATGGAATTGCAGAACCCTTTTTGTATTTAAACTGCATTAGTAACTTGAGAGTAACACTGTGGTTGGCTTTAAACAGAGCCTAACGCCATTTACAGTGCAATACAAGATACACGTTTAGTTGAAGAAAGCAGAATATGACACCCCTATTGTGTATTTATTTACAGTGTAACGGCCCCTGTTTGATGTAAATAGTATGATTTTGATTTAGCTCTGCTGAAAACATGGCTTTTCAATACGTGGCACATTAAGAGACAAACTAATTGGACTAAACTCAGTAAAAGGTCCCTAAATGAAAACTTAAGCATTTGTAAAAGCTTGCAGAATAAAATTAAGTGATATACACATGTCTGAAACACACAAATAAGTGATTGAGTGTAAAATAAAAAAGAGGAGGCTAATGACCCATTTCCTGGTGGTTTAAGCCTTGAATGAGATAACAGGCTTGCCGAAGATTTTTTATTACATATAAATTAACTCGGGCTGCGTGATGATTTTTTTTTCTCTCCAAAATATGTTTTGTTGAAATTCTAAGTTAACAACAGAGATAAGCAAAAAGGATTGTCTGCCCGTAGACATGTCCATTAGAGCATGCAAAAAAAAAAACAGCAGACAAAAACTTCATGGACAGTGAAACAATGGTTTAATTGAAAAATTAAAAAAAAATATCTGCTAGACCTTCCACCCCTGAAATACAGAAATAGAGGTATTTTCATATAAATGTATTTTTATGATACTATCTGTATACAGAAAAAAAGTATATTGCAAAATGTTAAATATATGTTTTGTAAACTGGATGGATTGAGTTATGCATTATATAATTATTATTATAAGTGTATTATAATATACATGATATCGATCAATCAGTGTTTTTCAACCACAGAAAGAGGTCAATAAAACAGCAGGAGAACAATAATGCCACATAACATTTACCTCAGGAAAGCCATTTAATGGGTTTTAATGGTTATTTGGCTCGAAAAAAAGAGCTTTAGACATTATTTTGCTAAATATGTTCTATATTACATATGTATTACTATTATATTTTTACTCACATCATTAAATAAAATTGTTATAAAATACATTCAGTTTAATTTGAGTTATTTTAAACCTCAAATAATACAACCATAGGGCTCTCTGGATGTTTAGGCTACAGCATTAGGTTATTTCCTTGCAAAAAATTACAAAAAAATTAAAAAACTTTTCTACCAAATATTGATCCAAATGGGTCAATATTAAATCAAATCACAAGAATTTAACTGAATTGAAATCGTGAAATTTGTGTCAAGAAATAATAATAAAAAAAACTGTAGCTTACCAAAAATTGTACGATGCAAACATTAGAACATGATGTCACTAAACCTAATAAAATTCAGTTTAGTTGCTTTTCACAATCACAATACACTTATTGAAATGCAAGATTTATTTATTTGTTTATTTTTACATCTCCCCGAGCAATAGTTTTACACCCCAAAGCCCCCTCCCCCCTAACACTATGTAATAGTAAATTGGTACATAGTAATATAAAATTCTATATGAGGCATGGAAGTAATACAATAATGACAATAACTAAAAACAACAATTAAATTACTTCCACTTAATTTAGGAGACTGTGATTTGAATCATGACTGACAGAAGATGAAAACACTTTCTTGTCTGTCCGAAGTAGGCCTACCACTACAAGCATAATATTTTTTCCACAAATTGCAGCACTGCATTTGTAATTCTTTACTCTAAATGACAGAGAAACTTCACTAACTGCTCGGAAAGGATAAGCTTCAAAATACCTTACTTAGTCAATCCATTGTTTTTCTTTCCTGAATAATGTATGTCCCCAGATATCAAGTTGTTCTGAAACACCCTGCCTGGACGGTCCTGGTCAGAAAAAGTCCTCTGTGATGGTGAGTAAAAGGCTGTGACAGTGTCCTGGCAGACTGTGTGCTCTGCTATTTACCAATGAGGCTTAGGAACAAACTCAAAAAGCTACTTGTCCCATTGAAAATGTCAGTGCCTTCATCAGAAGCAAAGGCATTTAAAAATCTACGGAGGAAATACCTCACTATTTACCGGCTGAGCCTTAGCGGCTTATAAAACTCAGAATAATCACTGTGCCAAGTCACTTTATTTGAATTATTCAGCATCCATCAGTGTTTGAATGTTATACATGTTGACACAAGCTATTACTCCATTTACTGGCAACAGATCAACAGTTGTTTTCCCCAGGATCCCTTGAACCCAACTGCCAAAAAATGTCTATAAAGGGCTGGCATTTGATTAACATAAGCCTATCACTGACCCCCAGTCCAAATAAATTATTTGACAAGAGGGTTTTGTCAATGTGCAGATGGATGTCTGCTGTTGTGTCACATATGGTCATTGTTTGTTTGTTTGTTTTTTTCACTACTTGCACTGCATTTTTAAGATTGAATTTCCAATATATATATATATATATATATATATATATATATATATATATGAGACAAATTTCAATGATCAATTTCAAATGATTTTTAAAATCATTTTACTACTTTAAAATGCTAAATGAACATGCTAAACTAACTGCTCTAAAATACATATTATATTAAAACAAACAGGATGTCTTCCTTCCTCACATAGTATATATATATATATATATTTTTTTGCTGAAATAAGAATTAAATGTAAATGTAACACTTTACAATAGAGATTAATTTTTTAAAATTAATGAGTTAGGTATCACAAACCAACTTTTTACAGCACTCATCAATCTAGGGTACTTCTTAATTGATAAATATTCTATGGCTAATTGTTCATAATAAATTATTTTTAATTAATAAAACGAAGAAAAAATATCAAATTTGTTAACTTATGTAAATGTGAAATAAATACTTATGTAAATGTATTATTTTCTTTTATCTTCTACTCTATATGTATTTTTTTTAAGTGTATACTGCATTAGACTAAACTGGGAACGTTTACAGCACTTGGATTGTTAGTTTAATTGTGTCTACTCTCCTCATTTGTAAGTGTCTGCTAAATGATTAAGTGTAAATGTAGAAATAAACATTAACCATATTTAATAAATGCTGAAAACTTCTGGATGTTAGAAATTGAATTAATGTTACTGTATAATGTATTAGTGTTACATTTACAATAATTATATCAACCAAATATCTGATATTAGAAAGCTCTGGTAGTAATTAGGCAGCTCAGGTAATGATAAAGTTCACACATTCCCAGAAGATCCAGTCCTGTCGCTGTCAGACAGAGCTCGATCAGACAAGCATTCTGCCAGAAACTCAGACATTAGAATTCCAAATGTCACAAGCCTCTACAGGGATTTTTGATCCCCGAATCGTGTCTACGCACAGGGTCAATTGAGGGCCTTCAAAACGCCCGTCCGCTGAAGAGACACATGCAGATTGAGCACAGATGAAGGTTGGGTTAAAAACATTCATATTTCTCCATATTTAATTCATGACTATTCTAGCAGAATCCTAATATTAGAGCTTAGCTGTGAATCTGCAATACAACCAACTTACAGGAGATGTAAATAAAGCTGGTAAAGATGGGCTTCTAGAATCTTTAATCCTCTTTCTGTCTGTTTGTTTGGGATGTTTTGCTGTTTAACAGATGGCCCAAATAGTTTGAGAATCAGATTTGCACATCATTATGTGTGACATATAATGAACCAGATTAATACAATACCATGGATGCCCTGTTAGCTCAAACGTAATCATCACAAATACTAACTGCTAACACCAACAATGAATATTGTTGGGTGAGATTCAAGACTAAAGATGGCTTTTTATACATGGGTAAACAATGAGTATTGCATGCAACAGAAAATCCTGCTATGTAACATCGTTGCACTCTTGCAGATCTAATGTTCTGAAAATTCTTAAATGTTGTCCCCTGAAAGAGCTGGAGCCATGAATCATTTAAAGACTGACATAATAATTTTATTTATTCAGTGTTCTATCTTTCTTTTCTTTACATCATCTTGTCCTGGTCACATTATGGAAAGACGCCGCTGTAAAAAAATATTGTTGGTTTAACTTAAAAAAGTACAGTAAGTAACCTGGTTGCCTTAAAATTTTAAGTTGATTAAACTGGAAAAAGTGAGTTAATGCAATGAAAGAGATTAATGTAATCATCAGAAACTCAAAATAATAAGTTATCTCAACTAAATAAATTATTTAAGTTGATTTGACAAAAGACAAAATGTGATAACAAATCTTGAAAATATATATATATATTTTTTTTACAATGTACAGAACTACATCTCAAATAGCTTTAAAACTAGGATATATGAAATATGACGTATTTATATGGCCAAAGCAACAAAACAAAACGTTTTATTTGTCACGTCATGTTGTTCTTTCTGTCTCTCCTAATTTCTCTGTCTCTGAAGCTCTGACATGTGACCTTTCTGTCCGATCCGTCTGTCTCCCAGATGAAGCCGTAATGTTGTCTAACATGGCAAACTCTTGACCTGAGGGAACTTCCTGAATTCATAACATATATATTTTTTTTAATCATAGTTCAGCTCTGAATTGACCCACAGTGTACGGTGATCAGAAACTGAACAAAAATGTGTGGAAGTGTAACATTTCTCATTGTAATCCGGCATCTTAAAAGGATAAACAGTGTGGATTCTGTCATTTATTTACTTGTCATCATGTCACTCAAAACCCACGAAATACAAGCTTGTATCAGTTGTTTGTGAAGATGTTCACATCAGAACCCCAGAGCCCAAACATTTAGCCATTTCTCTCAAGTTGATGATGTGATCTTCATCATATGCTTTCATCTTTATCAACTCAAAATGATAAAGCTGACAGAGATATATAAATCTTTATGAAAGAACTAATGCCTGGTTCAGATTACACGATTTTTTTGTGTCTGTTGCGATTTTGTTTACTATTTACGATTTTGACTCATAAAATCTTGTCGTGTCGTGGACAAGACACGTCAGACTACACGTTGCTTCCTTACCAGTCATCGCATCCCGTCTTTAACGGCGTGCGTGATGTCATCGAGAAGGCGAAACTAATAGCGAGTGACTTCAGGAAATGAATGTAAACGAATAATGGATGAAGCGGTGAGTGTTGTATTGGCTGTCCTGTGTTCAGAAAAAAAAAAAAAAAACGTCAATGGACACGTTCCTGGATTACATGAAGAGGACAGTATGGGCTGTCAATCCTCCAAAGAGAACTTGAGGTCAAATATTGTTTTCTTATATATTTTTTACTTTTAGTTTTAACGTTAGCACCATTGTCTCTCTTTCGTTTCACCCTTTTTGAAAGTTGTGTACGGAAAAGCTTCTGTCCTCCTATTGGTCAACCTCATACATGTGACGGAACCGTCGTGGACAACTGTTAAAAAATTAAACATGCTAGTTTTTTTGTCGTGATGTCGTGAAGCATCGCAGACGCGACGTAGGTTGTCGCCCACTATGACACACTATACGAGATGATACGATCGAATCTTGCGTCCCGACACCCGTTGTCGTTTACGAATCCCCACGACACCCTACGTCAAACGGATCGTGCCAAAATCTGGCTAAAATCGTGTAATCTGAACCCCGCATAAAAGTGACAGAAAGAATGGTTATCAGTAAATGAAACTTTCAACTACCAAGAAAGACTTTGTTAAAAAGCAAATAACGAAATCCAGATAGGATGTAATTATCATAAGTGGAACAGGATCAGTGTTGGACTGCAATTAACATTTCACTCGTTTACTAATTTGTGTGTATGTGCTGTCAGCTTCTCATTAGTAGATCACATTGAACAGATTAAAACCATTATAATGTCAAATTAGGTGCATTTTATGCGGATGCTGTCAATACTTTGACTATGTGCGTTTACCCGTGAATATTGAGAAAATTTTTGCATAGAGAGAATGGAATTTTCACTAAAACCATGTTGTATTTTATTTTTATTTGTAAAACAAATTCATTCATGATTTTCAAAATCTTTTGCCCAGAATCTGACTGCTTAGGCTGATGAGGATGTCCATTCTTACCTAAGCAGAGTAAGAAGGATGTTCCTCCTGTGGTGAAGCATTTGCATCTGACTGCAGTGTTGACACTATGACAGACAGGCACTCAGTGGCTAAACGGATGATTGAATCTTCACCTCTCATCGCACACAATGCGTATTGTTAGATCAATGACTGTTGACAGATAAGTTCAGACAGAAACATTGATTTCTTCCAAAGGCCCCGCCAAAGAGATCCATCTTGAAGCGTCTAAGAACGCTATAAATCTGTGAATCTTTCTAAAGAAGTTACTGCGAGAACGTATACAAACTATAGAAAAAAAAAAATATATGTTCATGATTTGTAATGACAACATTTTTTTCTTTTGTCAAATCAGCTTAAATAATTTATGTTGTTCAGATAACATAATATTTTAAGTTTAATGATTAAATTGATCTCCTTCATTGTATTAACTCAATTTTTCCATTTCAATGAACTTAAATTTTTAAGGCAACCAGGTTACTTCATTTTTTTGAAGTTAAACAAACATGTTTTTACAGTGCAGGTGTTGACTGAGTATTAGTGAAAGAAAAGATCCATCCATCCATCCATCCATCCATCCATCCATCCATCCATCCATCCATCCATCCATCCATCCATATTTAGCTAGAGGGTTTTTTTTTTACTATGTAAAAGAAAAATGCATATGCAAAATGCAAATCAATATTTAGTTGGTTCTCTTTTGTTTTTGCATGTGTTTCAGCCTAATAAACCCCCCCAAAAAAACTATGCCTTACCTATGCAATATACTTACACTATCTTTACCATGTTTTTAGTAATATCGAGACCGTTTTCATCCTTTGGCATCATATAGGTGACGCCATATGACATTTTGTCGAAATACTACGCACATGGCACCCTTTAGCATCAATATAACACACAGAACCCAAGGCGTCAAAAAGGTGACTGGCATCCTTTAGCGTCAATATGAGACGCAGACCCTACCTCAGACCTAAACCTACCCATAACAGTGCGTGTTTTATTGATGCTAAAGGGTGCCATGTGTGTAGTATTTCCACGAAATGTCATATGGTGTCACCTATATGACGCCAAAGGATGAGAATGTGTTGTAATATCTGAATAAAGGCAGCACATCACTTTTAGCCACTACTGCATTTACTGTATACTGAATTATTTTCTCAACCGATTCATTTTAAAATGCTGACATAAACCACTCAAGGCAGGTGGACCTGACAACAGAAAGCACTTTGGCCTCACCCTCCCTCTGTTTTGTTTCCCATAATTCCACCTTCAGCCTCATGCTACGTTGTCTAACTGACAATTACGCAAATGCTGGGCATAAGTAGACGCGCTGAGGAATCTATAATAAGAGTGATTTTATCTGACTGTGAGCAGAAATGACCAGGCAGGTGGTAATGATGATTAAGGTCCATAGAACCCATGGTGGAAGTTAATGGGGTGAAAAGCTTACTTTGGGCCCGAAACAAATTACGGGCCCAGCAATCAATAGGGTTAGTGAATGAAACCTAATGGCCTCTGCCTTACTTCTTATAATAAAAGTGAAGAAATGCATCGATTTGCCCCTTCACAGGTGTTTTTTTCCTCCTCTTATTGATTTCAATTAACAGAGCATTTACTGAAACTTGAAAGGGCAAAGCATGTTGTGTACATTCCGATATCGTGCCACTCGAGAGAGACTTTTAGCATCAGAGTCCTGCATTGTTTAATTAAAATTCTGCTTTCTACTCCCTGTCACACAAAGGGCCCTATTTTAACGATCTGAAACGCAAGTGTCAAAGCGCATAGCGCAAGTAACTTTGTGGGCGGGTCCCGGGGCTATTGCTATTTTCCCGGCGGGATAAATGCCTCTTGCGCCTGGCGCAAATCTAAAAGAGGTTGGTCTGAAGTAGCTTCATTATTCATAGGTGTGGTTTGGGCGTAACGTGAAATAAACCAATCCGAGCGCCACCCAACATACCCTTTAAGAACAGGTGCGCATGTTGCATGACGGATTGTTATTATAACGGCGGGTTTACCAGGCGCGCGCCAGGAGCGTTCACAGCCGATGAGACCGACGTTCTTGTCAGGACAGTGAAAGACAGAGAAGTGACGTTGTATGGGGATGGGAGAAACTCTTGCACATCAGCGTCGGTTAAACATTATAGCCTATACGTATGTTTCTTGCCACCATTGGGCAAACAGGTCTGATCCTTTAGTACTACAATAGCCTTAAGAAATGGGTATTTCGGTTTTTTCATCTTCATGTAAACCACAATGATTTCCCTCTTGTGTTAATATTTTTCCTTGTTATAATGTATGATTTGCAAAAATAAAAACTACTGCATCTATGTTGATGAGAGAATCAGTATATGCGCGTTGTGTACCCGCTACATTATGGCCAAGCATGCGCGCTTAAAATAGCATTATGAACAACGCGCAACGCGCCACTGACTTTAGACCAGGTTTTTTCTGGTCAGTGGCGCAATTGTGTTCTGGAAGTGTAAAATAGCACCAGGGAATGTTTGCGCCGAAACACGCCTCCTTTTTGCGCCAATCCGCCCAGGGAGCGCAAGTTCATTTCCTAGTTTACCGACGTGCGTCTGTGGAGGGGAAAATCCCGCTTTGCGCGCGTGCAAAATAGGAATGAGACATGCGTTTGTGTATAAAGTCATTTGCGCCGGGTGCAAGATAGGGCCCAAAGTGTGAAGAGTGCAGTTAGATCTCTGAATGCATTTGATTCCTTAAAGGGATAGTTCACTTTGAAATAATTTTTTGGTATGTTTTAGCTTTCATCAAGAGCATCCATGATGTAGGTGTCTTTGTTTCCACAGTATTTTCAATTTTGATATTTTTGTGATTACAAGAGGTAAAAATGATATAAATGCTGTTCATTGTCTCACAAAAACTGCTCGTTTCGTGTCTTAGGCCATCAATGTGTGCTTACATTGACGAATCATTAAATCATGTTTAATTTGGACTTCTCTGTGCCTGCTCTTTGAAGGAGACCCCATAGTCCACCATTATATGAGTGACAGACAATAACGGTTTCACGTTGAAATATCAAAATTTAAAATACTGTGGAAACAAAGACACCTACATCTTGGATGCCCTTGAGGTAAGCTAAAACATATCAAAAAATAATTTCAAAGTGTACTATCCCTTTAACCGGGGTTTCCGCAGCCCAGGTTTATTGTAGGCATGCGTCATGTCGTTTTTCATTAAACTATTCAGCCTGAGGGGGAAAAAAACAGACCTCATGTGACAACCACAGACATTTTGATGTCGACATAATCACCACAAAATGAAGCTAAATAAACGGACAGGGAACAAAACAAGAAGTGACTGTGATTCTTCCTCAGATTCAGTTCACGATCAGAAGTCCCTGAGTGCCATACCGACATACACTAAAAAACTGTGACTATTGCTACTGAGTGACACATTATGGAGTGTTTGGAATCTACTTAAAAATGCATTAGAGTAGGATTCATATTTCTGTGACAAGCCAGGAAGAGAGAGAGAGAGAGAAACAGAGGGAAACAAATTTGCACCGGAGCTGTTAGCACACATTAAATGTAATTTTTTCTTATTTACGAATGCAATGGCTCATGCCGTACTTCCAGCGCACATTACCGCTTCTTCTTCCCATTGTCTTTAATAATGGATTCTGGATAATTTATGTGAGCATCCCCAGGTAGTTTTCCCATTTCTCACAGCAGAACATTTCGTTGCCCCTATTGTAGGACTCGTTTTTAAAATTCAGCTTTTTCCGTCTGCAATATAATTTCAAGGATTTAGACAGAATTGTTTGCTTGGCAAAGCCAGCAGCCATAACAATAACTTCCTCCTGTGCCAGGCTCTGGGGGACAACAGATAATAGCACCCGATTTCCAAAAACAATGTCTGAGCAGACAACCTGGCATGACAGCCGCAAAAACGGTCCAAACTCGAGTGAAAAACTCCTAATCGGAGAGAGGTAATTAAACTCTGCCAAACACAATGAGGGGGAAGTCAGAACAGGCCAGGAAGATACTTTAAGTGCAAAATCCACTACCTGTCCCAAGACAGGACTGAGGGTCATCCTGTTCAGGCCCTGTAGATGGGTATTAAACGTATCCCCTGCTGAGAAGGATGATGGCCATCCCACTGACCTAAAAGACTAAGAGAGACAGAGACTTCCCTCTTTTTGCAAGATACCGTAATACACTGGGAAAATCAAGCCTCACAGATCTGCAATTAATGATTATGATAATCAAAATACTAATTTATGTACATAATTGACCTTTTGAATCTCTTCTCCTTTCCATTCCCTGTCAATAAAACTTCTCCCTGGATCCCAGTGATCATTAGCAAGACACTGTACAAAGCACACAGAGGTAACATTTGGTTGCTTATTTAATTCGCACCTCTGAAAAATCAATAACATATCTGTCAACCACAAGATGACACAAACGCGCATTTAAATATTTGCATGAGAGAGGTTTCCTCATTAAACCGGCTGCTATTTTTATAGTTGAAGTATAAATAAAAGTAACTTCTTTAGCTGTCTTTACAGCCGAAGTTGAGGAGAAACTGACGGATAATAGTGCATTTTAATGTAGACTTAGTGACACGCACCCTTGTTTTAATATATTAAGGGCCAGATTTACTAAACAGGAGTGTTAATCCAAAAAAGCGCAGATGGGAGTGGAAAGTTCTCTGTGTGATCTTCTTACGACATGCAAATTAAAGAACACAGATGCAGACAGATCATTCATGACCAATCTGGTTTAAGACATGCTTTTTAAGCATTTTTTTTAAGATTCAGAATTACTCAAAATGAAATGCAATTTCAGAATATTACGCAAGCTTGCACTAATTAAATCTATCAAATTACACAAACATACTTTATGAATTTCATCTCACTTTATTAACCAATGTCTTCAGTGCTGACCCTCGATGATCTATTTCAACCATAGTTATAAGCAAAAGTGACTTTAGATAATCACATTTGTGTTTATTTTATTGTTTTTTTTATTGCTGACGATTTTTTTATTTCTATTTTTACTGCGCTGTATACATGCGAATTTGCACTTCCTTCAGCTTGAGGCTAATTCACTTCACTTTTGGTGTGAAAGGGCCTTTACATTTGCCAAAAATATACCTTTTTTTGTTCTTATTAAGAAGCAAACAAGCAAGGTGAGAACAAGTAACGCAAAAAGTTCATAAAAAGTAACCAAGCAATGTTATTAGTTACATTTTTACATTACTTTTAAAAGTAACTTTCTCCAACACTAGTCACATGTGAGTATAAAAATAAGTTCAAAAAATGAGCAAACTTGGCAGAAACCAGGCTGTATACTTCCAGCTGAGTAACTGCCATTAAAATGAAAGGGAATGCTAAGAGATAAACCAGCATGTATGCAGATCTCCCCTTCAGTTTAATAGTACAACAAGCTAGTTTCTAAGAATTATTGCATTTACCTGGTCTGAGCCTTCAAAACAATATTGTAAATGTAAAACCACTTTTATTTCACAGAAGAGTAACTTGGTCTAACAGTCACCACCAGGCTAGCAACGTTGTGCTTGCCTCAATGTTTTTTAAAACATAAGCGTGAGCACAACATGGGTCTAGTGCCATAAGGCCAGTTTGTGTGCATGCTGCGAAGTACAGTCATTCCCTGCTGTGCTTTGACATTCGGAATTGTGGCTTTTCAGAAAACTACCCCCTCTTAGATCTCTACGTTAATGTTTAATACAAGGGTTTCCACTGGGCCTGACCAGATTTACACTTAAACTTGTTGTTTTAACCTCCACAACCAAACCATTACAGTAGTGAGGCCTTGTGTCTGGACAGCAGTTGAAAATCCAGATTTTGTGAAAGAATACAAATAGTCTGGCTTGTGAATGAATCATTTGAGTCAGAAAGAGTCAGATCTTATCAAAGAGTCTACTCTGAATTATCAATTCACTAATCAATCTGATTAAGTCACATTATCATTCTCTTCTCGTCTGCATTTAATATATGCTCTAGCTTGTGTACTACTGTTTTATTGGCATCGTAAAGTGCGAATATTGTGGCTGTTATGATAAAGTGCTAATGGTGTTTGTCTTCTGTGAAATTCTGATAAAAGTGTCAGCAAAATGTAAATGTTAACTCAATGATCTGGTCTCAATGGGAAAATTAGATCATTTTACTCACTTGATCTTGTTCATTTGTTCATTTGAGTGAAGTAAAAATTGTATATTTTCAATAGCCAATTTCCCAAACGAGTCCACATATGCAATTTTTGATCATATGACCAATTTGGTAATCATTATCATTATAATGAAGCCAAATATAAATTAAGGGAATCAAAATATTAGTTGACTTCCCAAGTGTTTCGTAAATTTTGTTCACCGTCACTGGCGGTAATTATTCCACTAGAGGAGAGTGAACCATTAAACAATGACTAAAATTTCAGACTCTTCATTGTACAGACTACTTATGTTATAAATGTATGGTTATATTGCATTCTTGAAGTTTGTTTATGAGCCACTTAAATTCTGTTTTGATTCACCTATATCTAGAGCCATGTTTACACTGCAAAGGAATGTGGATCTGAAGCAGCACTGATTGACAACGGTTGTCATTTTTAGAAATATGCATAATAAACATCTCAGTGAAGAACTAAAAAGCAAATACCACATTTGTATCAACTACCATTGTATCAGATCTGTGCTGAACTAGCTGACCTACACCCCCTAGACCTTTCTTAGCCATAAGAGCTTCATCTCGGGATGAAAGAACGCATCCTTGCCCTTGTAAGTGCAGCGAGCACCTTGTCTTGTTGGGCACAAATTGGACTCTGATGCGACCTGTTTTAGGTTGTAGGTATTCTCTGCTGCCACAACCTTTTGACCTGCCCTTTTTCAGTGACGATGGCTGCCGATGACTCGCGCGGAATCCAAAACAGCTCAGTCAGACAGGGTCTTCTGGGGCCCTATATAGATTTTAAAACAAGTGCAGCCCAGTTTATAGTATTAGTCCCTCTAAAAGCAATTAGTGTGATTAATCTGAGGAGAGTGCATTTGAACAGGAGGAGAACTGCACACACAGTGCACGAGAAGAGCTACTTATTTCTAAATTATGGACGGAGTCAGCAAGGATGAATTAAATGGCACTCTGGTGAGAAAAAAGGAAAATTTACACCTAGGCTGACCCTGCCGTGACCCTGATGTGTTTACTTTTATTGAAAAGAAGTTCGAGAGATGGAGAGCCTGGCAGGTAATTGCTGGTGGTAATCAGGGAAGCATTAAGAAGGAAGGCGACCTTTGACATTTCAACTGCGCCTGAATAGTTCAAATGTCAAATTGTGACTGAGTCAAACTAATTACTTCAGCATGTTTGCGCTTGCAGATAATTAACAAGCCCTCACTGAATGTACGTATACACATTTCACTCTATAATTATGAGACAATGAGCCAGTTACATAGGCATATCTTGCAAAAAGTACACTCTAGTAACAAGTGATACACTGCAGTATGTATAAACGAATAAATTCATATTTACATTTTTTTCCCAGGATTTAGTTTTTTAAATATATAAAAAAATGTAATGGAATAGTTTCCTAAAAAAAAAGGAAATTGTGATATTTCTGTAATCATACAACAGGAGATAAATAGCAGGATGGTGATAGTTCAAATCAAATAAAAAACAATAGAATTAATTTAAACTCATGTACCATTTTCCAAGTCTTCTGCAGTCCAAATGTACTGTGAGTCATTACTTACATAAAATCTTCTTACACAATTTAAATCTTCCGCATTAATGATATATGAAAGAATGTCTGTTTACATTGAATGACACATAATGAGAAGAAGAAGTAGGTTGAAGAAGAAATTCATTGATATATGCATCATTTGAATGTGGGGAAGAGAACATTTGAAAACTAATGGGTGCATAGCTGACAATGTACATTTACTCCTGCTACAGACGTAGCACTGTAGCTGGACTAACTCTCCTGTCCCCTGTCCGTCTATAATATAGTGAAGGTCGGGTTTAAAGGGAAGAAACTGACAGTTATGTTTCCACTAAACCAAAGAAGAGTGCTATTTTATGCAGTTACCTAATTACCTTATCAAAACATTGTGTGTGTTAAATGTGATGTTTTTCAGTCTAGCTTCAGCAAGACGACGCCTGAAGGCCTGGGGAACTATGGGTAATATGCAGTGCCGCTGAGACAATTTCATTACTGCAGCTCTGTCATCCATAACAGTGGTGGAATAAATGGATCAAACAGATGAACACTGTGATTTTCACTGTCAACTACGGCTATAGGCTGCCTTGACAAATTATACATGTCCCTGATGCATGTTTCACACTTTAAATGTTTCGAAAATTCACATGCCTGGGACATTATCATGTTCTGAACAACTCAACCAGGAAGAAAACAAATAAATGACAAAAAACACGATTTTTAAAATAAATAAATAAATGTGTCCTAAAGACTTGGCTCTATGGATATGCAACATACATGAATGGAGACACATCCGTATATGTTGATGACACCCTTAACACGAAAAGTTAACAACTGTTAAAGCAAATGGTTGAGCAGATTTTGAGTCACTATTTATTGAGAGGAGTACCTAACTTAACTCAAACTGATTGAGGCATCTCTATCATCTGGTTGAGGTATATTATGCCAAAAATATCCAATTGATTTCACAGTTTCAATCAACAGCTCTTGTCACAACACTTCTTCTAACATGGATGTCAGAAACAAATAAATCACACAAGCCATGTGAAGTGTTTTTGGTGAAATTTTTCAAGCTAAGCATATATATTTTTGCCTTAACTTTACAAAATGATGTTACTTGGTGCTATGAAAAAAGTATTTTTTTAAGTATTTTTTAAGTATTTTAAGTATTTTTTAATAATTTTTTAAAAACATGCTCAACCAAACGGTTGATTTGGCACTAACGGTTAATTGTCACCCCCCTTTTTGAGAATGAACATTACAATGCACTATTAAAACTTGGTTGTAATTCTGCTTTGGAATAAAAACCAAAGTTTAGTCTTGTTTTAAAGAAAACACTAGCAGATCATTGCTGAAGTAAAAGCACATAAAAAAATAAAAGTATGAAAAAGTTCTGGAAGTTTAAAATTTACATTAAATCAAATATACTGAACTAAATATTTATATATATATATATATATATATAAAATATGTATTTTACAAAATATATTTTTTCTATAAAATTACTGTATAATCAAAGCCATATTTCTAATCAAGTTGTGTTCCAAATTTGAAGTTGATATCACAAAAATTGAAGTTCTCATGAGATTTTGTTTAGGTGTAATATCAAAAATGACAAATTCCATTGGATTTAATTGTATGCATTCTGCTGTAACAAATTAATACATTTCTGTCCAAATATCACTTCTGTCACAAAATATGGAACCTTGAGACTCAGATCTTTCTGACAATGTGTTTATTCAAGACTAGAACAGGTTTTGATCATAAATTATGATGGGCAATGAAAAAGTATGGCAAAGTATGTGTATGAATTCTGGTACCATTTATTACCATTAAGTGACATCTAAACCATTTGGTAGAGGCCGATATTTTAAAAATTATGGGATGTGTTGAGAAAAAAAAAATACATTGAGTGTGGTTAAAAAAAAATCAATAGAGAAACTACTTTTGTCAATAAATAAAAATAGATTAATGACAGTATTCCTTGTATGAAATAGGTTTACTTACTGAAATGTGTTAAATTCTGCTATACAACACATGTCTGTCTGTGTTTGAGTAGGTCACCGGTGGTGTCTGGATATCCCGTGGAGGACTCTCTCCCTCATCACACTACCATCCCCTCCCTTCCAGATTTTCTCTGCTAGACGCATCAATACTAAAGCCAATGAGACATGGAGGAATGGCTGTCTGTTCGAGCAGCCACACAGCTGACTGAGATGACCATATGTCTTGTTTAAAACACTGTGCTCAGTGAGTTAATCGAAGGTGCTGCCCCTCACTTCCTCTCCTGTCAACAAGTATGTGCGTGTGGCCCAGTTGATAGTTACAGATAAATCAGTCTGAAACATTTACAAGTTCTATAGCCATTTACGTGAGTGACACACGTGAACCATGACAGCCTGCATGTGTTGGTTAATATGTTTATACTATATGCCTGTCAAATTTAACACATTAATGCATAACTGACTTTTTGATGCTGTTACTGTGTTTTTTTCCACCAAATTAAACATTATAACTGTTTCATTCTGAAAATAAATATAAATATATAGAGAGTGACGAGCACCCAGAGGATTCATCAGCGTCGCCCTGGAAACAGACAAGGAACACGTGCATGCCCTAGTCACAGGCTGATCGGCCCCAGCAGTGCTCCATCAAGCAAACAGCTACATAAGCCACATGGACTTTGTCAAATGGAGAGAGATCTCTGCACGAGACAGAATGTTAATGCCTGTTCTCCATCTTTCTCCAGAAAGCAGCAGCTCAGCCACCAAGAAGCACAGCTCAGACTCGCTGCACTACAGGTTTTTTTTCTTTGTTTTTTACTTCATGGGCACTATATATATATATATATATATATATATATATATATATATATATATATATATAGCACAACAAATGAAGCTACATTTTTTTAAACAATATAATATGAAATGAATGAATGAATGAATACAATGAATATAAAAAAGGAACATTTGGATCCATTTAGACACAGCATGTTCATTATTAATAATATAAATTAAACCTGTAGTTAATATGCTTGCTTTATTTTTGTTATCCAATTCAATTACATTGACAAGTTTTTGTGTCCAAATATATTTTAAGGTCACTTTATTCTCCTACGATTGTCATGCGCACCGTTTGCCAAACTCTAAATTATTATACATAATTTTATTATTACTTTTTACACTTACAATGACTGCTGTTTTATCATACAGTATATGAAAAAAGAAGAAAAAAAAGAAAAAAAAAGATTTAAGATAAGATTTAGAGGATATTTTTATGTAATTTGGATTTTATTTTTTTATTTATTTATTTTTTCTCTTAGTGGTATCGCTTCTAATCAGGTATATGTAGGCAATTAGTAATGTCTCGGTTATGTATGTAATGCATACGGTTATGTATACACATAAATTGCTGTGGAGTGAAGAGATACTCTTGGCTCCGAAGCGAAAATATATCTGCATGTTGCCGGAATCCTCATTTATACCCATGAGGTAGGGCGGAGATACGCTATGCAAATTCCGCAGACCCATGGCATGTCTTTGCCATTGGCCCATTTTGTATACTCAAAGTCGATAGGCTTTCTAGGCGAAATCCCATTCGTCGTCATCGTGTAACATCGTGAACCAAAATGTTCAGTTTGTCTATTTTTTTAAATAAATAAATAAATGCAGGACTTTCGTTCCTATATTACTAAGAGACTCGCTCTTCCTCCTCCTCAAAATGTCTTTATCCATCCAAAACCATTCAGTAGATATCGTAAGTAAAAATGAATTCATGCTTATGTTTATACAAGATGAGTGAAGTACTCATTAATTAATGTCATGGCTAAAGAGGATGTTTTATTGGGCTGACTTCAATCATTTGAAAAGTCTGAGTAGATATAACCTTTTTCTGATTTAGTCAAATAATTCCCCTTAATGGATTATTCCACTTTGCTTGCAGTGAACTCTCACTCAAAATAAATAAATAAAAAAATCTACTCGTTATCAGTAATCCAAGACTGTCACAGTGTAGCTATGAAGAGATGAATTAGTGCTTATCATGTTGAATATTCAGATCATTTCCCTGCACTTCCCCTGGAACACTGTTCTGTCAATCAAACACTAAGTGCACAACCTCCACAGTCACATCTCTTTATTGCCTTCCCAACAAACTGATATACAGGAGCGCAGTGGGAAATTGGAGAGGAGGTCCATAGAGAGAGCGAGCGAAAGAGAAATGATGGTGGGGGGTGGGGAACGTCAAAACGAGAGACAAGCTGAATTTTTATGCTACTAAGGGATGAATCCATTTTGATTCATGTTTTACCCAGAAATAAATAAAGATAGTCTGCTGAAGAGGTGGAGTCTAAATGTGTATGGGGAGGGATACACGGGAGAGTGGGATAAATAAACAGCGAGAGGCAGCGATCAGTAACAGATAAAAGTATCTCATCATTTTATACACAGCAGGTCATAATCTAGCCGATCACAATCTATCTACAAAATATCAGAAGAAATGGAAGCACTTTATTCTTATTAACCCATGGAAACATGTCAGAATCTAACTTGGTCATCAGTACAACGAGAGTGTAGTAGAGGGGAAATACTTCAAATACTGTACAATCACAAAGCACTACCAGCAAACAGCTCCAACACACGTGTAAACTTGTTTACCCTCATATGTCCTTATTTTTAAGTAAATAAATAAAAAAAACACTAAAACAATAGAGACTATACAGAGAAAAATGAGCTTCTATGATGAAATTGTGGACATTTCAACCCGATCTCACGAGAATTTGTACGAATTTTATGAGGTGGCTAATTCGTAACAATTCGTACGACCTCACTCGTACGAATTAGTAAGTTTTTGCTAAATTGTACATATTTTACGAATTGGCCAATCCGTATGAATTCGTACGAATGACCTACCCCTGACCCCGCCCCTAAACCTACCCATCACGTGGGTTTGGAGAAATCGTACGAATTCTTACGAGTGAGGTCGTATGAATTAGTACGAATTAGCCACTTTTTAATCACTCGTACGAATTCGTACGTATTGGTCGTGAGATAGCGTAGGACATTTACATGATGGACCCTAGTTCTCATGTCAATTAATGTGTATTATTACTTAAAATGAAGAATAAAGAATATCTATAGCTTATGTATGTGTTTGTTAAAGCTAATGTCTTAAAAATATTACTGACCACCTGAGTAATATTGTCATCCATCATTTGCTTGCTTTCTTATTGGGTGCTCTGTCCAAATACCCACACTTGCAGTCTCTGCACTTAAAGAGTTAGTTCACCCAAAAAATTAAATTATGTCATTAATGAATCACCCTCATGTCGTCCCAAGCCCGTAAGACCTCTATTCATCTTCGGAACATAGTTTAAGATATTTTAGACTTAGTCCGAGAGCTTTCTGTCCCTTCTTTGGAAACGTATGGACGGTATATTGTCCTTGTCCAGAAAGGAAATACAGACATCATCACTCTAAGTACTCCATGTGATATCAGTGGGTTTGTAAGAATGCTTTGAAGCATAAAAAAATACATTTTGGCCCAAAAATAACAAAAACTACGACTTTATTCATCCTTGTATTCTGTTCTGGTTCTAAAACTTATAATTTTGAGCCATACAATGTATTGTTGGCTATTGCCAAAAATATACCCGTGCGAACTGAGACTGGTTTTGTAATCCAGGATCAAATTTGTCTACTTGCTTTGTCTATGTTGGCCCAAGTGTTTAAGTATGTGGGAAAACTCCAGTTTTCCGAAGTGTATATAGAACTTTTGATTACTTGAAGGGACACACTTAAAAACGTGTTTGCAAAAAAGTGTTTACAGAGCTTTTTTTTCAATAACTTCTAAATGTCTGTTCAGTAGTCGCTATGTAACTAACGGAAGTAACTAACTTCTAATTACGCGATTAAAAGCAGTTGCAAATGTTGTACAAAATACAAATAGCGTACTCATCATTGCACCAATTAAATGTGCAAACTATGTTTTACTACCAAATTATATGTAATATCTAATTAATTGAACTTACTGTTGAATGTTTTCTTCGACATCTCGCGATTTCGGGGCATGTGAGTTCCTGAACATAATGCATGATGGGACATGCTTAGCCTCAAATGGCGCTCTGAAGCGGTACTTGGGTTTAGTGTGCATTAAGAACACTGCACTTTGGCATTTTTAAGACCTGGGACCATATTGCACACTTACTTCCTGTCGCATACAGGCAGTATCTACATACATACATAAATACATTACTCGTTTGACATATAATCTTCAGTTAATTCTTTTGGGATGTTCTAAAGCCTCTAACAAAGGGCCAATTTAACAAGCCTTCTGTTTACTCACACTGATCTGTGAAAAGAACATACAAAGAGTAAGGATTCATAAAATAAATCAATACAGCACAATGACTAAAATACTTTTTTCTTTCTTTTTCCATTGCTTTATATCTCCACGAACCCATCGGGTGATCTGTTTGACAACTCGCTCTCTTTTGATGGATTATACCGTCAGGAAGTGCCATCGCTGGCCTCTACCTTCATCTCTTAATACCCAGGAGAAATGTATGCACAGCTCCTGTGATCCCAATCTTCAACCCTAACCTAACAGGCAAACTCCGTCTTTATGAAAGTGATGTACAGGAAAATAATATTGGAAGGGGAACAGTATGACCCTTAATGATACAATTCATTCTCTGAATTAGTTGTCCAAGGTACTAGTGTCAGGCTCTGGGGGAGAAGGAAGAAATGGGTTTAAGCCCTGATTTGGATGTTGTGCTTCAGTTCATAAATAATGTAGTTCAAGGCAGCATCTAAGACTGAGAGAGCTGAGGAGTCGTTAATACGAACCTCTCCCTCACTCTTTGTCGTTCTGTGCAAGGAGCACACTCTGCGTTATTTATTTATTGATTTCGAGAATTACCATTCTCTCTTATCTCTGAAGCTCAAGAGGATCACTAACAAAAGCCCGGCTTCTTACGCCCTTTCTGTATACTTACACAAGGCCTCTCAAACTCTCTTCCGCCCTGTTTGACATGATATCCTTAGAGATTAAATGGACTAGACAATAGATTGAAACCAAAACATCCTCTGTTATGCAGGATGCACTAGTATAATCTTTCTTTTCTATTCTTCTGGTATGATATGAAAAAAAAAAAATCGTATCCATCGCTGATGGACCCAAACCCCAGCGCCAACACCACCACCCCGGTGGCTTTAGGACAACACACGTACAGCAGGCAATATTTTTTTAACTTTCTGTAGCCAGTTTGTGCCCTAAAGATACCTAATTTTTTTAAGGGTACATATCATGCTTTTAAAACATTAATTTTTACATATAAATCATAAAAATAAAAAATAATAATAATAATCCACAGGCCCCTTTTCCACCCCTTTTCTGATGTGTGTCTGTGAGCAACTCGTTTTGGAGCGGCCTCTTTAAATTAAAATGTGTCATACACAGGTCGTTGAGTTCACGATCGGTTGAACTCCACCCCGTTCGGCCATTTTTGTAGTTTGATTAGAGATATACGATTTTATACTATAGCTTGAAAGAACATTTTTATTCACATGTTAAGAAAAATGTCAACAACGGAAGACCTGTCCATCAAGCCTTACGTGTTCGAGCCAGAACGAGTGATTTGAAAAAGACGAAGACGAACCTGCAGAACAACGTCTTCATATGGATGCAGTGGTATGTAACTGTATTGTGTTATAAGTGAAAGTCGATTATTTCTCTTGTTAAAACAAGCGCACTGACAAGATAAATGACTACGGTTTAATCTTACCACTAAAAATCTGTATTGATAATATGATGAAAAGCACCAGAAAACACAGTAGCTAAATGACCATTGATGAAACTCAAGAACAATAATACTTCAGACGTGTCACGTTACTTCAAAACAAAAACAAAGAAAGACAAAGGTACTGCTAAACCATGACCACCATGTGTTTTAAGAAAGTAAACTACTTTATTTTTATTACCGATAATTACAGATTATCGAAATGCTCAGTTCGTCATCTCCAAAGATAGAAGGAATTTACCACCATTCAGACGAAGTCGCTTAGCAAACCCTTCTGTATAGTGGCGGAGGTTGTTGAAGTCCTTGATGTACTTCGGGTCACTACATCCAACAACCGAACATTATGACTTGCCCTCTCGCAACTTCTGCATCATTGAGCTTGGACTACAAAATCGGAGCGAGAAATAACAATGGCGGATTGCTCGAAGTGTTGGGCCGGTAGTCAATGTCCTTATTTGTTAGTTCCGCTGCAAATACTGTGACGTAATTGTTCAAAAAACGTCACAGAGAACAGAAAAATCTGAACAGGTTGAAAAATATGTCTGAAACAGAATATAAATATATAAACGAAGCACCTGAAGAGAATAATTACATCTTTTCTGTACTTATAAACACTCCAAATTTACAACAAAATGCATTTAAGGGCTAAAAAAAAGTGGATTTTGCATGATATGTCCCCTTTAAATGTACGTTAGAAAACTGAACCTTTGCCGCTTAGGGCTTAGGCCCAAAAAATACCTCATAAAAATTACAAAAGCACACTCAATAACTAATTACTAAAGATTGGAAAGCACCTTTCTATCGAGTTTCATCACAAAAACAAACAGTGTGACTAATGTCTGATTCGCATACAAATCACTCTTGAGTCAATTCTTTTAATTAATCATTCAGAGATACTCTAGTATGAATCAATCTTCACTGATTCAGACATTTTTTTTACACTTTCAACTATGGTGTGCTTACATTGCTGTAGTAACCCCATTATCCTGCTCAGAAATCACTCTGGCCAATCTATCCATCTGTCTAATCATTATCTCCCCTTCCTTCTTTTCTAACAGCTAACTGGCAAGGTTCAGCATTCATGGTCACCATTTTTTTGTGAGACACTTAATGCATGTCTTTCTGTTCTAGTGCACCTGCCATTCTCCCGCTGTCAGTTTTCCGGCTGACATGTGAATGCACTGGTCCCCTGGGCTAAATGCTGAGAGGGCTGACAGGAAGATGTTCACACCCATAAAGATGGCAAACACTGCACTTAACCACATACAGTACGCTCACTTTGAGACTTCTGTATCGATAAGTACCCTAGGCTAATGGAGAATGCAGGTTTTCATACTGTATCTATACACTCCATATAGTAAAACCAACCAACTTGCACTTTGTTTTGTAACTAGATGTCATTGATTTACTTTCTGATGTTATATTTTACAGACACTGAAAGTTACTTAATTGAATTCAATGAAGCCAGAAGGAAAATATGAAGATATTCTGCACATGTGAATCTATTGTGCTTGGTTGAGTGGTTGCAGTAATTGGCATGCTTCAATAATTTGTCAAAACACAGAATTAGTGTGTGCCAAATTGGATAGTGAATTCATCTCTGAGGAACACGGCCATTATTTTTAGTCGTCTCTTTGTCAGAGTAGCTGAGAGGGAGAATCACTATAGGTGGTGATCCTTGCATTGTTTTTCCTTCTGAGCTGCTGAACATTATCTGCATCATCTAGAGCATAGAATAGTCAATTCTGCATCAGTTCTCTGCACATGTGACTTGCATGTAAAATGGAACAAAAAATCAAACCAACAATGAAATGTGTAAACCAAAAAATATTAAATGTGTAGAAGAAAATGCATGCACTTGATCAGTGCTTACAGTAGGCTGGTGGTGGACGACAGTGTAACATGATGCTTCAGAAATCATTTTAATATGTTGATTCTGTGCTCAAGAAATATTTCGGTAATGCTTCCCTTTACAGTACAGTACTTAAGGGGGTCGCACACCGGACGCGCAGCGCCGCGCCGCGTCGCGCAGCGCCACGTCTTTTAATTTCGAACACCGGCGGCGCCGGCGCCATTCGGCGTCTGTCCGCGGCGCCCAGCAACGGCTCAGGACCGTGTTCAAAACCCTGCAGCGCCACAGAGCGCAATTTACATAGTTTATATAAAATTGTAATTATTTTTGACTCAAATCGTTGCGGATGGATCCTGACTTCGCACTATGCTGCAATATACATTTGGTTTTGCATTCATTTACAGAAATCAGCCGCTTGAATGACAATTGCTGAATGTTATTGGATTTTTCAGGTGAGATTCTCAATTCATTCAGTTAACGGATGCTCTGAGGTAAAGTTTTCAGATTGCAGACTCAGCAGCGATTTTATTTAATTGTGCAGTACAATAATAACATAGAACAGACATTATCTTCATTTCCTGTCATTAAACATTACAATATTGCTGGCCATACACTAATGAGAAAGTGCGCGTCCGGTGTGTGATACCTTGAGTTGTCCTAGACGCGACGTGACGCGGCGCGGCGCTGCGTGTCCGGTGTGCGACCCCCTTTAGAGTGTACTTACAATGTACTTACCTAAAAAGGCTAATATAATTTAAGTACATGGAACAGGAGTAGGTTTAGGGGTAGGTTCAGGGTTAGTACTAGTTTTTACCCAGTAATTGTAGCTACTAAAATAAGTACATAGTATTTACATGGGTAACTGGACTGTAAAAAGAAGCGTTGCCAATATTTCTTATATATACCAATGTTGAAAAGACTTGTGCTGCTAAATATCTCTGTGAAAGCCATGATACATTTTTTTAGGATTCTTTGATGAATAGAAACAGCATTTTGAAATAAAAATCTGATGTAACTGTCACAATTGATCAATTTTACACACCTTACCACACATTTTTGAATGGTCATGTCCAATATTTCACTCGCCTGTTGTACTTTAGTAATTGGAGTGACACGTTTCTTATTCCATTGCAGGTTCTCACATTTTTCTGTTGAGCTCAGGAAGCACTGTAAATCCACTTTGATGAAAAGCTGTTTTTCTTGCCTCAGATTACAAGTGGAGCCCAGCCTGTCTAAATCTTATTGCTAGCACTTTACCCGGGCCTGGGGCAGCATTAAACCTGTCTCACACTTAAAATGGAGAGCCTCGCTCTCTATCCCGCAAAAAAAAAGCCAACTGCACAAGAAGCGCTCTTTACTGAGAAAGAGAATTGAAACCTTTATCTTGGAATAGGTTAGGGCTCAACAGCACATAGTATTTATCCTGACAGATCACAGGGGTGTGTGAGGAAGAAAGAAAGAGAGGAAGAAAGAAGAGAGAAAAATAAATCTATCCAGGGTAGAGTGGCTGAATGGGTCCCCAGAAGAGTCCTGCGCTCAATGCTGCAGTCTTCATCAAAGGCCATCTTCAAACAGCACAGCTCAGCTGGAGCATGCCAATTTGATCACTTTAGAACATGCGGCCCACTCACCGCTCCAGTTTTGAAATGCCTTGTCAACATTGATTAGCCCACTGTGAGTGTGAGATATCTGCTCCTGTGAGATGCACAGCTGCCTACTCCAAGAACAAATGACATTTCTCTGTCGTCACAAAGTCGTTACACAACGTTTTCTGCCCTTTTCTTCCCTGATCAGCCACCTCTCCATCCCATATATATCTAATGTTCTAGACACTGTCAGTGGCGAAAAGCCTCAACCTCTGTAAGCCCTTGCATTTGAAACGGGAGGAAGCAACCCATGCCCAATTAACACTGGCAGACGCATAGCATGTGACTGTGGGCAGACAGTGTGTGATTCCATCTGCCCGGTCCGTCTAGCTTGATCCAGGCAGGGAAGGAAGCGGACCATATGGATGCCACCCCTTTCCTAGCCACGCAGCTGGAGCCGTGCAATGCGGATCAACACCATCTCACATCTGGAGAGGGCCAGGAGCCAATAATTATCTACTGCCATTCTGTCATGCAGACATCATGAAGGTTGAGAACAGATGGTCCTGCATGTCCACTATAGGTCATAATGAGAACTAATCCGTTTTTTTTTTGTTTTGTTTTTTTTAGTCGACAATGGCATAGTATTGAAGCTAAAGCAACAATCTGCACTTCAAAAAAAATATTGTAATTTTAAATGTGAAAGATTGAGAAACTTACATTTTGACGTCATTTTACTGAAACATGTTGTTAAATGGATGTTTTTTGGATGTGGAAAAAAATAACAAAGCATCTTATTATTTAGTCAAAAGCCATAAACTTATAATCCCAATGTGTTTTAAAGGGATACTCCACTTTTTACTACTCCCCCAGAGTTAAACAGTTTTTTTTTTTTGATATTTAGAAGAATAGTAGAAGAGTAACCAGACAGTTTCCAGAAGAAGATTTACCAGAAGAAGAGTAACCAGAAAGTTTCTGGTCTCGAAGATTTACCAGAAGAAGAGTAGACAGTTTCTGGTCTCATTGACTTCCATAGTAGGAAAAAAATATATACTATGGTAGTCAATGAGACCAGAAACAGTCTGGTTACTGATATTCTTCAAAATATCAAAAAATCAGCTGAATACATTCGAAAACGGTAAAACCCAACAGTTTAACTCTGGGGGAGTGGTAAAATGAGCCTAAAAAAAGTGGAGTATCCTTTTAAAGTTTCATTGTTGTTAATGTTTATTGCATTAGATTAGCATCTTTACTTTCACATGATTATTCTGGTAACCACATCAACCATTGCTTTTTTTTCCTTGACGGGATTTCTTTTTTACAGTATGGTTTTGTTAGATTATAGCACAGTCATATCACAGTCAAAGTTTAACATTACTATGGGTATGTTGTGAGGCCGCAGAAAATCGAGAAAAAGGTTTGGAGCCATATCCCAGACCTGCTGCTGACATTTTGTTCATCATATCACTGGAAAGAAAAAGCCAGCAAGATTTACTGTTCAATTACATTAGTAAAACGTTCAGCCTGTTATTAAAAATCCAAGTCTTTCACAAATGGAGAGGGGAGAGGCGGGAGGGGGTCTGCTGGGCTGGAGAGACATATCTCTGGAGAATACGGAGAGAGCCACTAGAAGCTTTTTTTTATCTTAGCAAAGCTGAATTTCAATAACTCAAAGAGGATGTGGGCAGAGGAAGCTGCCCAGTCACAAAAACGTAATAGAGTGGGCAGAGTGCTGTTAGAATGATGCATTCTGGGACAGTAAAAGAACACTTTTGTTCTGGTTCTATTATTACAGTAAATCGCGCTGAATATATATAGCAATCGCTAATATCACGCAAAACTGTGCAAATTATATTTTGTTCTCAAATTGTTAATGTTAATGTCAGTTTTGCATGACTGTAATGTCCTTCCGATATTATTCTTGTTTCGCATCCATTTGCAGTCTCTTTTTTCTGTAGCCACTCCAAAGTCGGAACAAAAGTTGTTGTTGTTTTTTTTTTTTTTTGCATTTTACATCGGGTGAATCTGTTGTCACTGGTGATTGCCGTTTGAACCTTTCTGGATCCGCTATTAAATTGATAAGTTTAATATCAAGCGCTGTGAGAAAAGGCTATAAATCTCCACCTCCAACATCCTCACACACAATATAACTGAATAGCCGAGACTCATCCTTTATGTGTACAGATATGACGTAATGACGCAAAGACATATTCGAATCTCCCACGGAAATCCACCAGTCCCACTGGAATTAAAAACATTATTATAAGTTTACTGCTTTGAATTGAGTTAAGGCAAGCAGATAGTGTTGAACACTGGCTGGTTATGTATTTTCTCAAATATGTATTTTGGATAAATTCAAACATACATTTTCTTTTGTCATGTTTCTTACATAATTGTTGATTTTAGTGGAAATCCATCTTGTAAATCATGTCAACTTGATTGACTGCTTCTATAACTAGTTTATTCATGGCACAATGTTTCCACGTCAGCGCTGTTTGATCTGTTAATAACAGAGAAAATTAAATGTTTCGCACTAGATCTTGCAGCGATGTTATTACTTCTGTGCCAAATTCAAATGCTTTCTTTACTTGATTTCTTAGCACTGTGCAGTAACGGTGTCGCTTGACCAAGATTGGTCCAAACTGATACACTTCTGAAAGGAGCACAAGCCAGATTTTTTTTCAGTGTAAACTGCCTAAATATGGATATATTCCTTAGAAACCTAAAAATATCACTGTCACAAAATGGACTGAAACGTTGCTGTCCGTGGTTCTGAAATATGCTCTCAACTGCTGTCCATGGTCCTTAAACAGCCCAATGGCTCGGTCAGTGTGGTACAGTATGTGACATAATGCACTTAGGACAATGTTATGTCAGTGTAGGTGTCATCAGATTCTGCCTGTTTCTAAAATGTATGGCATGGCGGTACATTGGCTATTAATTACCACTGGGAAAAAGGCTCATGTGTGCCTTGTCACTCGTCCAGGGTTTGCATGTTTAGTGATGAAGGCTGGCCTGCACACCATCTCCATTACCAAACTCCACAGAGGCTATCCTCGCTTCCTCAAACATGCATGGAGAAAGCACTGCAGGTAATGCACTCTAATTGTGTGAAGTGAAATGGCTCAAATGCATTGGAGGAGTGAGGGACCTGTGAGAGATTTAATAGGGGCCAGAGTGCTGACAGACGGTGAGAGAGAGAAAGAGAGAGAGAGATTGGATGGAAAGGAATGCAGTAAAGAGGATGCTAGCTAGATAGCTAGAGAGACGTTTGGGCTCAGTAAGGTTGCACACTAAATTGATAAGAAACAATAGAGGCACTTATTTATATATATAGTATATTTTTTATCCTGAAAAATACATATAGAATACACACCCACCCACACATAAACTGACTATATATATATATATATATATATAGGCCTGTCACGCTAACAAATTTTGCTGGACGATAAATTGTCCAAGAAATTATTGCGATAACGAGACCATTTACAACTAAAATAATGATAATTGCATAATAATGCAAGTACACCTTTTCAAAGATTAATAAACTTTTATTTCTAAAGACTATTTAACACTCAAAATGGAAAAAAAAATAATATCCATAATAGAGAGAGAGTGTGACAGAGAGAGAGAGAGAGAGAGAGAGAGAGAGATGAGCAAAACTAGCATTCAAATGTATCGATATATATATATATATATATATATATATATATATACATATATATTTTTCTTTTATCGTGCAAATAATTTATTTATCGAGTATCGCAACAGGCCTATATGTATGTATATGTATGGGTGTGTTTATTCTATATGTATTTTTCAGGATTTTTTCAGGATTAATAAACAAAAAGTTCCAAAGAACACCTTTTATTTATTTTTTTTCCTCTAATAGAAACACTTTCATTATGCTTCTAAACATTACTTGAAAAGCTAATGCTAAGATTATTTTGACAAGAAAAGTCTAAAGTATGATTGAAATCATCCAGATATCATCTGTATGTTTATCACGCACTATACATTTCCAACCCCTCCAGTCAAGTGTGCTGAAATCATGACACATCCTTTCACAGACTGCTGGCTTGCCCAAGGATGGAAAATGTTTACACACATCTGTGCATCTAGCTGATTATTTCTACAGAAGAGTGTCCCCCACATCAGTGAGGGCATATCATCATCCTGACAAAATCCTTATCTTCAGTGTTACTGCTGAACAGTTTCTGATAGCCTGTCTCAGTCTGCTTTTCTACTAGAAACCGGAGAAACAAGTGTCTCCAACAAAGTGGACGCCCATAAAAAACGTGTGTTTTTGAGCTCGGCTCAAAACTAGGGTAGAAAATAGCCTACTACTTTGAATGCTTTTTTTATGTAAAAACCACACGAACATCATAAGTTGACCTTAGACAATAATATAATAAAATTTAAAAAGCCAGTTCACAACCCCTTCAACAGAGTAGCATGACGGTTTCTGAGGGCTCAAAGGTCACACATTCAGCCTGTAGGTGCCTGCCTTCTCCTACGCGGACTGAAATGTCTCTGGATTGCTCTGGAATTCCAGAATTGTTTCACAGTAGCTGTCAATGGAAAGACAGAAAGCTCTCAGATTTAATCAAAAAGATCTTAATTTGTTTTCCGAAGATGCACGAAAGACGGGTTTGAAACGACATTAGGGTGAGTGATTAATGACATAATTTAGGTTAACTCTATCCCTTTAAAAGATAATTCTATTAATAATTCTATTTTGTAGTTTGTTTTGAATGAAATAGAGTGGTGGACTTTGAAATTTTGACAATGGGTCCTGTCTTGACTTTTTGACTTTTTTAGAATCGCCTGTGACAGCTTTAGACTGGGTGTCTATGGGACAAAATAGATACATTGAAAATCATTTCTTTGTACTTTTGGCAGTTAAATAAAGGTTAAAAAAAGACACCCCCCCCCCCCCCCCATCCCCTCATGAAGTCCTCTACTGGTTAAATTCATTTAAGTGTTTTTTAGAGGCATGCTATATCATACACAATTGTAGTGTTTTGGTTTTCTATACAAAGAGCAATAACAATGGCTGTACAATCTGTTATTTTTGCTAATGATGAAATCTGATCTCTTAACACAACAATTAAGTGTTGCTATCAGTGTGGAAAGAGTGAAAACAGGACATTCTCTCTGTTAATGTCTCTGTTAACATGTTACAGAGTTAACATGTTAATGTCTCTGTTAACATGAGGTGCATGAGAGAACATAAAGGTCAAAAAATAAAATTACTGACCCGTGCAATAAATGTCACATAGCTCATGGTGTGGGGTTAGTAAGGTTGCTTTGAAAATTTAAATATTTCTATTAAGCAAGGACACACAAAATAATAAGTAACAATAGAATGTCACATGATGAACGGATGCACGAAAATGACTGAGAAAGTGGCTGGAAATTTCACACTTTGTATGACATTGCAAATACATTGCATACAAAATTAAAAAAAATAAAATAAAAAAGGTTTTCTTCAAACTGAGATGCATCTGATTTGTAAACATTGGAGTTCATGTTTGTGTGTGTGTGTGTGTGTGTTTTCCTGTTCACACAACAACAAATTTGAGTCAGATTGGCAAAATAATTTTAGTTGCCTGTCTGAACAAAGTTCCAGTGTGTAATTCACACTACAATCAGATCTCTTTAATGAGAACTCCAAAACACTGACAGATATCACTTCATAGCAACTTAAAAAATGGGTTCCATGTGGTACTAATGGCTGATAAGATAAAAATACCATTTGGTGGTACAGATGGCTTTGCTGGTGAGAGTTCCAGCAGATTTGTTTAAAAGGATTTGCATCATCGGTAATGCAGTAATAGGTCCTTTTACTGACTTCATTTTAACGCAATCCTCAACAACAATGAACAGAAGGGTAACAACTTAAAATAATATTTTCTTCAATACTTTATCTCCAAACATAGTTGTAATACTTTTGACAAATTGTCCTGGCATCAGCCATATAAGTTTGCAACGCTGTCCTTTTTTTATCGTCGTCTACGAATCTTGGACAATAGTTGTGCTTTCTCACCATGAAAAATGGCAAGAAGGATTGAGTAGACCGACAATTAAATAATAAATAAGTGCCAGGACCTTTTGTTGCTTCTCGCCAAAAAGACACATTATCTGTCTGGATTTGTGTGGATCTGTGAAAAGCTAAGAGGGTTTCCTCCAGCTCTCCCACCCTGTCAGAACAAAGGAATAACACTTGGAGAGAATTACAGAAAACGCCGGGGGGATATGTTGACTGCGACATGCCATTGACCTCATGGCATCTGATCAGAGTCTGATTCTTGCCCTTTAAGATGTCTCATAGCATTGTGGGTAACCTGGAGGGGTAGAGTTTGCTGTGGCAGTGGCGCAATAGGGCTTGTAGAGAACATAATATAATAGGTAAATCCATGTATTCCCCTGTGAAATAGATGCTGGTACAAGGAGCGAAATATAAAACCCTATTTGATTAGGGAGGCTGAACTACCTGATTAGTGTTTCATTGTAAGAGGGATTATCTCAGCATGAATTTATTATCTTTGATGAAATTTACAATAATAACAGTCAATTTGAGAACAAACCAGCATATGGGATTAAGAGCTTTTAACGCAAACACAGTAACACTTGAGTGTTAGTAATGGTCTATGTCCCTTCATTAATAAGAGGATAAGAAAAAAAAAAAACATTCTTGTTTAACACAATGTTCCATGCGTGAATAAATGTAAACAGAACAGACCAAAATACAGGTCCTGTCACCGATATTAAAGCATGTGAATATTTAAGAGTACAATATATAAGAATTTTGTAATAAATTATCCAAAAACCACTTGCACAGTGTGACATATTTCCTACAGTTGTGTACTTACAATATCACAAAAGTCTCCAAAGACTTTTTATTTCAGAGAAATTCAGATTTTAAATAAGAGGATGTTTCCGAAAAAATAAATAAATAAATCGCCTGGCAATGACGCAATATCCGTGCTATCCTCCGTTCATACTGCCATAGCCATGACGTAACCATGGCGACAGACGTCGACAACTGCGTAGTGCGTAACATTTAGTGGCACAACTGCGTAGTACGTAACATTTAGCGGCACTCAGTTCTTGTTTCTTTAAAACATAGACCATGGCAAGCAGACTTTGGGACAAACAAGGGGAACTAAAATGAGAATCAATATCAGCGTGGTGTTTTTGAGATGCCGAGAGCTCCACGTCTGCGACTAACTTGGACTTGACAGATCTTCACGAGTCACGACTTGACAGCTTTATTATTAGACAGGTGAGCAAATGTACAGTACATAAAACTGTGTGTGTAATCAAGCAAGTTTGCGGGTCGTTCAGTAGATTTAAATTATTCCTTATTCCTTTATATCCGCGGGACTCGCGTGTGATATATCTTTAGCGATCGTGACCTGCTTCATACCACTGTAATGTTAAAAAAAAACATGAAAAACATTCTGCTCGTCATGAAAAACATTCTGCTCATCACTGCGTCATAAACCTACGCCTTTGTTATTGTTGGAAACTGCGCCCTCCTGTGGCAAAAAAAGACATATTGTGCCTTTAGAGTATAGGCATTATCAAATGCATTATCCTAGCAACATACAGTTGTAAATTCAGGTAATCCCATGGATTTTTGGCATTTAAAGTTTTAAGATAAGAGCAAATATTCAGTTTTCTTTTTTTCAGTTTTCGTTTATTACAATTTTAAGTATTTAGTGCTCATTATAGGAAATAATTGCACATATTCAATGGGAATGTCTTAAGAGACAATTTTCCAAAATAATTATTTGACCGGCTCGTCCCAGAGAATGGGGTTTTTATAATAGTTGACCATGGGTAACTCTCTCTACTAAGGCTCTGCCAGCAATAATTCTGCCTAAAAACAACAGAAAAAGAGCCAGCATGTTTATTACAAGTTGTGCATATACCGTATAGTTATTGCAGTTTTGCACATCTAAGCAGCACAAACACATTCACATGCAATAAAAAATTTACAGGAAAAAATATTACATATAATATTGGCCAGCAGCCTGTAGCCCAAGACTGGTTTCCCACTGAAGCTAAGCAGGGCCAGGTTAGTACCTGAATGGGAGGCCTCCTGAGAAAACCAGGTTGCTGCTGGAAGAGATGTTAGTGAGGCCAGCAGGGGGCGCTCACCCTGAGGTCTATGTGGGTCCTAACGCTTCAGTGTAGTGATGGGGACACTATACTGTCAAAGAGCACCGTCCTTCAAATGAGACGTTAAAACAAGGTCCTGACTCTAAATGGTCATTAAAAATCCCAGGATGTCCTTCAGAAAAAAAGTGGGGTGTAACCCTGGCATCCTGGCCAAATTTGCCCCATTGGCCTCTGTCCATCATGGCCTCCTAATCATCACTATATACTAATTGGCTTCATCACTGTCTCCTCTCCACTAATAAGCTGGTGTGTGGTGGGCGTTCCGGCACAAAATGGCTGCCGTCTCATCAGCGGATGCTGCACATTAGTGGTGGTTGAGGAGATTCCCCCTACCTCTTTGAGGTAACAAAAAAAAGTGCTATATACGTAAATGTAACAAATTATCATTGTTACATATTTTATTATTGTTGATCCAATAACAATAATAATTCATATAAAAGTATCAATTAGATCATATATTTAATATTTATGATTATACACTTGCATGTTATATTTATTATTTTATATTTTAATGCAATAACAAACCATATTAATTATATAAAATATAAATTATATTTAAAAGTAAGACTGCTTAAGGACCTCAAAATCTAATATATATATAGGGATTGGTACGATTTTTTTTAGGTTAGAAAAAAAAAATCTAGAAAAGATTAGTAGAAAAAACTAGAAAAAAGCAATAAATAAATAATTCTTAGCTAGTAGGGGCCTTGTACACAAGTACCGCTGATATCCCAGGATCCTCCATAACAGAGCACTGGCAGTATTCCTCAATTTTTCTTTATCTGCCGATGCACAATGGCTTGGATTAGACTCAGGGTTGACTTTCTCCAATGTCTATCAGCCATCAGCTTCAGTTTTTTCCTATCAATCCTACGAGCCCCGCATGTCAGAACATGATGTAACATGCTCAGTGAAGCCAAACACAGCTCAGGTGGCAGGCAGGAGATGTTTCTTGCGAGGTGGGGCATGGAAATATTAAGTGTCACTATGAAATGATAACATAGATTCTGTGGATAATCATTGCCTTAGTGTAATGCATTACAGACATGTGTGTTCTTGTCTCATAGTTTCATTTTATGACCCCCTTGTGTTCGGGAGCATGAGAGAGCCCAAGGCCGATGAGAACAGAGAATGTGATTTGGAGTTGCTGTGAATGCGCATTTGCTTTATTGCGCTTAAATAAATAACCATTGGCCCAGTAGCATAATTCATCTTCATTTTATGACATAAATAAGGAGCGAGATGGTGGTGAGAGTGAAATTCATTTGTGTTTTGCCTTTGAGCAAATGTCTGTGCATTTTTCATCTGATATCTTATTGAAGCCTAATTGTTTGTTTGTGTGTGTGTGTGTGTGTGTTTGTCCACATCTGCTTGTCTTTTTTCACAAAGACTCAGAGACAACATGTTACACCAGCAAACAGTACACTGTTTAAAAATTGACATTATGCAAAAATTGATGTTTGAAGAAATTCTTCCTCTGTCCGATATTGCTTGAGTCTTGTGCTAACACAAAAAATAAATGACATATAAACAGACCTGTACACTGTTTTTGTCAGCTTGTCATAGACTTCATAAGACAGCAGCTAGCGTGTTGCATTGCTCACCACAAAGAAATACACAACCCAATTATACAACCTACTGTCTCTGTTTTACGGCACCCTTGAAAATAAATCGTACTCGGTTACCTAATGTAACCTCGGTTCTCTCTAGAAGAAGGAACGAGTGTTGCATAAGTTGCTCACGCTATGGGTAAAGTCATCTTTTCTCGAAATCTGAAGCCAAAAATTGTCCATAATTTTGTATTTGTCAACGCAGTGCAGCAGACCATAGCAGACTGAGTAAGTGTGCTTATTGACTGTTTGGAGGCAAATCGAACTTCAGATTGCCAAAACACATTACTTTCTTTAACTTATAGTTTTAGTATAAGTAGATGAGCACAACAACAAGCAAAAGCGAGTAATACAGGATATTCAAGAAAAAAAGATTGATGACAGACCAGAACGCAGTCAGATGCAATATGATTTGGCAAGATCAATACCTAAATAACTATTTGGCTTTTGGTTAACACTGTCCAATAATCTGCACAGCCCATAGTGGCATCAGAGGGAAAGGAAAATTGTTCTCTCATTAATTTGCAACTAGGCCCACATGTCAAATAACTTACATCAGAGAATTATAGTACACTGTTAGGTTAATGGTTAGGCCTATATGGTAGAAAATACCCAATCTGATCTGAAATCTGATCTTCATGCAAAATGAGCTGGGTGAGCCTGATCTCTCTCAAGGATTTTTTTTCCCTCTATTCTGTCACCTGATGGAGTTTGGGATCCTTGCAATTCTTGTACACTCTGGCTTGCCTAATATTCACAGTATTATTGATTTGACTGCACTAACACTATTGGATGAGAACTGAACTGAGCAATGACATCACTGTTTTCTGCAGAACTGCTTTATAGATTAAAAGAACTAATGTAATAATTGATGATATTTATAATATAACTGAATACACACACTGAACTGATTCCAGCTGAACAATGATTGTGTTTTCTTTTAGATATGCTGTATACAGGCACAATGAATTTAGTTTGCATCATTTTCCCGTTGTCACTGTAAAGCTGCTTGAAACAAACTGCATAAAGTGCTATATAAATAAAGGTAGTTTGACATGACTTGATGTACTTGCAAAGTTTCTTATAGTCAAAAGAATATCTACTGGGGGACCATCAAAATTAAGGTTTTAGCAGATTCTATTAATAAATTGAATGACTATTACCATGTAGTTGAAAAGTTACTTGTATCCATAGCACAATGGCTAAAGTGGACTATTGGAAGAAAGTGTTGCCTTTAATTGTTTTGAATGATAACTTTAATAAAACCAAAACATTGTTTTTCTATACTCTTGTAAAATATTGCAAGAAAAAAATAGGGTAACTTACCATACTGAAACAGAACCGTTTGGCATGGTCAGCCTAGAGGCAGGAGAAGAAGTAACGTCTGTGGCCTACAAGGAAAACAAAACTACAGTTAAACTATAGTAGAAATCACTTAATTAGCACTAGGAGGTAAATAATAAATCATTGTTAGCAATCTTGACATTTCAAGTGATGCTCGGTTCACTCATTAGATGACGTAGATTATGACAGAATATTATGACATTATATTTATATTTAAACGTGCCATAAAACGGACAAAACAAAAAGAGTCTAAAATGGATCTTCCATTAACAGCATTACAGAAAAAGTCTGTCCAAATCTTGCAGTACGTATGCCCATACTCAAAACAAAACATTTTTTTTTGCACAAGCTCCAAATAAAAAATAAATAAACATTTTCTTTTTTTTCATGTGTTTACTCGCGATCAATAAAACTAAGCAATGAAATCCAGTCAGTCACTGCACTCGGCAACCCGAAGGTAAACTAGCTTAGAGACTTTAAATAAGGCGGGTTTTTATTAAAGATTTTTGTGATAAACTAGTCAAATCAATAATTAAGTCATAAATAATGACAGCATTTATTTATTTATTTAACATTTATTCTGTTTAATAACGATCCCAAATGAACAAAAAGTACTCAAGCAGCACACTGTTGCTATGGTTACCTTCTCAGGTGAACTATTATCTGTTCATGGACATCTATTTACCATTTGTAGAAACATCTTATAGAAGAAGTAATACAAACAAATCAGAAGAGATGAGTTGCTATGTTCCGTTCAGAAAATAACTGAACAATGTATCTATTCAAATATTCATAAATTCAGTAGCAACTGCAGATTGTGAACAGTAAATGTAGGTTAAAGGATTTGTAAAGCTTCAGTAATAACAACACAACTCTATTTACTAACTATTGGCAGGTACAGTTTCCTGTCAGCTACCGCAATCCATTTCATATGAAAATAACCTGCAACATTCTCCACACTGCTGCTCATGTCCAAGTTTTTTTTTTTTCCCTTTATCGACACCGTTACAACAGGTTCATGGTCCTCAGGCATGTATCAGAAATGAAATTAAAGGTAAATCGTTTTAAGCATCTGACAGATCCGGCTTATTGAGCTTCTTTTCAGTAATAGTGGATGTCAGGCTTGTTCTTTATAAGCAATTCATAGTCATAAGCATGTCTCTTTGATGTCATTGTTATATATGAAATAAACCAACAGAGTAAGCTGTAGGTAAAAGTGAAAAAATAAATAAATAAATTAAAAAAGACGAGACAAGAGAGTATATTCGCTCTATAAAAAGCATGTATTATGATGGAAGTGATGCCATGCGTTTCATTCAGGAGGAATCTTTTTGAGAGAACAGATCTTAACTTTTGAGTCAGTCTGAAGCTGGCAGTGAGTGACTGCAATATAGGATAGATTTGGGTATTAGAACACATGGAATTGGTGAGTAGGTTCCTCAGAGTGTTAAAAGGGAGAGTGCAAAGAAAGTTGAAGGACAGAAACAGAGACAAAGTTTGGGAGAGCTTGATAAGTGCTGAGAATAGGATATAGAAAAAACACTGCAGAATATATACAGATTTAAAGCGGTTGTGCAACAGATAAAATAAAGTGCACTTTATAAAAAATTTAAAAAAAAAACATTTAACTAAATTTAATTACAATGCCAACTTCAATATTATTTTATGAAGATATTTAATAATATAGAAAAATACATTTCTGATAACTTTACAAAACTTTGAAGCTATTTATAACCATTTTTTTTTTATTATGACAAGACATAACTCCAAATTTACAATAAACTGCCAAGTGTCCGCTTTCAAATGAGATAATACTTGTGCTTTTAGTGCAAAAGGTTCATGAACTGTATCGGCTTTAGTTTGGGTATGCCATTTCTGTGGATTCTTCAAAAGTAGCTGGCTAACAGGTTAGTTAGTACATAAAGCATTAAATGAAAATGTCTGTAAGGCATCTGTATATTTGACAAATATAGCATTTATTTCACTTCAGCTGTGTTAAAGCAGAAAGTGTCCGACTTTACGTCTCTGTTTTCAGCTCTGCAAGCTGCAGCTATCGCCGACTGTACATCCAGCCACTTCTGAAGTCAACACACCTACTGACAAATCCTCTCCCATAGCCTTTTGGATAGCAAAGTGCCCATCATTTGTAACTTCAGAATCTCACCGGAAGTAGAATCTCATTCAGGTATTTTCTGCCCACTCATTTACTGTATGAGTACTGTGAATTCAAAGGTATTTCTTTTGTCATATACTGTTTTTCACCTATACAGTAGGGAAGTGAGCAATTTCAGATGCCACGAGTGACACATTTAATCATTCACTGAAGTGATTTGTTCAAACACAGTGATTCATTCAGCACGCATGGTTAGATGGAATTATTTTTCATTACAGTAATGTTTATGTCCTGGAATATCTGGAGAATATATTTGGAAACAATTTGGCAATTTGCTGATGCACATGAATCATCATGGTATTATGTTCAGTTTTATATGCTATTAAATGGATAAAAACGTGGTAATTTAATGACCATGCATCTCACACGTTCAATAGTGTCTTTACAGTACCATCTGTTAATTATCATGATATCAAATAGCAAATAATTATAACAGTAACTGTCCCGAAACAGAAAACTCTGGTATGGAGCCAATCGTAAATTAGACGAATAAAAACTATGCCTCTGCCTGTATATGTGATTATAACCTTTGGCTAAATAATAAGAAAAAAAAAAAAAAACGCCACCAAGGTTACTTCACCCATATAAACATAGTCTTCTACTACACACAGCACTGGGGAGAATGACAACAGCGCATTTAGACAAACTTTTTATCTTTTTATCGCGTGTTCATCACCCGCTAATCCCCCACGGTTTGCACGCGATAACACCCTGACCTGTCGGCGAGCTCAACGATTTGCAAATCGGGCTTAAATCGGGCTTAAAAACACGTCGATGTCTTTGACATGGTAAAGGAGGACTAACAGTAAATTAAACGCTCATTAAATTAATACTCAGCAAACCACCAGACCAAGGCCTTCTAGTAGTAATTTCTTCAATCTGTCTCCAGTGGGTTTGGGTTAATCCAAAAAAGTGAAAATATGGGGAGTGTTCTGAAGACAGGCTGTTACCTGTGAAAGACGGGAGCTCTGAAAACACCCCCATTAGCAATTTGTGCTTTCCACCTGATGACAAAATCGACCGATCAGAATTATTATTATTATTATTATTTATTTATTTATTTATTTATTTTGTGGGAACCCGGCTGGATTGTGAGGCGCCCTAGTGGTGCAAGGCCCTGTGTAATTTATGTAGTTCATATAACATAATATTTTGAGTTTCTGATGCTTAAATCAATCTCCTTCATTGTATTAACTCAATTTTTCCAGTTCAATGAACTTAAAATTTTCCAGGTTACTTCATTTTTTTAAGTTATACCAACAATATTTTTTTACAGTGCAGTTCGCACAGCCCTTGCAACGACTCTACTTTTTATAAACCCAGCGGACACCAACGAATCCCCCTAATTGAGCCACTCAGGTGCGCTCAATGTCGCGCTGCGGCTCAACGCCAGTGGGTGTGCCTTCACGTTTAAGCCATCGAATTCAAGAAAACTACTTCTGAGGCAGGACAAATAAAACACTCAACCTGTCACATAAGCTTTTCTTCTATCAGTTAACAGGAGTGAAAAATTTGTTATGTGACATCAGTTGCCATGTCCTTCTCACAGTTAAATAACCTGTAAACAGTTGCAAGTCATTAATGGCTTCATTCCATCTTTTCTTCTCCTCCTCTTATGTCCTTTTCTTATTTTCTTACACTTTTCCACACACACATGCACAAAATGAAATCTCACCCATCTTTTCTCTATTATAATTATATAGCTACTTTGATTCAACTTTGTTAAAATTCAAATTATGATGATGCATCTAGCACACCTTGAAAGCAAATGTTGACAATAAGTAAAAATGAGTAGTTGTGCGAGTCCTAGTATTTATTTACAGGTATTCATCCATATCTGTCTGCGATGCTGCACGTGCACAGATGGTAATTCCCTTAAGCCAGACTTTTGCAAAAGCATATAAATGAATTTGTGGTTTTCTCCTGTGTGCTGGAAGCCTATAGACTTCAGCTAAAGCTTTCAACTCTATCTTTCCAGTAGCTGCTCCCCAAATCCCTCACTTCAACCTTTACCAGGACATCAACCCCTCAGCCTAGTTCGACTGGACTGAACTCTTTGCAAATTTTATGAGCCCATTCCACTCTCTCCGCTCATATTTGTTCAAATCCTTGTGAATTTAAGGGAGCGGAGGTCACCAGGTCACTGTATCCATCCTTGATTTTGTATATAATGATATAGCCAAGAACTCACCATGCCTTAAAAAACTGTCCATATGAGGTGTATAGACCAAAAATCTCCAAGGGAAATGATTGAAAAAAAAAAAAAAAAAAAAGCCAAGTGGCATTGAGAAAGATCAGCATTGCCATAAAAATATGTTAAACATATTATAATAGACACCAATTATTTTAAATTGTAATAATATGTCACAGTATTGTTGTTTTTTACTATGTTTTTAATCAAACAAATGCAGCATTGGTGAACATAAGAGACTTAATTGACCCAAAGGTTTAAAAGCATATAAAATCTATGTACAGCACCTAGTTCAACAGATATTAAAGGGGCAACTCTAGTCATTTATTCGCTGATTTTCTTTTATTTTCGCATGTTTTCTCATCAGCTCCCCCTTCAGCTGTGCGGCATATATTTCCACAACACTCTCATCTCACTTGCGGTGCCTTCCTCTCGCTTTCTACCATTGCTTATGTGCATTTGCTATTATCGGAAGCCGGCCAGCTTTATCGCGTGGAGCTATGTCTACCGAGTGGGTAATACATCATACATGTTATCATAGAATTATGTCGGATTGCCACAAAGCACTTTGTTTTTCTCGCTAGTTCTTGCTTCTCACGAGACTTATATTTCCAACTTACCAGGGCGTTAGTCCCGAAAAGGTTGGTTTTCCACCTGGGAACGATGGGGGGAGCGGGGAAAGACACCATTCTCTCTAGAACAGGTTATTAAACCATTCAAATGATTTCTAAACAGTTTAATTAAGTTGAAATAGTTGCCAAGTGCCCATTTGATCTACTAATATATTTTTTCTGATTAAGAAAAATAATAATATAAATATAAAGTAGGTTACTATCTGTGTGTGACAGTTTGGAAATGTATGAAGCTGTTATAGGCTTACAAAACCTAGGGGAAACTTGAAGCTACAATTTGCCTCTTATTGCCAAAAATAGTCATGTTTCACAGTCTCCCTCTAAAGGCAGACTTCATGTCTCCAAAACAGAATTATGTATCCCCAGGGTCCAAAAATAAACCTGATATTCTGTTTGACATTTGTCACCCTCCTTACATCCCTTTCGTTGCTAATCAGAAAAAAAAGTCAATACGCTATCAAGCTTTGAGAAATCTAAGATGGACACAGTGCATCACAAGCCCCTGCACACTCCTCACCTCAGGTCTTTGGAGCTATAAAGCAGAATGATTTATGATATTTATTCTCATAAAAGTCTACCATGCTGTCTAGAAGCCTCAGATCAGCTCGCTAGAGAACGGCGCTGATGGTGAAGCAGCAGTAAGTAAACACGTGGCACCACGAGGCGACAGATAGCATTAGCATTAAGCGCTACCAACCGCCATCGATCAGTTCCGGAGAAGCAAATCAGGATGCAAATTTCCAGTCAAACCTCAGGAGCAGTCGACATCAAAGCAGCGCTCAAATGCATCCTGCGTGGCAGACTGACGATGAACATAATGTGTGACTGAGCGTCATTGGCTTTGTCTGAAAAACAACAGGAGCCATCAACTCAGCATTAACATAGATCCACTTATGCTTGTATTCTTTTCTCACTTGTGAGCACCTGAACCTGCGGTGGTCTCAGATACAGAACACTGCCAATCAAAATAATACATCACACTCATCCCTAAGTTACAGATGTGATATAGATTACTGTACCATTTGCTGTACCATTACTATTAGTATCATTTCAAAAATTGGTAAATGTGTCCATGAAATAAAGCTAACAATGGTTTTTTCTTATGCTGAGGCCCAAAACTCATCCATTTTAGATGCAGATTGGCAAATCCACTAAACTAAAAATTATGCAAATCAACAAGGTCACCTAATTAGTGGCTAAAATAGTGACTCTGGTGCTAAAACAGCAGCGCGAGAAAATAAACAATACTATCAATGGGGGCAATTCATTCTTAGTGAATTCCCTCCTCAGTGTTCGCTGGAATAATTTCAGAATAAACCCTTTAAACCAGAGGTCTCAATTCACATGGTGAGAGGGGAACTTTAATTGAGTTGTCTGCTAGTTCCTAATAAACCATCTTGTGTGCTTTAGTAAACAGTGTCATATTTTCCCAGCGGATGTAGCTGACACATATTAGATCGTGTGAAAAATAGGCCACTGAATGCAAACCACCAGCGCCTTTCCCACCACTTAAAAATACCTAATCTACGTTTTGGTTCCCCCTTCTGCGTGTAGATGAGAATACTGCACAAAGCTCAAGTAGAAAAAGTCAAGTTGCTTAAAGGAATACACAAAACTCTGGCTTTTACAAAAAAGAAGAAACAAACTAATAAGAGTGTAACTGAGCCTGTGGAGGCTGTTTAGAAAGGTACATGTTTCGTGCTGGGTATTAGGACATAAAAGGAATTCAAGTTCACCCAAAAATGAAAAGTCTGTCATAATTCACTCCAAAAACTGTGTGGCTTTACTTTATTCTGTGGAACACAAAACGTATAAATAGCATCATAAAAAATGGTTCAACTGTTCTGAAACAATAGCTCGTAGAGAGCGAAATGAACTCTTTCCCTGCCACTATTTTTTTTTCTTTCCTTTGGCAGATGTTCCCAGTCAGCACTAGCATTTTTTATCATTTTTACAAAACGTTCATGGACCCCAGAATATATGATTGTATCTTAAGCTACATTTTGAACATAAAGCTTAGAAAATCACGTTTTGTTCAGATGCAGAACGATGATCAAAACATAGATAGAGTACATCCTGGGTCAACATTTAAATATTTATTGACCTAATTAGCTTGCATGTGTGTATAATCAAAGCTTCTACCTCTAGTGTCTGCTTCTTCACTTGTTTTTGCTTCCTTGTGCTATTTCAGAAGATAGCATCCACTACTGTATAACAGTAAAAACAGGGATTGCCGGAAAATTTTGTAAATGGCAGGGAAAGAGTTTAGAGAACTCATGAGAAATAAGATGTCATATTCATCAACTAAGGCTATGTTTACACGGAAACCATCTGAAGAGGAAACGCAAAATTGGCTTTTTTATTCTGTGTTTAGACAAGCGTTATGGGTGGGAAATCCGCGTGCATATGGTTACGCAAAAGTGTGTGAAAATTCAATGTAGTATGCACTCCAGGCAGTTAGGTGGCAATGTGAAGCCCTGCCACACAACAACACCAAGTCCGCGCGACTGCATACAACCTTCCCTGTCTAGCAAACTTTTGCGTTTTTACCCTTTAGGCGGGAACGCGACGGTGGAGCGTTTTTAAAGATTTCCACTCTGGATTGTGGTTTCACTTTTTGCGTTTTCAAGCCCCAAAAACGCCATCGCCGTGTAAACGAAAGGCACATCCGATAAAATATTTTTACGTTTTCACCCGTGAGCGTTCTCGTGTAAACAGGGCCTATAGATTCTTTTGAGTCAGATCTTTTCAATGAATCATTTAATCTAGTTCACAAAACTGGTCTGAATGATTTCTTTACATTTTATACTGACTCTTTCCACGCCATTGACAGAATTTTCTGTCTTTCCGTATTATCGCTGCTATGTGAATGTGAACCTCAAAACACAGGTGAAGAAGCAGCAAAAACAAGTGATAAAATATATAAATCAAATGCATTATGTAAAATAAACAGCCCATTCTCATCCTTTAGCGTCATATATGTGACGCTATATGACAAAACGGCGAAATACTACACACATGGCACCCTTTATCGTTAATATAACACGCGAACCCAAGGGGTCATAAATCCTTTAGCGTTAATATGAGACTACCCTACCCCACACCTATCACAGTGTTATATTAACGATAACTGGTGCCATGTTCGTAGTATTTCGCCGTTTTGTCATATAGCGTCACATATGACGCTAAAGGATGACAATGTGTTGAAATAACACAATCATCAACATTAAACAGCATATAGACTACATCAAAACTGCTTCATATTACTGAATGAAATGTCAACCCAGGAAGAGCTCTAGGTCTGTGAGGCTTTATGAGTGTTTTCTCTCTGAATTCGATCCAGACTTAGTCTTTTGAAAAACACAATTTTCGCAGCTTTTTCCTCAAAGGTTATTTTTATTTATTTATTTATTTATTTAGCAGAGGCTATGTACTTTCTTTTTGATACATTTCATAATCAGATTTTTCTACAACAATATATTAAGGGGTCCATGAAAATTATATTTTGTGAAATGCATGGCAGATGCTGGCTATTTTTCCCCCATACGAACACAATGGATACAAGGCCAGCTGGAGATAAAAATGCTGGTCTGTTTGTCACAAAGAAAAATGGAATAGTATACGAGTTGCATGGAACACTTCAGGTACTTTTACAGTATTTCCACATTCATTTTGCATTCAGAAGAGACACTAACAGATTGATATTCACAAAGTCATATGGGTTTGAACCCTTGAAACCTTGTATTTTGAGTCTTTGTTTCTTTAAAATAAGCATGAAGATTTAACTGTAACAAAAGAAGACTAAGGAGCTCTGGCGGAATCACTGATGTTCCATAATTCATAGCAGCAAACATCATTAGTAATTTATGGTGAGGCAATATTGTGAATGTAGCAGTTAGCAAGAAGAACAAAGTCATTGGTCATATTTGCACATATTTCATGGTTTGGCAGTGTTAATGCAACACAATTGTGCATGTTCAAACCTCTTAATGTCTGAACTGACTGACTGAGTTTTTACACACACACAAAACAACAACAACAACAGCAAAAAAAATAGTAAAGCTTTATTAAAATGATCTAGCTATCAAAAAAAAAAGAAAATAAAAGATCTAACAAAGCAAAGTACAGATGGATTTGAATGGCACATTTAAAACATTTCTATTTATTTTCTAACTCCAAAGGACTAATATAACACTCATCTATAACTTTATACTACTGCATACTATTTTTGTGACCGAAAGTGTTAAATACATAATGAAATTAAACCGCTCAAGTGTGCCATTATTAAAAACGTGCTCCATTTCAGAGTAAAACAATGCCATTCAAATTCATCTTAATCAGTTCCGTGTTGCTGTGAGTGTGACTTTGGTGTCAAACATCTAATTTAATGTGATATTATCACACTAAACCTGCTTAGTGATTCAGAACCTGCAGTACAACCCATTCTGGAATCCTTTTCAGGAGCAGGAAAGGTGAGACCGTGATCACTATAAAAAAATAACGCTGATAATAATAGCATTGACGCAATTAAAGTGGGTATGACTGAGACAGGTTGTGGGAGGAGACTCCAATTCAGACGGGACTCATCGGCTTTTCACTTTACATGCTAATGCAGCGAGCACTAGACCGACAAAGAAAACCATTTGTATTATTGCAATTAAAATGACTCTCCTATTTCTCTTTCACTCCCGCGGCCCGCCAGGTCTCTCTCTCTCTGTTATTCTCTTCTCTCTGGCACTGGTTAAGAGTCTGTGATGGCACTCAAAGTGAGAGAAATCTCCAGACAAATGAACAGAAACATTGTCATCAAGTAAAAAAAGAGAACAGAAATTAATGTATGCCAGATGCTTTCATCCAACTTTCCTAAGTTTGGGAAGGTGCATGACATTTTTCTTTGTAGAATAAAGTAAAGTCTTTCTAATTAAGTACATGTTCACTATGTAAAGGAATATTAGAACATAAAACTCATGCAAAATTCTCTTAATCTAGCCATGTCTTTTCCTTACTTTCATTACATTTCCTTCAAACAAATCCCCCCCCCCCCTGACTATTAGAACTCCAAATGGAACAACATTCCATAAAATTTTATAATTTACTTAAATATATTATCAGAAGGTCTAAGATCTTAATACAAACATTTATATAATAAAATACATTTTAAAGAATTCTCTTGCTTGTTCATCAAGGCTGCATTTATTTGATCCAGAAACAGTGAAACTGAAATATTCTGAAATATGATTACAATTTAAAATAACTCTATACATTTTTAAAAAGTTATTCATTTTTGTGGTGGCAAAGCTGATTTTTTTTTACAAGCCATTATTCCCAGCCCAGACTGATCTCATTCGTATTTCCATTTTTGGCGTGCTATCAACACGCATAATCGCTTTTAAGTGTGTTTATGAACGCCATTGACCATCAACGTTATTACTGTATATATAAATATATGACCTACCCCAACCCCGTCCCTAAACCTAACCGTCACTGGGTTTAATAGCATTTATGAGTGTTCACCATCCTAGGAAAAAAAAAAAAAAAGGTTCAGATTGCTCCCAGATGTAGATCTACATTTCGCTTCATTTCGCTCAGGCATCTAACAGAATCACTTGGACATTAATGGCGTTGGCATATGCGGATACACACGGAAATCTCAAAATGCGTATAGATAATGCCACTTGACTTGAAAGTGGCATGTATATTTACGTAAAAGTCATGATGTCATGTTGCCCAGCCAGTCTTCAGTCTAATGTGCTGATTTGGTACTCAAGGAACATGTCTCAAGCCCGGAACACACCAAGCCGAAGGTCGGCCGTCGGGCAGTTTTTGTGTGTCGGCGGACTAAGTTTCCTCGGTGTGTTCCACACGGTTCCATGCCGTCGGCTGAAAATTCGGCTTTTTTTCACCCGATTCGACATGTTGAATCGGCATCGTGCCGTCGGGGAAAGAGAGAACTCTGATTGGCTGATCAGCTAAGTGCACAGGAATAAAAGCAAAACATCAAGCAAAGAAGTCAAAACGGTAAAGATAGAAGGCTGTTCTTATTTTACGTTCTTATTTTAGTGTTTCGTGGCAAATATTTCAATATTAACATGAGTGGAGTGGAATAAAGAAAGCGTTTAGCAGGATTGATATTCAAAACGGTAAGCACGCGCTGCTTTGTTTACTGTATATGAGTATCTGCAGCCGGCAGCGTCAGTTTTCCTTTTTGAATGACGAATATAGACTATATCTGCAGAAATAGACAGTTGTCTCATTTACACACAGGCGCAGAATGCACATTATAGCTGACAGTCGCCTGTAGTTCTCTCGGTGCGTTCAAGTGCAGCTTTTTACCCCGACGAGAGCGTTACCCCAGCGTCGGCTTGGTGTGTTCCTGGGCTTTACAATCACTGTTGAAAACATTTGTGGCCTGCATAATATTTTTGTATAAACCTTGATAATTAATTTTTCAAGATTCTTCAAATCGAAAGTTCAAAAGATACAACACGTATTTAAAGTAGTTTGTAACAGCATAAATGTCTTTACTGTCACTTTTGTTAAATTGAATACATCCTTGCTAAATAAAACAATTAAGATGTTACTATTTATTTATTTTAAATCCTAAAACTTATGCTGCAGTAGTAAGTATCGTGTGATGATTAAAATGGAAAGTTTCACTCACATACTCAGCAATCACGTTGCTGTATAACTAAAGCTTGAAAGACAAGCTTATAATGAGATACACAATATACTGTCACTGGCGAGTGTTAATAAGAAAATACGAACGGCGTTCCATTAATTCTCCTGATGCACTCTGGATGTTTGGTGGATCACCGCTGAGCTTAGTCATTAAGATCATTCTGGTGATGACTGAAGTGTCACTAATGATCTGCAAACATGCAAACAGCAGATGATGAAAAATGATCGGAACACTCTTGTCATAACACATTGAGCAAGCTTCAGCTTCACATTGAGCAAGCTTCTCTATTTCGTCGTGGACCCAAATAAAGAACAACGGATGAATCATGAGTAAAACTGAAAAATAGCCGTAGCATTTTCTAAGACCTTGGGAAACAATAGTTTTCAGTTCACTCACAGTCTCTGATCTGAAAAAGTATAGGGAAAGGGAGTTTGAATATGCTAATGGCAAATGCAAATGAGCCACTGGAACATTTACGTGTTCCACAATAATGTCTCTACAATTTTAATTAACATAATACCTAAACAATTAAATCATTTATTGCATTATTAAAATGAAGACACCCTTAGGGATCCCAAAGTATGCCAATACATTTCTATGATTTGTCCATTACTTTTTCAGTCGAGTGTGTCTACTGGATTGTTTTATAGAGATTGTAAAAAGTCATGTCTAGCTGAATGAATACTTTAGAAGTATAACTCAATCGCAACTTTCTAAAACTTCTAAGAATCTATTATTTTTGCAAACCAGGAAATTTCTAGGTTTTTCCCGAACCACGGGACCTCTGGAACCTGAACCTTTTTTTTTTCTTTTTTTAGGTTAGCAGTTTTAAACGAGTCTAGCTGGTCTCCCCGTTTTATCAGATCAGCCAGCTAAAACTGAGCAAAACCCCTCTAAAACCAATAAATCAGACAAGCCTGGCAAGGCTAGGACACCAAAACATCATAGATTGGTTTAAGCCATTTGTTCAGCATTTACGATCTACACAAAGCCAACCAGAACCAGCCAAACTATTCAATCAGCAGCTGGCCTACTAATTACAAATAAGTATTTGTAAAGGTCAGAGATTAGCCATTAACAACGAACAAAAGTCCACTGCAAACACTCATTAAAGCCCAGTATTTTCTTTGTGATTATTTGGATGCAGTAGCACGGTAAGCATTTCATTTCCAAAGGATCAACGGGCCGTCGTGTGTCTGAGAGCGTGGTGTCACAAGCATAGTCTGTCAAGGAGAGAACGAAGCTGTGTCTCGATATGGAATCGCAAGATATGGGGTTTTAAACAGGCAATAAATCACTGGAACAGCAACAAAATACTAGAAACAAACTCATGAATCATCCTGCAATGATCTTTATCGAGCAAAGACACCATGTTAGCATATTGCTAGTCCATATTTACACACAGCCAGCCAATATGTGATATGCAATAATCTGCCATCCCGCAATTATCCACAGATCTGAAACTATTTCATCCACAGTTTAATTATCTTTTGTCATACAATCCTTGTTTGATGTAGTCAAGCTAATTATTAATTTATCTCTAAGAATATCCAATCCAGCGTGTCTTTACTTTTCTCATGTTTGTGTGAGTTTGGTGAGGCATTTTTACCGGATAAGCATTAATGAATTATTAAAGAAGCTGAGGTCTTTTTTTCTATGGAGGAAGTGGAGCCAGAAAGGAAGCTTCTGGGCTGTTTCCTGGAATGAAATGCACCCACAGCAACCAGACAATCTGCTTGCATAAGCACATTAATGTACAGTCACTGTCAACACAACTGGACTTGCGGTGTATTTTATTTATTTATTTATTATTTCTGAGAAAAAAAAAAATCGACTTTTACAGAGTCTTTCCTAATAGACACATACAAATGCATTTTCCCTCCCACGTCCTGCAAATGCTAAGTGCTTTTCGTCTCAGATATCTAATTTGGATAAATTACAGATTCAAGTTTCTCATTGAAGCTGTTTTTCACAGCTTCAATTACTTGGGTTAACTTCTGCTTCTGTACTTCAGTTTTTCCCTTTGGAAACCACAGACCGAAATGCGATACACGACAATTACATTCGTTTTAACACGGGGTGTAAAGAGTAACGATCGTCTGAATTCAGTGTGACAGATACACATTTACAGTTTTTCTTCAAATGATTTTGTACATTTCTCTAAGCCAAGGTCAGCGATATTTCTCCAATCCAAGGTTCTGTCAAAACTGTTGAAGAAACAGCTCAGTCGAAAATGAAAATGTAGTCATTTACTCACCCTCATGTTGTTTCAAACCTGTATTACTTTCTTTCATTTGTGGAACAATATATATATATATATATATATATATATATATATATATAGACATTTGGCAGAATGTTGTCCATATAATCAAAATCAAATCATATTTTCATATTTTCATGTCAAGCCTATGCGATTATATAACGCAAAATGATGTGACTCTCAAATAAACAAATTAGGGCTGTAATGGGCTGTTATTATTAGGGCTGTCCTTATGTATTATTCAATATATTGTAATATATTATTATGCTGTATATTTTCAAATATGCTGTGAAACCATTCATTTATAGTGAAATACATTTTCTTTTCATAAGAGGACCTAAGACAGTAAAATGTGATTTTGTAACATCATGACTTTAAAACATGTAATTTCACTCACTTCATTCTTGTTCGATAGAGTTCCCAGTGCCTGACAACTGTGAGGTGGGTGAATTGTTTTGTAACTCGTTAGTTTAGATCGTACAGTGTTTAGATATAAAATGTGACAAATAAGGGTGTAATTAAATTTGACTGACAGCTTGATTGACAGCTGATAACGAGGCAGCGCCGAGTGGAATTCCTGAAATTTGACGTCTCGGCCGTGATCTGACACAACACATCATACTGTATACTTTCTGAACATTTCTATTGAAATATCGTACATAACATAGGTTGCTCTGGTATAAACTGCACTAACCGACACTGTAGGATTACTTCGCTCCTTTTTCTGGTGACATTCCACTACTATTTCACTTTTTAGCATCAATGTTTGTGGGCAGTGGCACTGCAACAGTTAGCATTAAATCGCCTCAGATAAGTTAGCGTCCGAGGAACTTTACCTATGGCCATAACTGACGTTTGAACACTGTAAATGCGTCAAATGAATAAATTTAGCCATATATGGAGTGGGAGGGGTTAAGATTTTTCGAAGGGTGACGTCACAGACGCTTTGCCCATATTTTTTACAGTCTATGATTAGAACCCAGAACCTCTGACACGCTTGGCAAAAGTTCTGCCACTGGACTATTAAAGTAGAATTCTCACCACTAACAACATATATTAGATCTCAATAAACGACAAATTAAACACAATGTAGCCTATTATTGTATAATATGCAACATGTCACGCTCTGCATTAGTGGTATTTACGACAGTAACGTTAAATTCAAGTACTCCACATCGACTCTAGGGTTCGCTGTTTGACAAAACTGAAAATTCCTGCATGGTGTCCCTTTAAGTTCACTTAAATTAAAAGCTGTTATATTTTGAAGCCTGATAAAAGTTAAAGCAATTGATATCTGACAATTTTAATGGAATCACTTTAATGTTGAATGGCTATAATTAATGTTTAAAATGGGGTTATTTTTATCCAGACATCAATGGCTTACTGATTATTATAGGTGTTATCAAACATTTAGTTAATTTTGCTAGACTGAGTTGAGAAATACAGTACACATTTCAGAATTAGCACTAATCTGTGTTTGCATATTGCTTCAGAACCAAGCAAGTTGACTCATGAAACCAGTTGTTTATTATGTCGCAATCACATCGCAATTGCAATAATGACCTCAATAATCACAATATACATTTTCCCAAAATCGTGCGGCCCTAATCTGAATACCATGAACAAAAACCAACAGCTAAATAAACTAAACTCACTAATCTAAATGTCAAACTATATTAAAGACAAGTATATAGTCACCAATACAATAAGAACAAAAAAGCAATTTAGAAAATAAAAATGCAAGTGAACAAAGTTCAGAAATTAAAATTAAACATAAAATAACACTGCATAAAAATGACATTTCCAAAAGTCATTCAGTCAAAATCAGTGAGTGACGTTTATTTATTTATTTATTTATTTATTTATTTATTTATTTATTTTGACAGCAGCAGGGTTATTAGCACTTTAAAACCTAATGCATGGATCCAATATACTGTATCACATGGATTTTCTTTCTCAACTGTTTATGTTCACTTAGCCTAAGACTTAACCGACAGTGTTTATGAAGATCCTTCATAGCCAAATACATGTTGCTTGTTGTCAAATGTCATTAAATTCTAGAGAAAAAAGTTCACAAAACTGTCATGAATTTGCCATGTATAAAATTTGAGAAAACTCATAGCAAAGAAATAATGAGGACCCTAGAGGAAGAGTGAGGAGAAGTAGTAGTGTACTGAGAAGAGATGGAGTGGGAGAGAAAGTGAGAGAGGAGAAGGAATAGGAGGAAGAGATGAAGAGGAGTGGGGAAGGGGAGAAAGAGAATGTAGGACAAGGAGAAGGCATTCAAAAAGTTAATACAAGCGCAAGAAGAGATGGTTTATAAAGAGTTGAGAGTCACTCTAATTGGCTATTTAATGAATTATGGTTTCTAAATAAGTGCAACTAAATTTGCTCAACGCCATCTGTGCTGTCAAGGAACTGTACAATATAGCAGGACTGATTTCTTTCACAGTCCTCATCATCTTTCCACAGGAATATTCTGAAGCAAAGGGTTTCTTGTGGTTTAGGACAATGTCCAACTCCACCACTCAGTCATGGTGTGTGTGAGTGGTTTATTGTATAATCACTTTCCACCATACTTTCCATTTTTAATCCATTAGAGGAGCTTTTCCTCTTGGAGATGGATATTGTTCAACTGCGATCTTTGACAACGTAACTACTCCAAACAGTTACTCAAAGAGATACAAATGCATGTGGGTTAAATGTAAAGAATATGATTGCTTTAAATAATCCAATCATGCTGTTAAGGATTATACTGGTAAAATGTTGCTAAATTCTGTATTGTGATGTCACTGACCTTAGTTTGACGTAATATGCTAAATCAGTTGAGGAAATCTGTATCAGTAATCACGATATGGCACAGTCCTGTGATGACATGCTCATTTACTCTAGGCCCACTCTGTTTCAAAGGATAAGATATTTGCATACAAATTCTTGGAGAAATTAGAAATGAAGCATAGCCTGATAGTTTTGGCTCTCAGTTATAGGTTAATCTATTCTACCCAGAGGCATTCACGTTTCAGGATTACACATTCCCAGGCCCAATCCAGGCAGAGGAAGACAGGCAACATGAATGCCAATCACGTCCAGAAAGTGGAAAGATGTGATTCGCCTCACAACGAGTTCTGCATGAAATGCGGGAAGCTGTAAAAGGGGTGCTGATAAGACACAGGTGATCTGATAAGCCATCAGCTCTCTCTCCAATACTCGCCTTTTCTCCTACCCATCATCCTTATTTCCGATCTTCATTCACCGTCAAAAGGGCCGATTGGAAATCACCGGAGCCGTAAGGCTCTCAACCTGAGGTGCTACCGTGACTCACACCTACATTTCTGTATTATATAAAAAAAACATCACCGCCTTTCCCATAGGGAAAATAACCACATTTTTGGTTGGGCACCTGCAATCATCGCATGACACACTGCTGCCCCTGCTATCATGTTTGGACTTGTTCTAGCCAGTGACCCAAAAACAAACAGAGTGCAAGCAAACAAAATGCAACATATGATGTATAATATGTGCACTTAGGCTATAGGGGTTCCTGAATTAAACATGAGCTTGAGCCCAGTGTTGCAATGCAGCAGCTCTACAGCTGCTTACCTGCTGTTCCTCATAAGCTTGCACACACACAACTCCATGTGTACATTCATGCTCCTCTGATTCCGCCTAGTGCCACTGAAATTCATTCTTTTAAAGCTTTCTGAAGGACAGAGGACAAAGCGCAGAGTAGGTTTCAGCCATTTCAACTAAGGTTCAGGCCGCGAACATGCCATGTTTCAAACATGACTACTTAGTGTAGATACTGTAATGCAATCTCAATGTCATTTTAAGAACTTCCTTTAAAGGGACAGTTCAATATACTCAGCCTCATGTCGTTAAAATGAATGAATATGAGAGGAGATATCTAAATGTAAAGAATAGTTATTCTTTATAAAAAATAAAATAAAACAATGACTAAAATAAAAACTGTTAAAACAGCGCAGTCTCGTCATATAACTGACGTCTTGGGACGTCTTTTGACCATCAACATCCGCCGTTTTAGGGTACCCTTTAACGTCGGTTAGATGATGTTATCGGATCCTAACCCTACCCCAGACCTAAACCTACCCTGTCACCTTACTGACGTTAAAGGTAAAGCGTCAGTTGTATGATGTCCCAGGATCGTCATGTAACTGACGTTAAAGGGTACCCTAAAACAGCGGATGTTGACGTATGGTCAAAAGACATCCCAAGTCAGTTATATGACGTCTTGGGATGAGACGGTGTTAATTAAAATCAAGCCTGCATATAGAAAAAATAAATACATATTCTTTGTGGAACTTGGTATATGAGATGGTCTAAAACCGAAATGTCCTGAATCAACTAATAACACTTAACTGACTTCATTGTATGGAGAAAAAAAAAAAACCACAGAAGAAAGTATTCAGTATATGAGACTTCCTGAAATACAATGCTCTACTGTAGCTATATGAATGCTAAGAGTTTCTTGTCAACAAACAGTTTGCTAGAAAATTAAGAAGATTAAATTACACGAATCATCACCGCGAAAATAGTACGCTATAATGGTTGTTTGCAGTGGACTTTCAAATGCTGTAATCATTTGCCTGTTGCTAACAAGCTGACTCTAGTTGGTTTTGTGTAGATTGCACTGATAAACATGCCAAATTACGGTATATAAATGCTAAGCGATTGCTGTCAACAAGGGGTTTAGCGGGATGTTTGTGTAAGACCTGATTAATTTTTAGTAACAGAAAGAGCAGAGATGTTTTATTGATGTAATACTCTCTCTGACAGAAAGTCTGTACAAAGTATCCATCTTTCCAACTTGTGCTTGAAGTCCCAGAATTGTATGCTTTCCTATTCAGTGGTAGCAGCAGGCAAGCCCATTGTTAATGGTGCACTGTTTTAAAAGAGATAGTTCAAAACCATCATGTTTTTGGACCCCACTACCTTTCAAAACATCATATTTTCATCATATTTCAGTTCTGTGGAGGTAAGAAAGTCATACAGGTTTGGAACGACGCGAGGGAGTAAAGTGACAATTTGTTGGGTGAAATATCCCATTAATACAGCACATCTATCATGCAAAACAAATGAATAACCAACATCTTATGATCCACTGAAGATCTTTCAAGGATGTTTCAAGCTTAGTTCCATGTAAATACATATAAAACACGAGTCTGTTCATCTGTTCTGAAATGATTGTGCTTCACGTTCTCGTTTATAATCAGTTTATTCATTCACAGGTCTATTTCATTGCTTGAGCATTCCCATGAATCATTCGGGTGCAGCTTATGCGAGAATTATGTGACTGAGTCAGTTGCAAAGAACAGATTTACAGACTCATTTAAAAACATTCTGGATCCCCAAGAACATGTCTCAGCTACTGTCTAACACACCTGGTTGGATCTTTTGAATTATCTAGAGGCCCCTTGTGAGCTGAATCAGAGGTCTTTGTGTAGGGCAGGAGAAAACATACTAATTCAATTTCTCCCCAGGGAGGACAAGCCACCCTTGCACTATCCCTCTTGCCTGAGTTAGACAACGGTGCATAAAAAAGTTTAAGGGTTTGAGAATAACATTCAGGTTAGTCTTCTTCACTCAAGAAATCTTTGCAGAGCATAGACAGAGAGGGATGATAAATGTTGGGAAGACAAAACGGGAGAAGGTTCAAGCTTTCAGGCTATCGGAATCCATTTTTTAGAAAGGCTTACAGGCTGTGGACTTCAGTTTGAGCAATGTTTTAATACTGAGTTTATGCATCTCATTGTGATCTGCGGTTCATCAGCTGCCACTCATTTATCAAGAGCTCAGTCGAAGTTTCACTGAATAGCAAGGGAGATAAGGAACATATTTGCCTAAGCTGCTTTCCCCTAGAGGAAAAAAAAACATCTAATTTTTAAAAATATTTTCTTTCACACCTTTTCCACAGTTGCGGCTTATCTCCTTTCTGCAGTATTTGCCTTTTTTTGTTCTCCCAATGTCATGCTACAATTCTTCCACAATCCCTCCTCTGTTCTCTGACAACAAATGGCCGCTCGCCCCTTTTTGTCTTAGCGACAGCAAAATTGTCTATTTCTTATTGAAACTCTCAGCCTCTTCCCTAACCCATTGTCTCCAGTTTCCCATAGCCCAAAGGCTGTCTGCAGCCTTTTATTTACGGTTGTTCGGCAGAACTGGAGGGAAAGAACCCAGTAACGTGCTGCTGAAACACATGGGCCATTCCTGACACCTTTTTCCAAGATAACATTATGTACTAAACTCACAGTCAGCAACTGTACCCATACATCCCATGCATACTGTGTATATGTTTATGAGTCAGTATGTCTCCCTAAGAAGAGTCCACAATTAAAAATTAACCAAGTGCTAAATTCGGTGATGGGAAGTAAATAAACCAAAATTACACACCACGAGCTGGCAGACTTTATTAGGATTCATTAGGAATGTTCAACAGTTCATTGCAAGGTAAATTTTATCGACAGTTTTTGTGGCATAATGTTCATTTGTTACCAACCAACCAAAAAAAGTATACTCAATAATGTAGCCACAAGACGCAAACAGTATGAAAGTTGTTAAAAAGGAAAATGGAAAAAAGAACAATCCTCTCCGTGTAAAACTACATCCAAATGTTAAAACTTGGCCTTTACAACGTAACAGTATAAAAGGCCTGCCAAACAACTGTAAAAATGGATTTAAGCAGCATTACAGCTAAACTAATACAACCGTTTAACAGAAGAGGTATTATCGTTTTATTTGATTCAATATTTTGGAATAAGCTTCACATTTCTACTATTAAATCCTCCAAAAAAAAAAAAAAAATCTACTCTACTTTCAATTTCATAAGTGCCTTGCAGTAACCTTGATTATGTTTTTGTTTTATATATAAGCATCCTTGTTACAGGAACAGTTGTAGTGCGGTCTGATTGTTATTCTGGATATACCTTAGTGATTAAATAACCATTAAGGAATTAAGTTAAAAGATTAGCCTCTACTAAATGGTTCTGGTTCTCATTATTTTTTAATTCCCCCAACAGTTCCAACACGAATCAAGAACACTTGCTTGCTAGACTAAACAACGTCACTGACTCAGTAGGGCAAGCTACTGTTACTTTCTCCGGCTACTTACTTGACAAGTTTGCACTTTCAGATTATAATAAGCGAGCCCCAAGAAAAATCCAGAACGTTGAATACAAACAACTGTCAAACTGTCCCTCTCTTAGTACGTAACCCACACATATACTCTGCAGTAGCCGAAGACCGCTGATGTTTGAGTTCACCATGCCAGTTGCTGTCTATTGATTCCCTCCAGGTGTAGAATGACCAGGCATTGGAAGTGAAGAGTACTCCAATACCTCTCCATCCTCTCAAGGTCAGAGGCCCTGAAGAGGATAGCAGAGCTCTATGAAAGAATATCTCAGCTATTTTCATCGGCTGTTCCTTCCACAGAGACCTCTAGCTCATAATATTTAACACAGAGAGAGCAGTACAGCTTGCTAACACTGAGAAGGGAGATGAGAAGGAGACAGAGCAAAGGGAAAGCTATAAATTACTATTTTTTTACATGTATAAACCATATAAAACATCTTCATATGTTAGGTTTTGTCATCAAAATTGAGGTTCTCTTACGCGAGGTTCTCTCAAACTGCGTTATATCTTACGCTAGGGGAAGACCTCTTGTCCACAAGATATTGAAGGCAAAAATTATTCTTACTTTTGATTTAATGTAAAAAGTGCAGCAGCAACCAGACATCGAATCTGAGCATCCAAATCCGAGCATCGATCTGCTCTAACAGGCCATGGCAAGCCTCCGCGCGTTCATCGACGCATCCCCATTTCCCCAGCTGGCCTCTTTGGATCATCCGTCAAAGATTTCGCAGATAGATTCGCTGAGGTTCAGAAGAAATCACAGGCTATGAAGCACTTCTTACCAAAGCACAGCAGATCACCCAAAACAGCCGTCTGCTCAAAGCTCCCAGCCACAGCCTCCACCCACCGCCGCTTCACAGCCCCATCAAGTCCGGGACCAGAGACCAACGCTCTCACTCTGCCAGCCGCCGCCCCCTCCATGTGGGCCATGGCAAAAGATTGAGATAGAGACAGCCTGAGGCCTCAAAGTCTTCCTAGCCCTCCTATGAAAACGAAGGTGTTTAAATCTCGACGCAACCAGACTTCCACCGAATCTTTTCGCTCGTTCGGTTCCAGAAAATGCGACTGTTCCAGTGTATTTTGCAGTAAAAACGCCAAGATCAGGGGGCAGCACACCAAAGCTCTCCGGTCGCCACTATGTTGTGGCAAGAGCCCAGATTTCATTCTACCCCCAGCTATTCATGCAAATACGTACACAAACATGCACATTTAATCAAGCCTCTCATTTCTGCATGCCAATTGAATTTACACTCAATATATTTTTAGGAGGGAACAGACAATGTTGAATCAACACTTGACACACATATAGTACAGCCCTAAGACAAACCAGCACAGCAATGACATTGACTGTGACACACTGACCAATGACATTGCTTCTTTTCCTTTTTTTGAAGAAGGAAGCTACTGTAGATCAGCTCACATTAGGCTAACTCTCCGTCCAGCCTTTACAGACAATGATTCATAACACTGCCAGTTTAGAGTTCTCATCTCCTCTGGCTTTTTGCTCAACTCTTTCATTGTCTTATACTTTCGCTTGCTCGCTCTCTTCTTCCAACATCTCCTTAATCTTTGCACCTCCTCCACTCTACTATCTTCCCTTTCCCTATATCCACACCTTCATATTTTTCTTGTAAAGTCATGATAACTATTTGAATAATGGCACTTTCAGCACGATGTGTATTACTGATCTGGCAGATAAAATGGTATGTGCATTTGCATTTAACATTTATTAAAGCTGCAGTCCGTGGGGTGTAAAAAATTATCCAAAATACATTTTTTGAGAAAATACATAACCAGAAAATACATAATCTGCTTGCCCTAGCTGGATTCAAATCGGTAAGCTTGTAATAATGTTTTTAATTCCAGTGGGACTGGTGGATTTACATGGGAGATTCAAACATGTCTTTGCGTCATTATGTCTCATCTGTAAACATAAAGAAAGTGTCTCGGCTAGTAGGCTATACTGTGTGTGAGGATGTTGGAGGTGGAGATTTATGGCCTTTCCTCACACCACTTGGTATAATTAAACTTATGAATTTGAAAGCGAATCCAGAAAGGTTCAAACAACAATCACCAGTGACAACAGATTCACCCGCTGTAAAGACATGCGAAAACAAGGATAATATCGGAAGGATATTTACATGTAGTCACGCAATGCTGACATTGTTAACGTTAAAAATTTGAGAACAAAGTATTTGCACAGTTTTGCATGATATGATAAGCTATTTTTAGATTTAATCAGCGCGATTTATTGCAATGTCAGAATTAGAACAAAAGTGGATGTTTCTTACTAGTTCAGATGACATTTTCTGGTGAAAATTCTTATGTTGGTCATACTTTCAAAAAGAATAATCTCAAACATTCTGTTCATCCGAGCTGTGCTGTGTTTCGAAGTAAAACTCACGTAAAGCTGATAATTACTGAATAACTGCAATTGCAGATTTCGAACAGAGATGGCGACAAAGAGGTAAAGCTGTGGACAGCAGCTTTCATTTACAGTAGAAGACATTTTTATCGTCATTTTCCACAAGTACTTTAAGTGTCAACACAACAATTTAAACACGCTAAACTATTAAGTTATCGAGTTATCTACATTAAAGGTGCTTTATATGTATTTTTTTACTGTATCAAGTTTTGTAGTAGCCTACATTTTAAATGATATTTCATTGATCTTTTTTCATGATTTAAAAAAGTTTTTTTTTTTTTTTGACTAACAAACTAAATCCTGTCACATACTTGATGAACACTTACACTATAATAATGTTTTATTCATTACATGCAATTCATTTTTTGGAAAACTTTGCATTCCGTTTGCACATTTTAATAGTATGCTCTTTTTAATAGTATTCAGATTGCTGTGTTAAATGTTATGAGACCACTGACTTTAGTTTGTGCAGAAAAAAAGAAAAGAAAAACAGTACAGGCACAAAGGTTCCAATGTGATTTTTTTTCCTGACTAGCATACATATTACCAGATGGGATGAAAAGGAAACCAGTATTAGTTATCCGTCTGAGCACGTTGGCTCACTCCTGCAACTCTGGGCCCTGTTCCCTGAAACATCTCTAAAAGAACGCAGATGTTGATTTCTTAGGGCATTACTAACCACTCTCTCATTCCTTCCTGGCCTCTATGGCGGCCCTTATTCTCAGTGCATTTCCTCTCATATATAGAGACCTGGAGTCTCTGTGAGTCAGCTTTAGGACACATTACACCTGCAAATTTGATGCTGTGTTCTGTTTTTGACTCTCGTTTTTTTCATCTACTTACATTGTCCTGAGAGAGATTAGCTAGGCACACAGTACCTGGTGATATAAATAAACTCTCTGTCCAGAGAAGCTACAGATGCCAAACAGGAGGAGCAATAAACACGTAGGAAAGCTCAGGCCGGTTTAATATTCATTCCGGGAGGGGATGAGAGGACGGAGGAATGGATGGTCTCTCTCTAATCCATAAAAAGGCCTCTGTAGGTCTCCACCTGCCAAAGATGAGGCATCAAGTGATCAGTCATTCTCAATGACCCATTAGGGTGACTCTGTGTTACAGCCCTGCAATCCTACACAAAGCCCCTTATTGAGCTGCTGCCCTGATTTCTAGCTAATTGGATCGCCACTGTTGTTCCTCCTCGCTGCTTTGGAGTAGGTGGTTTATAAGATTGAGCACATTGCCTATTCTTCCTTTTACAAGGTTGATCTCTTCACACCCACCCTCATCCCCAGAAACTGTCAAAGATTTCTATGAAATAAGCTGGGGATTGCCTGATTAGGCATCACTATAAACTGGTAACTGGGTCGTTTTTTTCTTCTTTTCCTGTGTCAATTTATTTTAAAATAGTATGAAAAAATGCGGTGGAAAAGAATACTAAAAAAAGAAGCAATTTGGCATGTATGATTGCGAAAATTGCGAAAACAATGTATTAATATTCATTATTGATCATAAAATTGATTATTCCCTAATAAAGGAATAAAAATAAGCATTGCCTTCATACCTATAGGCTTACAAAATGTATCATATGAAAAAAAATCTCCTTATTTATATTTAAAAACCGTTTGCCCACAAAATGACTTATGTGGTCTAACCAAAAACACAACAAAAAATAAAACAGCAAATGAAATAGTGATATCACATAATGAAATCATGTGTCTCATGAGGCCAGTAAGTCTCTAAAAAGTCTCAGATAATTTGATCTTTTATGACAAGGCAAGATTAGTTCAGGCTGTAAAATGTCATGTAGGGTGAATCACCACATTTGTAAATACATTTTAAAAAAGATTGTGTAATAATGAAGATTTATACACTTGCACATATTCAAGGGGTAAATAAAATGCATTACTTTGTATTTGATGGCTACACAATTTTTCAGCCATTAAATAGAAACTTTTACTAAAAACCAACAAAAATACCAAGAGTCTTTTTTTTAAGAATTTGTCATGTGTGCAAAACATTTTTCCTTTTCTTAGACCTTCTTATATGTATTGACACATATAACACATATTTTCTCTTTATACATTAACTAATCCTGCAAAAGACACCAATAAATATCATATTTCTCAGCCCAGATGTTTTTACCAACCATAGGAACCAAAATGTCCCTGTAGCGTAAGTAGTAATTCAAGTTCTGGCTCATGGGGCTTTAACACACTGCAGCAGCGTTCAGAGCACATATGCCAGCGACGCTCGACATGCCACAGCACAAAGGTGGTATTGAGGAGACTTTTGTCGGCATGAAACCTCAGGGACGCACATCTGATGTGGTAAAGCACAAAAGATGTCCTTGTCGGAGATCACCAGAGAAACTGCAAGCCCGAGAGATAGGAGTGCCGCGCAGGGGTGGCAAATAACCTCTAAATCGGGTGTTAGAGTGGGCTGCTCCACATATGCACATGCGCTGGATTTCCATATGTCATTGGGCTCATGAATATAGCATTAGGACAAGGTATGATGAATTATTGTCATTGCCGAATGGTAGGGTGCATCATAAACCTTTCAATGGGCATGTGACATGACACAGAGATTGAATATCCAAGGCAGCGAGAGGGTAATCTTGCACGAGCGATTGCATTATTTGAGCGCCTGAGTGAAACTAATCAGGTTTGAGGGCTCCACTCATCTCCAAGCCAGACGCTCATTAGAAAGGCCATGTACGCCTGCCGAGACACACACTAACTGAAAACAGCGTCATCGAAAGCGCTGTTCCTTGCCTTTTGCCATTTGGACCATGCTGGTGATTTTTAACAACACTTCCGCAAGGACTAATGCAATGTTCACTGAGCTGGGGCATTGAATCATCAAAATTGTGCATCTATAAGAAAACTTAACACACACACACACACATACCCATAATTAGGCCTTTATAGGACTCCTAAGAACAAAATTCCTTGTCTCTTTTTACAAAATTACTTGTTCTCCACATTCATAACCAGGTGTGGTCGGACAGCCATATGGTGAGTTTTTCCTTGCTTTGTAAAATCATTTTCACTCATAGCGTCTGTGTAAATTTGCGTAGTCTGAGTGTGAGTGTGTGCGTTTGTGTGTGTTTGGGGGGGGCTTGCAAACCATCTGCTACATGCATCATTAAGTTCAGTCTCAATATTAAAATGAGAGGGGTTTATCATAGGACAATCACAACTATTATACTTGTAATTAGAGTGGTTGTAGTAGTAAAATGTCTATACATGATGGACTTAAATTTTATGAGTTGACGGACGTAGTGCAAGTTTATGTTGCATTTAAAAATATACCAGTGCAATACAACTGGATGAAAACATTGCACAGAGTTTTTAATTTTTTTTTTTTCTTATATTCATTAGACTCATTATTCCAAGTCTACAAGAAGCCATGCAATACCTTCTTAGCCTTCGCTTGCTACTATTTCTTCAACACTTAAACACTGCAATCACATCTTCTTGGCTTTATGAAAATTCATTAGTACCCATCAAGCCTATTAGCAGCCAACAAGGGGACGAGACCAGCAGAAAACTATAATATTATGATATATTATGTAGCAGACATCTGCAGATTGGACGAGATATGAACGGGACATTTCCATGGGAAAAATAATGAGGAATGGTTATACATGACTCTGCAGGGTCAATTTAGTCTTTTAAATTCATGAGATTTAAAGGACTTCTTAATGCAACATTCGAGAGGCAAGACAAAAAAAGAAAAGGAAATTAAAGAAGTGGAAATCCATGTTTCATTACACTCATATTTGTGAGAGAGGTCAGTAGTATTTTTGTACATAGGAATTAGCTCTGAAACATATCCTACTGTGAAGGATTTTATTGGCCTATTTAAAGTTAAATTTTAATATAAATTCAGGCTTCGGGAACAGGAGAGACAAGTCAGGTCCACAAAAAAAAAAAAAAAAAAAAAGAAAAAAAGAATAATTGAAAAACGACAGATAGAAAAAAGAAAACAAGGTCTCATAGTTATTCACTGTAGGGCACAATAAAGGCTATCCACTCTTAGGATTTAAATGATCTGGAATACAAAAAGGCCTCATTTATCTTTCCTGGCCCCTGGTACTTAAAGCCCTCATTATGATAGGCTAATTATTTAGCACTCTCCATAACAGGTTCTGCGCCTGTACTGGACCTTTTGTTGCCCCATTTTTTTTTTCCAAACCTAGGATGGAAAATGTCTTAAAGGGATTTTTTCCCATCTCTTTCTGTGTGTGGACACACTCAACATCCAGGAGCTGAAAAATAACCTTTGACATTATTTAAACATGTAAGCCTGTGGCACGGCTACAGATGAGGAAGCCATGTTGTTCTCAGTCATATCCTGATGAGATTATATTCATACACCAGTTTCTTCACCTCTATGTGTTTATTTGTTCTGCTGAACACAGAGGAAGATATTTGGAAGATTGTTTTAATCAAACAGATCTCATTCCCCATTGACTTCCATAGTAGCTATGTATTTTTTCCTACTATGGTAGTCAATGGGGAATGAGATCTGTTTGATTAGAACATTCTTCCAAATATCTTCCTCTGTGTTCAGCAGAACAAATAAACACATAGAGGTTTGGAACAACATGAGGGTGAGTAAATACTGACAGCATTTTCATTTTTGGGTGAACTAACTACTTTTTTTGTCATGAAAGACAAAATAAGCCAGAAAGAGGAAAGTAAAAGCAGCCATCCCACCCCTAAGAGCTAGTTTAATAATGTATAAAGCTGCTGTTTCAATTTTAAGGTGACCTAATTAGTTTGCAAACCATAATGGTTTTATTACATAGTCAGGCTCACAAACTTGCTGGTTTAAGTGGTTTTCTGGTTGCTGGTTTTCTCGGCTGGTTAAGTGTCAGAGTAAACTGCAGATATCTCAATGCCGGATCGTTTTGCGACTTTAGTTCTGCTTTGCATGTTAAATGTGACAATCCAGCTGGCTTATGTCAAGGCGCTCTTGAAAAGGAGCTATCTTGCCACTTATACTCCTGCTGCAGACATTTCAGAACAGTACCCACCTTAAAATGCAGTACAAACAAACAGAAGGAGTCTGCAACGGATTAAAAATTTTGTAGGGGGATGTGATGCAACATAGCGTTATATCTGTCAGACAGAAAATGTTTATGATGTCCTCAAATATGGGGAAGACGTGCTGGCACCGTTATTTTTTCAACAGTGAATGAGGCCATTAGCATGAACTTGCCACTTTTTACCCAATCCATCTACGAGAGTTTTATATATACTGTATATATATACACACACCACAATGCATTTTTGGCTATGCTATTCTTGTCTAGCAACTAGCGCAGCACCCAGGATGTCTAATTTGCTCAGGTGGAAAGTAACTTTCACAGGTGAAAAGGATGATGGGATATTGCATCACATACAAGGCCTTCTAGACCAGATGGGCAGTCAGGATGCAGCCATTGCTATAAGTGCACAGTTAAAATGGCTCATCATCACATCTGAATTGGTTTTGCTCTGCCAGCCAGGCTTATTTGCATGCAATGAGGGTAATTAGTTGTATCAGAGGGATTAGGATGGTACTTAGGTGCTGTGTTCCTTTGAGATAGCACAAATCTCTCGACACTTCTGATGTTTTACAAGCAAATGCATTGATGCATCAACTGCATCAAAAGTAAAGCACAGAAGAAAATAACTCAAGATAAAAAATACGATTGAACCACAGCCTTGCATGTTCACATTGCAGTGCTGTTGTTTTGACATTTTGGGAACCAGATGCACCCTAAAGCCTCAGACATCAAAAACCCTCTAGGTGGAACTATGAGTCATATAAATACACAAAGCAGAATTAAAAAAAAAAAAAAGCAAGTTGATTTATAATTCTGGGCAGAAAGAAACTAAATACAGACACAAACTAACAATAATGAGGTGAGGACAGGTGATGGAATGGAAGGATTCTAGGAAGCTGGGACGTAGAATTTAGTAGGGACCAGTGATGCGTGGGTTGATCCAAAATGAGCGGGTGCCTGCGCTCACCCGTGGTTACGAGTCATCCAAAAATATTTATAATGATATTCGGGTCGTGGTCGGTCGGGTTTAATGCCAATTAAACTTTAATGCCAATTAAACTTTTGTATTTATATAGTACTAGACACAATTTTCTCTGAAATATATAGGCCTACACTTTATTGGCTGAATAACTAGCACGAAGATGACACACAAGCTCAGGCTAAACAGTTTTCGGTTCTGTACTGGTGATCCGAGAACCGCTGTAGCTGTGTGTTCGGTAGTACTCTGATGCGCAGTATCAGCTGCTCGTGCTCATCACTTCTCTCAGCAGTGGCACCAACATGTCTCAATTCAGTGAACTGTTGGAGTTACTGGAGTAAAATATAATTCAGGATATTGGTTTATTTCGATTCAGAGGGACTGTCAGGCGTGTCTGAAAGTGAGTAGCTTCAGTAACTTGTGGATCAGCACTGACGCAAGACGCAAACAAATTGATTCAGTTCGATTTAGTGTACTTGTTCGACCGGTACCCTAGAAAGAACCGGTTCAAAAGAAGGATTCGTTCATGAACCGGCCATGTCTATGATCACTATAGTCTACAGAGAGATGGAGGTGGCAAGAAAAAAGGTGAAGACTGGGGAGTGGAAGCTCCGCAAATACACAAATAGAAAGAGTAAAAGTGTGGGAGACATTTGCTGAAATAATGAACGATGATGACCAAAGTGCTGGCTTTGTTATGTGTACATCTTCTTGCGATTACACGTCTATGGGCCAATGATGCTACAATGAGCATTTACTACTTTTAAAAAATGCGGTCAGGAAGCAGGTCGGGTACAATATTTTCTTACTATTTTTTTCCGGTCCGAGTTGCGGGTGGGTTAGTTGAAAACGTCGGTTGGGTGCGGGTTGTTTATACATTGACCCGCGCATCACTGGTAGGGACGCTAGGGACGTGTCTCTACCAATATGACAATGATCTATCCCTAGCAATAATTTCAATCAAAATTTAAACTATATTTATATATTGATATCCCCGCCAATTTCAAAATCAAATCTACGCCACTGCTAGGAAGTTTGGTGAAGACAAAGAAGAAGAAAGAAAAAAATAACAATAATAAATGAGAATTGAAAAACTAAAACTAAAGGATAGTCCACTTTAGACAATCTACTAATTAACTTTGCAACTACATGCAACTCTAAACTGTAACTTTTGACTTGTTTCTTAATTTAAATGGGAGGATTAGAAAAAAAACAAAAGAAAAATGCCTGAAAATAACCAGTCCCTGGTAAAAGGAGCACGGTTCAAGAGCTGAAAATGTAGGCAATATAAATAAATAATTTTAAAAAAGTGCTACTAGTATCTCCCAATAAACAGTATAAAATCTTTCTGAGAGGGGAAAAGCAAAGCTAACTGGTTAATCATACACTGAGACAATAGTTTGATGTTATAAATAGACTACACAATTTAGATGAACAAAATGTACAAAACTAGAGACTGGAGATTACATTTGCCCAACCAAGTGAGTCATAAAACATACAAGTACACGCCTACACAATCATACAGCCGTGTTCTGACTGCATGTGCTTATATTGGTGTAAAAATACTGGATCTCTCTCTCTCTCTGTGTGTGTGTGTGTGTGTCTTTGTTTGCATATGCGTGTATTTGCATGCATATATACATCACTTTAACCTTAACTGTGCTGTTATGTGCGCAAGGCCTCATGTCTGGCTGAGACAGTAATTCTTGCTGTAATGAGCCCATGTGGTTAACAGATTTGCTGAATGTCCACCGGTCTGGGCAAAAACCTGTTCCAAACAGTTGGCTGTGATACTGCAAGAGGCAGCTGCCCACTTTAGCGCAGCTTTTTCGGTTCACTTAGTGACCTAGCACTGGCAGATGACTGTGTGATGGCTGATATATTGTTCCTGTACTAAGAGTCTATTTGTCTTCCTATGACAAGCGAGGTGCCAGAGTTGTCCTCAAACATGGGGAAGAGGTGCTGGCACAGTTATTTTTTTCAACAATGAATGAGGCCATTAGCATTTAATGTGGACTTGCCACTTTTTACCCAATCCATCTATGAGAAAGTGCATTTTTTTATAGACAGATAACGCAATACATTTTACTGCTACAGTGTGCTTGACAGCCTTTTGCATAATGTGCTTTTGGCTCCTAACTCTACCGAAAAGAACAGCAGAAAAGTCGTGTCCCATTCAAAACTGAATGGACAATCTTTAAATGATTTTAATTTATGTTCTAAATTTGAATTCAGATATCAAACAGTAGGTTAAATTACAAATTGAATTTGAATACAATAAAGTACAATTAAAATGAACTGAGATTTAAGGGAATTCATTACTCTTTTTAAATACAAAATTATAAGCCTTAGATGGAATAAACAATAGAAATGGTACTTAGAGCGACAGACTGAAGGATGGTGTGGGCTATCTCAATTTTCTTTGTAAATACATGCACTTTCACTCACATTTGCTCTGTAAAAAGGCAATTTTAATGTTTTAGCTGAGCTATGGCTACACATGGTACCTTCTACACACTGCACCTTTAAAGGTGCAATCTGTAAAATTTTGAGTATCTATAAACAGAAGTGCAATATGACATCCATAACTATGTTTTCGGTGGTGTATAAAGAACTTAATAAACCATAATGTTTTAATGACCTTCGAATGAGACATTTATTTCTACATAACCGCAGACACCCCCTTCTATGAAGGTAGATATATTGTGACTTCATGTTTTTACCGTAATGGAAAGCGAACAAACAGCGCTACAGAACGTGTTTCGTCACTACCTTGAAAGAGAAGCAGTAGAAAGCTAGAAGCTAGCCATAAACACAGCGACTTAGCTGATTACTATTATCATATTCTATATTAAGAACCTTGATCCTCACCTGACTATGGCTTTATAAACTTTATCCATGATGTGGTTTATAATGGATTGTGGTACAGAAACAGTGACAATGTTACACACTCTTGGCTTACTCTGCCTATTCTCGACTGTCTCAGACGACATTATTTTTGTCCCTTTTTAGCCACCGTAGCTTCTTCGAAAGGTAGGGGTGAGCAGTGGGCCGAGCCCTTAGTGCAAACTCGCAACCAAAAATGCCTAAAAATCACACACTGCACCTTTAAAACACAACTTTACAATGAAAACATGGTAACAACAATTGCTTTTGTTGTTGACGCTGCTTTTGTGCAAATATGCAGAACACGAGAGGGTCACCCATCCAACGGCACACTGCAGGCTTGTTATATCCCTATAGTGAACAAAAGATCCAAAACAAAAGGGTACCAGCAGGACAAAGAGAGCCTGAAAAAATGTGATTTAGGCTCCTCTATTGTAATGAATGTCTTTGTTCAATAAAAGCTCCATCTGAGAAATATATACCTGTGAGGAAGCCAAGGTAACGGTAAGTCTTATCAGCAGAAAGAGAGATAAGGAGCAGGATTCGGTGGACAGCATGGCTGCGTTCTTAGTGTGTGCCGAAGCCAAAGATAAAGCTAAGCATTGAACATCCACTCCTGACGGCTTCCAATATCTGTGAGCCAAGGTTACTCTCCGATTTAAGCTGCAGCATTTGCAGATCAAGTATATCACAACAGGTTTGGTGATTATGGATCACCTATCCTGTATCCTACACAGAAAAGAATGACAAATCACTTTGGTTTATAACTTCAAACTACCAGACTGTTTATAGCACTAAAGGTAACACAAATATATGCACTGCCTACAGTACAAGTGAATGCAATACAAATCATGTGTAAGAAAAAGAGGACAAACAAATACAAATATGCAAAGTGTGCTCATAGTGAACTGGATGACATTCACTATGTAGTTCCTAACCAACATTTGTATGTGGGGTCCATATGGGTATGAAATGGGCTGACAAATGGGCCCCATATAGGATTATCTGCGGATTCAATATTGGCCCCATATTCAGTTCCCAGATGGATTTCATGCCGGATTGCATTTGATACTAGGTGGGACCCAAGCAGTGCAGTCTCATCCCAAGACGTCATATAACTGACGTATTGGGACATCTTTTGATCATACGTCAACATCTGCCTTTTTAGGGCCTTAAGTGTCGGTTAGATGACATTATCAGATCCTAACCCTACCCCAGACCTAAACCTACCCCTAAACCTACCCCGTCACCTAACTGACGTTAAAGGTAAAGTGTCAGTTGTATGACGGCCCGGGATCGTCATGTAACCAACGTTTAAGGGTACCCTAAAAAGGCGGATGTTGATGTATGGTCAAAAGACGTCCCAAGGCGTCAGTTATATGACTTCTTGGGATGAGACTGTGTTAACCCAAGTGGGCACAAGAGCCATCTTGGTCCCAGCTAAATAATAAGTAAATGTGTCAGTGGTTTTGGACACAGTATTGGTAAATAAATGGGTAAAATTCCTCGGTCATGTGTCTCAAGATCAGAACAGCAAAAATGATCATCATCCACACTGACAGCTCTCAGTTGTTTTATGAGAAAGTCTCTTGCTGACACTTACATCATTATTATAGCAACAGATGTAGATGCACCAGATATTGACTACATACACTCTCCGAACAAACCAATCTGATTTCATCTCTTGGAAAATGACAGTAACGGCAGTCAGTACTACAGATCTGATTTTAAAACCAAATTGGATTTGTGTGAAATGTGAACAAAGGCTTTAAGCTCATGTCTCCATTTAATTTCAGACATTTTGCTTCATGATGAATTTGCTTTAAAATGTTTCCTCTACCTTTTTTTTGTTGTTATTTTTTTGTATGTCTAAGTATGTCTGTATTTTCAAAGAACAACCAAATCAATTTACTGCATCAATTCTACTTTAATGGATCAACCAAGAAGTGAATTTTCCAGTGTTCAGTGAAATCTATGTAATGGGAGATATTAGAATTATTCATACGCATTTGAGCATATATGCTTCTCAGAAACACAGAAAAAAAAAATCAGCTTTGTCCAGAGTAGAGTATCTCTTGAGTTGTTAGCAGTATAAGAGAGGTTTAACAATCAGTCTTATCAAAATGCATTTAAAATCAGATGTTTTGGAATGTGTCAAATTAATTTAAGATTGCAGGTAGTTTTTTTTTTTTCATCATTCATGATGAAACATTTCTGAATATATTCATTTTTACTTACTTGGCCCCGGGATAGTTAAATGTATAGTTTAACCATAGACGAAAATTCGGTCATTGTTCACTCATCCTAATGTTGTTTCAAACCTGTATGGCTTTCTTCTGTAGAACCCAAAAGATGATACAAACACAAAGGTCCTTATGCCGTTTTTGCACAGAGAGATTTTTCCTGTCTTCTTCCAGCAATATCTACCTCTCCATCTTTGCTCGGCTCTCAAAGTGACCTAGTTCGCAGCTAATGAAAGCATTTTTTCTCCTTTCCTTCTCCAACACATGGGTAAGTGCAAGGTTACCTGACCTTAGCATATGTTGGTGGTGCTTGAGCCACTGCCAACCAAGGAGAACACATTTCAAACAAGAAACAAAAAACCTGGGGCCATGGCTGTGGAAAAATAAGCTGGCCTAAAACACGGGCATTCATTAATAGTACTGCAGGGATAAATGAAGCTTCTGTCATAAATCTTTCCCGTCATGACAGAGGAGGCGATTCTTCTTGGCCTGACTTAAGTCAGGCTAAAAGTCTGCTAGACTCTTTCAATGAAAGCTCATTTGACTAGGGTTTTTTATCATCATCCCGCTGAATGATAGACGGGCAGGGACACGTGCCAAGAGCTTGATGCTTCAATTAACCATGGCGAACACCCCGTTCCTTCCCCTCCTAATGAGGCAGAAAATACAGCCTTCTTTTCACTTTTAATTCACCTCCCTGGGTGACTGCTCATTGGGACTCTCCAATATCAATCTGAAAGATCCGATTTCAATCATTCACAGATCTTCGAATGTAACGTATAAAGTAGGCTATGTTCACACTGTCAATCCAAATATGATTATTTTTGTGTCCAATTGGAATCTGATCTAAATGATGGATTCCCCATACTGAGTATTGCAAATAATCAGAACAAATTTGCATGTACCATGGCTCTTTTTCGTTTTACAGAATATCTGCATAGATTTGGCAATGACATTGCATTGGAGGGCATACCGTAGGCTACGCCTTTATTTACAAAATGACAACATGTAGCCGAAACATAGGAGGCTGGTGTGCACGTCTTTATGTCGTACTGTCTTCTCTGATGGTCTCAAAACAGGTCTCAATTTATATATTGCACATTTCTGCTCGATCGGCACTTGCAACAACACAACCTTGTTTCTGCAGTGACTTTCAGCAGGTTTCCTATATCAAATTCTGACATGTTTACGTTTTACGTGGCATGAGAAAGTTACATAAATCAAGAAATCCGAATAGAGCTGTCAGACTGAAATGGACTTTGAGAAATGCTATTTGAATAGGATTTCAATCCGCACATGAATGTAGCTAAAAAAGGATTACCAAATAAACTTTTTTTTTTTTTTTTTTTTTTTTTTTTCAAATTCACTAACTAATTTCTGATTGGATTCCAATCAGATATGCAAAAAAATGCATTTGGACTGACAGTGTGAAGGAGGCTTAAGCTATTGAACCTTTGTTGATGAGCTTTCCACAAGTATCCTTGTTTTTCCATTTCATTTTAATATTGTTTAAACAACCGAAACGAGGACTATTTTTAATTGGCAGTCAGCAAATAACCTCAAATGGTGACACCTAATGAATGCTGCAGTGTGCATGCAAATCTGAAAGCTTTAAAGTAAATAATGACACATTCACCTTCTTTATGAGGATTCTGCCAGATCCATTGTACAATTATGTTAATTCTGCAGACAGACACTCTAGCTGACTCGTCCCTGCTTGCCGCATATGGTGACAGAGAATCTTTCGATCTAAATTTAGCTGCACCATCTTGCCCTTCAACCACACCCATAAATTCCAGTCGCAGTTGGACTTGGCCGTGCCAATCAGCAGTGCCTCCTCACTTTGGCAAATGAGAGAAGGTCTGCTTGGCACCTTCTAAAAAAGTAGCAGAATTAGAGGAGGATGAGACTTCTTTTCCTGGGTGAGTCTTGGGTGTCTGCCCTGGCCATCTGGGGCTGCAAAGACTGAGGAACCAGCCAAAGACTGTGAGCGAGAACAGAAATCTGTGTTTTTCACAGCGAAGAATGGCCCTGCTGTTAGCTTGAGCTTACCAGGGCAAAAATGCATCGTGTTTCCCCAAATGACATCTAAAACGTATATTTCCACTACTTTCCACTTGTACGGGAACAGTGTGGGGTGGCAAGCCTCTTATTTCAGAGTCAATCTCAAACGTTGCAGCTGAATACAAAACATGATCTTTTGGGCTTACAGAGAATTCTGACTAACTGACTTAAAAGCTCTTACAGAGAAAAAAGTATCAAGGTTCACTCGGGTGAATCTCACGAAACATGTCAAGAGTGTCTTGCCAATTTACACATTAAAACAATTTTAGACATGGAACAAGAGGCGAAAAATGGGACTTCCGCGTCACTTGCAGCGAAATAGAGAAAGAGATAGTGATAGTGATAGTGTGAGAGAGAGAGAGAGAGAGATTCAGATAGCATTTGAACACCATTGACTCCTCTATTCTCTGCAAATATTCTCTCAGTTATGTCATAAGTGAACAATTGACAAAGAAACCAGATGTTTGTTAGTTTTATTGGTCAGTGCATTCATCTTAAAGTGACAGCAGACACCTAAGGCCCTGTTTACACGAGAACGCTCGCGGGTGGAAACATAAAAATAATTATCGGATGTGCCTTTCGTTTACACGGCGACAGCGGTTTTGTGGCTTAAAACCGCAAAAAAAGTGAAACCACACTCCAGAGTGGACATCTTAAAAATGCTCCACCGCCACGTTCCCGTGTAAAGGGTAAAAACACAAAAATCTGCTTGGCACTGAAGGTTGTACGCAGGAGCACGGACTTGGTGTTGTTGTTGCACTCCTAGCCGCCTGGAGAGCATACTACATTGAATTTCACACACTTTTGCGTCACCATTTGCACGCGGATTTCCCACCCAAAACGCTCATCTAAACGTAGAATAAAAAGTGATAACACAACGCCACTTTTGCGTTTTCTTTTCAGAATCGTTTCCGTGTAAACATAGCCTAATATTCCTACTGATGTTAAAAACAATAACATCCAGCTTTAACAAAGATTAAACTAAATTTAATTTCTACAGTGAACAAATAGTGAGATATTTCTGTACCTGAATACTGTACCTTTCAAACTTTAACTTTGTGTAGGCCTACTTGTTCTAATTTTATTACTGACTGTTGGGAGTTCAACAGTTAAGCTAGAGTTTTTGATGTATCGAATAACTTCAAATGAGCTATAGATAATAAACGCAAAGCAAAGTTACACCCCCAATTTTTTTGCTGATCCAAAAAATGATCCGATCCGTGGCTCAAAATCGTAAATAATCCGAACCGTGAATTTTATGATCTGTTGCAAATTTTATACCATGATATTATCTGTTGTACTGGCTGATTTAATTCACAAAGGACACATTCAATCAGCAAAACGAAACGGCAGCATCTTAATGGTGCTATAAATAGGCTTTATTTTCCCTTATGCACATTCAAATGTCTTTTGTTTTTTTTTTTGTTTTTTGTTGGGGTGACTTGTTTTTGTGAGATTTGCCAGTTCATTCTAGTCTAAAGGTGAGTCATAACAGATGTGATGCCGCCAGTCAATGTAGCAGTGGAAAAAAGCAAAAGCTTGATCACTTCACTGCATCTATTAAGCCCCATCTAATATGATCAGGGTGCAGGCTGCTCGTATTGTCATGCATTACTTTCTGGCAAGCTCCCACATAGAAGATGAATACTTAATTCAAAGCGCTCTCTCTCCGTTTTCATTTCTCTCTACCGCTCTCCTGTCCTCCTAACAAGCTTGTACCAACATCTGTCTAGATTCATGTCTCAAAGATTTTTCCACCCTTTCCCCAATTTCCGAATGGCTCAACTCTTGCTCTTTCAACAATAGCATACAAACAGTTGGAGATAATGAAGTCTCCTTGGGCTGGGACAAAAGAGAGAGAGAGCGTGCGGATAGGAAGTGATCAAATATGGCCTAAAGCCAAATGCCTTTGTAGATGGTTTTTAAGTTCCCATTGATCCAAGGGTGGGCACATTGAAGGAATGAATAATTTATGGTCTGTTTTTTTAGATTTTTAGAATGGAGAAAGGCCGAAATTGGAGTCTCAGTAGGAATATGACTGTCAGAACTGAGAATGTCCTCAAAATCTTCTGAAAAGCACCAGGGTTAATTCCTGCTGAGGAATGCACGCAATTCAAAGACAATATATTTCTATCAAAAATGCAGCATGCAGGACTCTCTTAGGGAGTAATGGATGGGGCCTCACTTTATTTAGTCATATTTCTCTGCACTGATCATAGCACCATATTGTCACATAAATCAGTGGCAGGTGCTTTTGGGACATGTTTTGGAGCATCCCAGCAGCAGCCGCCGAATGCAGCTGATGCACTTTACAATCCCAGGAGGGAGGTTTTAAAATGATCAGCCCCGTTCTTACAGGTACAGTAAGGAACGTGCTCTTTTCAGTGTCTGCAGTACTGGAGCATAGCCAGTAAATGTGCAATAATGCTATGAGTCAGGGTGACTCAGATTATGGCTGCAGTTGGTGATACATATTCAACAGCAAGTAAGATTTTGTACTCAAATACAAAATAATTGTTTTACATATAACAAATATCCTTTTAAAAGTGCATGAGGTTAAATGGTGTTAAAACGGAAAACAGTTTTGGTGGAAAGTTAGGAAAAGGTGGTAGGTAACACTGAGGGAAAAAAGCAAACGACAAAACATAATAATTAGAAGAAAAAGCTTATACATAAAAGATAAAATGCAATAATTATTGAATTCTTATTTAAATATGCATCTAAGAGTAGCTAGTTTCACTGCCAAATGAAGAAGGCAAGAAAATTTGGTAAGCTTTCAGTTAGGCCTGGCACATTTGTGTGACCAATTTAAACATGAGTGAAACCTCTCTGAGGAATTTTAATCGCATTCATGTGAATCTCCCAATTGTGCAGATTCCTATTGGAATGGCTGGACAGAGCAACAGTAAATGTGTAGTCTTTCTAATTATATTTGAATACAATTCATGCTTTTCTGGTTCTGATAAAGTAAATATTTGAATACATCTTCCTGTAATACTGAACAATAGTGATGTTTGGAGATCACAAGACTGAAAGTGGCAAATACCACCAACTTGGATCAATTTGGAAGGAGAAATTAAGAATCTGTTCTAGATACAGCCTGTTTGACATGTTCAAACAGGCTTTTGACCACTGAATGGGAATCATTTGCAAGACAAAACAATAGAGTTAATAGACTGAATAGATGCTAGAAGATAAAAACCAGTTTGCATTTTAGAGTCTAAGCAACATCAAATCAATTGAAATGATCTTGAAAAACATTTAATTAAATGCAGAGTTTTAGACTTAAATAGCTATTGTATGTCCTTTAAGGTGTTTAAGATGTGATTGATGTTTATTGGTTCTTCAAAATCCATTGCTGTTTGTCAGGACCAAGGAGGTCTACAGTATAATTTTTGGAGAAGCCTACCATTAGCATCCCTATTTATCTCAATCCCTCTGCCTATTGCTATCTAGTCTTCTGAATCATTCACCTGAACTGTGATGTGAAAGGCAGCAAACAGTAAATCCCTTTCAAGCTCTAAAGAGCCCTCCAAAGAAATCTGTCACTGGTAATAAAATAAAAAATATTGCAGTTTATTTGTTGCAAGGAAAAAAAATGAATACACAGCTATGTCTGGCTGGGAAAATAATTTGGAGGACAAGCAAATAATATATTATTAACATTTAGCAGATTGCAAATTCACATACACTTATGCCCATAAACACACTGAATAGCTGTTCTCTTTCTGTAAGAGCTCGATAAGAGCCTCTTTCTTCCTTGCTCCCCCTCTGGATGCCTGCCACGGTGGACCACAGCTTTGTGAGATAGACACAACAACGGCATCCCCAGGAAGTCTTTCCCTGCCATATTCCCCCACATCCTCTTCCGTCCGACCCCCACCGCCTATGATTCTATACCCGGCTAGACCCAGGGGCCTGGGGATCCTCACAGTAATGCAGCCTTCATTGATTTATAATTCCGTGCTATACACTGACATCCAAGGGTAAAAATTACACATGTTGACAATGGGAGCACTGCTTGTTCGAGCCAAGGTAAAGGTCATCATTTAGATGCTGTGGCTTTGTTCCCAAGCCGATCGAAAGGCGTATTAACATCCAGAGAGCATCTAATCCAGCAAGTAAAAAAAACCCAGCAAGAATGCTCTATCATGAAACAGCCAGTGCACTTTGATAATGCAGTACACTGTTGCGTACCACTGATCTCTGCGGGTTTATATGTTTTGTATGATCTAATATGGGTTTGCCAGCCGTTAATATTGCTCCATTCATCCAAAACTGACTTTTTTTTTTGTCTGGAACACCTTTTGGCATGAATGACAACAAATAGGCTATGAAGTCAAATCCAAGGTTGGCAAACATTAACCTAAGTGTTTGTGAAGGTGCTTGAGCTGGAATGGAATGAGATCTTCACAATCTCCCACAGGAAGGCTTTATCTAAACAACAAGCCATTTTTCAAATTTAACACACCACTCTTGTCCCTAGTTAAATATCTCTCAGCAGAGCGTGTCATCTGAAGTGCCTATGTGAACTCTACGCTGTGCATAACTGAATAGATCAGGGAGTGACTTGTTGATTGAAGAGATTCAATTAAATTTAATTCAGTTTAAAAAGCCAGACACCATTTTTATGAGGCATCAAACCATTAAAACGGTCGTTTTCATGTTCAGTATATAAATTCCATTGTTTTATTATTGCATTAGCACCAAAACTCAGTATTTGTATCCTCTCTGCTGAGTAAGACTCAATATCCCCAAGCTAGTCAACTGGTCTATGCCATGTCTCAGCTTAAATTATCAACTGTATAGATGAGGCTTGTGCCCTAATAGAACATATGCAGCAGTTTTTTTTTTTGGCCTCCGAAGCACAAGCCAGTCAATAACCTAAATAAAAGGCTCAACAAGGAAGTGAAGTAAGAGAAAACGTTCATCACACTACTCCAGAACAGCTGATGCTAACAAATCCACTGTCCAAGCCCACACCGAATCTACACACACAGCTCCACAGAAAGTTGGCTGATTTCTACAGGATTAAAACGCCCACCGTTCATAAATTTATACGCATTTTTGCCCCTTGCGTGTTTGTTTATTTAATATTCCGGCAAATTTAATTACGCCTTTGGCTACTAATGAGAATTTTAATACTGTGAAAAATGTATTATCAATTTTGAAAACAATTAGAATACACTCACCTAAAGGATTATTAGGAACACCTGTTCAATTTCTCATTAATGCAATTATCTAAATAACCAATCCCTTGGCAGTTGCTTCAATGCATTTAGGGGCGTGGTCTTGCTGAACTCCAAACTGAAAGTCAGAATGGGAAAGAATGGTGATTTAAGCAATTTTGAGTGTGGCGTTGTTGGTGCCAGACAGGCCGATCTGAGTATTTCACAATCTGCTCAGTTACTGGAATATTCACACAACCATTTCTAGGGTTTACAAAGAATGGTGCGAAAAGGGAAAAACATCCAGTATGTGACAGTCCTGTGGGCGAAAATGCCTTGCTGATGCTAGAGGTCAGAGGAGAATGGGTCGACTGATTCGAGCTGATAGAAGAGCAACTTTGACTGAAATAACCACTCGTTACAACCGAGGTATGCAGCAAAGCATTTGTGCTTTTGAGTTTTGAATCTGAAAGTGCACTTACAAATATATTGTCTTTCAAAAGTAAGAGTTGACTGAGTTAATTAAATTAATTATTTTTCAAACGAGTCATAAGCCATTTCGCATCAAGACGAAACATTAGCATATTGCCCGCCCACTTATTGACACCAGGAAAGACTTGAACCCCCTCAAACACTGCAGCTTATTCCTGTGGACACCGCATAACATCCTGTCGAGAAGACGCTGTGCTCTACAATGTGAAGGTTTTTCACTGCCCAAGGACGAGCATGTGAAGAATCAGTGATTAAATTTGATCTTTATTATGATATCACAGCTGTATCATCCTACACTTTTGCTGTGTTCCCCTGCTACTTAAATCTCTGAGTGCAAAAACATGACATTTTATTGAATTTGAGATTCATTTAATAATCATCAAGCATTTAATTTGGTAGAATTTAAATTCAATTCATGGTTGTGCCAAAAAGGTATTCAACCTGCCAATTTTTATGGCACTATGCTTTCAGTCCAACAGGAAGAATGACCGTGTCAGAGCCCCAATTGCCATCATTTGTTTCAAATGATTAGTGTCAATAATTACTTCCCTATTAATGAAATGCATCTACTATCACAAACAACATCATTATGGATTGGTTAATTGGATGAGTTTAGGCATATTAGCCAATATTACATCTAAGCATGGAGGGGTGCTGCTTTATGGTCCATTTTCAACTGATTGCATTTTGGGCCCTAGTCACAAGCATCATGAATGTGCATCTGCCATGAGGCGCTCTCGCTCTCTCTCTCTCTCTCTCTCTCTCTCTCTCTCTCTCTCTCTCTCTCTCTCTCTCTCTATGTAGAAATGAGAAATGTTAATAGGATAGTCCATCCAAAAATAATAATAATTGCCTAATAATAATAATTTAGTCACCTCCATGTCATTGGAAACTTAATATTTTCTGAATACCGAAATTTGGTCATCAACATTCAAAATATACTTCAGCAGAACAAAAAAGTGTATAGGTTTGGGTTTAACTATATACAGGAGGAGTAAATAATGACAAAATGTTTTGGTCAGACTATGCTTTTAAAATACCCTTTAAATAGTATAACTTACAGACACAAGACACATTTTTTACTTTTTTACAACTTATTTTTTTACCATTCACCATGTATATAATTTTTATTATGTTAGTCATCATTTAATTTAGTTTGCTTACTTTTGGACTTAGATATATCAGCCAACATGTAACTCATCAGCTTTCAAATATAAATAATTATCGGTGATCAGCAGGCCAAAATGTTCATATCAGTGCATCCTTATAGTGAAACATATTATTTAAACAAAATTGTTTCTTTTATTATTATTTTTTCTCTTTGGGAAGTGTTATTTGCTTTTTGAAAAATATTGTTTGACGTGTCGCCTTACACAAAACACTGAAACATTTATTCAGTAAGAAACAGAAGACAAAGGACCTTAGGTGAAGGTCATAAGAAAGCCCTCTATATGTAGCTCAACCTGACTTCCTCCTTAGATTCTCTCCCTTCCTCTCCTGACCTACTATATAACCCTCTTATTCTTCTGTTCTTCTCCATTGTCTCACCCATATGAACCTTCGCTAATGCTTGGTGTCAACTCTCAGACTCAAAAGTTTAGCTTGAGGTGGCTTGTTTCCACCAGCTCCAAGGCTGCAAAGTTTGATTGCAAAGCCGAGATAGGTGTCAGGGTCATCTGTCCTAATCCACCCCTCCAGAGCCAGTGGCGTCCATTCATTCCCCTGAGCACCTGCTGACATTGCCCTCCACCCTTCACTACACTCTTCTCAGGCTTTGTAACAACCATCAAGCCCTGTCATGCCATACCATCCATTCCCCTAAGCACCCCTCACATCACAGGACTGGGGCTGAAACAGGATGGAAGACGTCCTCTTAAGCATTGCTACAGGCTACACGTTTCAGTTTGGAACAGACCCTGGAAGACTTGGCAGACTCTGCTACATGTGTCACTTAATTGAAACTCTTTGACTTCTTAAGGTCTTCATTATACAGCATGAGGCAATACAGGACTAACAAAGAGAATTGCAGAAAAGAAAAAGAAGGGAAGTGCACAATTAATCCATGAGAGCTTTATCAAAAATGAAACAAATGTTCACAGCGTTGTTTAAAACAGCGATTCTTCGTGTTTTGCTTTAGAACCCAAATTGTAGATTAGACATCAAGGGGAGACCAAACACTGTACCAGAATTGGTTAGCGTAATAAAACATTAAAATGTCAAACTATTAGCATGAACAAACCTGGGCGATAAACAATATCAAACAGCCAGCGAATGTCGCTAATAAGTGATTTCTGTGTCTCTGTGTGAATAAATGGGGTGGTTTCATCTGATACACAAACTCGCACACACTGTGATTTCACCGTCTGCTGTCTTGAAATATAAGGACAACTTAATCTCAAGAGCTGCTTTGAGAGTCATTTCAGGAAAAACTACCATCAAATACATACCGACTCTGTGTGTCATAACAAAAACATCACAAACAATGTCATATTTGCATTAAAAATGTCATAACCGAGCGAATGACACTTAATAACAGTTGTCACAAACATGCATAAAACGTCCTTCATATTCATAACATGTTATGATTATGAATGCGTCATGTTAGTCTTATGCACACCCCTTCAGGTAAAGTGTTAGCTTTAGGAAGCCTCCAGAGTTGAATTACTATTTTACAAAAAAAAATAATAATAAACAGTGCATGTTTTATACACACATTTACACTTTAAATTCTGAAACGAATGCAGTTTTTACCACTGTTTAATCAGGATGTCATAAAAGTCCTTTTTAAGAAGATCATCTAATCTAAATGTATTTTTAAAGGCTTTGCGAAATTTGGCAGAACTTTACTAACGTCATGCGCATAGTGCCAGCTTGTTTTCCAGCAGACTTTAGGGATCCTTGAGGATTAGTGCTGCCATCTGTTTGTATATACCATCCAGATGTGTAATATAAATACATTGATAAATATGTTTATGTTGACAGAAAGCAGAGGGATGCAAGTGTAACAATCAAAGGAGTAGCAGTAGTGCCAAACCCGTGTTAAAATGAAAAAATGTCTATGCGCAATACATCACTAAGGTCATTCAATGGCCAACACTTGCCTTCGAGATCAAATCAACAATACTGAAAGATAGCAGATGGGGCCAGTGCTTAATTTAGAATCCATCCCCCCAACCCTCCGTTATTTAGACTGGCGGCAATGAGAAGGCACGACTGTTTTTGTGGTGGCCATGACATCACCCTGATGTGCACTAATGATCTGAAGCCCTGTGACAGAGTCATTCAAGCTCTCTCGTGAGAAGGTAAGAGTCACTCCGCTAAAGGTCATGGTCTTCAAAATACAGAAAACAAATGTTGACAGAACAATGAGCATTGATTTTTTTTTCTCCATCTCTTAATGGACTCACTATAAATATAGTTACAATGGCTGAATCATCTCTTTCAGGTTGCAAGAGCTCTTGTATTACTAGAGGTTTGTATATTTAACCTCATTGGTCTACCTTTGATGTCAATTACATGTTTTTGTTACCCTAGGGTGTGGATTTTTTTTCAAAGGCATCACAAAAAAAGAAAGGAAAAAAAGTTAAGAAAAAAAGTCAGAAATTGCTAGAAAATTTGACGAAGAAACAGCAAGTAACATATTCAATTCAATTTGAAATTTAGAATTAAAATACCTGAAACAGAGCTAAATCAGGAGCCACAATGTCTTAAAAAGTCTGCTTCAATGTTTAATTTTCGAATTCATTTTCCAATTGGTTTCTGTAGCTTTTGGTTCAATTTGAACATTATAGCTAGCCTGGCATGCCAGAGGTCTGTGCACCTTTACCGATCAGAGCGCGCACTGACACGGAGTAAATAAAGCCTTTATACTCGACGCGTCCACACGAGCACGGCAACGGCAAAAATGACAAGTTGATCATTTCGCCACAGCTTTTTTGTAACAGTGCGTGTGGCGCCGCATCCGAGAATGAACGACTTCAAACCGAATATGTCTGAGCTTGCTCTGACCTTCGCAACTCTGTCGTTATTATGTTAAGTCCGCCTGCCGACTCTGTACACGATGTGATTGGCCCGTCCTGAGATGGGTTTTTTCCAGCTAAAACATCTATTGAGAGTTGCTAGACCACACTCGCAGCGAAATGATTTTTGCTGCCACTAGGGTGCGTCTAGATTTCTAGGCTACATTATAGCATGACGCTAGCAACACCAAAGTCACAGGTTCAATTCCTGGGGGAAAATATACAAATACACAATGAATACATTATGATTCACTCTAAATGAAAACATCAACTGCAATGTAAACATATAAAACTCAAATTTATGAATCTTCATCTTTGTAATAGAAAATTTGGCTTAATGATACAGAAGGATTCTATCCTATTTGAAGGATTACTATCACCCCCTTGAGTACTAAGATTTTGAACGCCAAAGAAACGCATGATTGCACGATCTGCATGCGACTCCATATTTTGAATGTGTTCTCCATCCACCCAAAAAAAACGTTTTAAACCAGCCTAAGATGGTCTGTTTTGTTGGTTTTAGGCACTTGACAGTTTGTCAGACTGGCTAAACCAGCTAAACAGACCATAAAGTGAAGGTAAACTGAATAAATCCAGCAAACCAGCTTTGGCTGTATTTAGCTTCTTTTAGTGGTGTAGTTAAGTGTGTATCTGGCCTGACAGGAGTGTAATTGAGACATCACGTTGACAATGCCACTCAGTGTCAGCTTGTTTATGAGTGCACTGAAAAGAAATACTTTTTCATTACCTAGTGTAATTCTCTGCATATCCAGAGCGAAGCGACATACCTTGAAATTATTTTTTGAAAGAAATAATCAAGTACACAATCAAAGCATCTTTGTGCATTCAGAATGCATTGCAGTGACCTTGTCTCCTACATTCAAGTTCACGGAAGTCTATCATCCCGTTACCCAATCTTTTCCACCATCAAACAACACATTTAACACAAAGTTATCGAGATGGCCACGAGAGCACCTTCAGGCATGGCTGAGCTTCAGCTTCAAGTAGTGGAAAACCTCCTCACAATGCCACATGTGTTGATGCATCTGGCTTCACTGGGAACAAGCGGTCCTGGCAATGCAACGAAAGGATTTTTCTGTGACTACATCTGCCGGTGCATTCATTTTCATCCAATACCCTTCAAGGCTTGTTTCATAACAGCAGGCAGGCAGACTACGCTACTGCTGTCGCATAGCAATTACTTCATTTATACATTTGTTGTACTACAAAATCCCAATTAATAATTGTTTGAATGGAAAAAAGCAATGTATGGAAAAGTTAATTCTATATATCCCAATCTTGACTATATATGCCAAGTATAAGAAGTTAAGAAATGCAACTAAATCAAGACAACGTCTAAAATTCAGAGCTGCATCTTCAAACACAAACCAGCCGATCCAAGGACTGTGCGACTGCCCAGTTAGCTCTCAATAAAACATCAAAGACACAGAACACACAGACATCACCGCCCTCTCGCTTTTCTTTTTCTTTCTCAATCCAATTGAATTCAGCCATGTATAACTGCCAAGATAGATTGTTCATCACATTTTCGAAGCATTCAGATAACAGTCAAAACCAATGCCTTTCTCTGCTCCAAAATTCACAAGGACATATAATGAGAATCATTGTCACATTCAGATACTTCCTCTGTAAACTCACATTAACAGACCGCCTAATCTGTTTCATCAGCAGCTTTCAAGTCATGGGAGTACTGGTAACATGAGCAGACAGAATCATCACTATGGACAGGATAACAGAGGGGCCAATTTCAACAGCCAGGGTTATTTATTATTCAATTATTTTAAATATTTCAGGGCAGACAGGATGTGCATGCGATGATAAATATTTCAGTCCCTAGCTCCGACAAAGGAGGGGGGCCACTTGTCCACTACCGTCAAGGGAGCGCACACACGCTCCTCGACGAAGCTCTGGGACATTCACGCCCAAACCCGAAAGCCTGTCCTTCAGTCTGCCAAAGAAAAAAAAACATTAATATTCTGCCCCTCTCCATCTGGCCTCAGTTGCGTCAAGCAGCAGCACAGATATGAGGCTGTCAAACCCCCTTCATCACACCTTCAATCTCTGTTTGCATTTTCACACCCCTCCTTTTAAAATGTGGTCAGAAGAAAGCCACCAAATTGCTTTGTGAGAAGAAGCCATGGCTGAACTCGTGGGAGAAGTGACAGCAAAAGTAATTACATCGGGTGCATGAAAAAAAAAGACGACAACAATCAGTTGGTCACAACTCGAAAAGTTGCGAGATTATCTTAAGTGTACATTTAAATATTCCCCCTCAAAATTACATATCGCTGGTGTTAACCCCCTCCTCCCAACCCCTCACCTCCATTTCCGACGAATGGGGGATCCTGTCAAAATGAGGACTGTCTCGCACTGTAATTATGTTTTTTTTTTTTTTTGTCCCCAAACCCCCCAGTAATATCTGCCAAGCTGCGAAGGGATGAATCCCGTTTTTAACGCAAAGACCTAAGCATCAGTTAAAATGCACGGCACCATCTGAATAACATTCATGAAGCCTTTAACTTTAATTGAACTGAACAATTTGTGTTAATAGTTCACAAAAAAAACAACAACTGACTTACATTCCACCCCCATTTCCTCTTCAGCAGTCGTTGGGGAACAGTAACATCAGCTCTCTCAAACCTGAATTGCATTTGGTCAAACATGCAAGACATTGAACTTGACTAACATCTTACCTTGAAATGCTATTTGTGATCCTATACTCCACAGACTGGCTGAAGCAAAGCAATGCACGACCCAAATCTCTTCAGTTTAGCCCTCGCAAAGCAACAATCGAGAGCCTTTCTGATGAACACTTTTTTTTTTGTCCTTGCTTCAGATTTCCTTTTATTACTCCCTGCTTTTATAATCCCATCCTTTTCTTCTCTTTTTATAGAACGTCTTCTGTTTTCAGCGTTGAGTCTAAGGGATGCTGCCTATCTCTGCAAGACTGAGAAGGAAAAGAGAGAGAGAGACAGAAACGGAGGCAGCTTTCCTCCTCTAGCGCAAGGTCCTCCCGTCAGTGGCTGTAGGAAGCAGCTGCGCTCCAACCTCGAAGAATCCTGCCGTGCACCGCTCCACTTAGCTCATCCTCCACGAGCGCTTGCATTCCGGAGAACTTTCAGACTTGAACGCACAATCCGCACTCCACGTTGCACAAACCTTCTGTGTTTAATCCGTTTGTTAGTTCTTTTTCTGAATTGTGGATTTAATTGTCTCTTCTCCCACCCGGCACAATGTCTAGATGCTCAGAGTATTGAACATAGCGCGCTCTCTCTCTTTCTCTCTCTCTCAAGCTCGCACATATGCACACACACGCTCGCCCTCCCTCCCTATCGCAGTTCTTTCCACCCCCTCCATCCATCCATCTGTCCCTCCCTTTTTTCACTCTCTCGCTACATGAGAGTCTGACAATTACTGCATTTGTGTTTGGAGTTGTCAAAGATAAAGGATTGCTTCCTACTTTCCTAAGCAGGAATAACATGTGGCTCTATATGCAAAGGAGAATGTGCAAAAAAGACTCAGTGATAATGAAGGGAACGCTCTTCACAGCTGTTTCGGTCTCCTGAGCAAGCACACCACCAACCCCTCCAAGGAGAGAACTCTGGCTGCACCGACTGAAGGGTCACCATTCAGTGTTGGCAAACTGTCAAGAGTGATTGAGGAGGTAGATGAAAATAGAAGCAGATGAAGTAAGCAGATCAGCGCTTGCAGGAAGCAAGGACAATACGCATCGGACAGAAACCGTGGAATCATATAATTAGCAGCATAAACAAAACTGCCAATTCCCTTATCGCCTCGGCACACATATGCACGGAGAAGAGCCTCCGGGGGGCTACTGCATGAGAGGCAGCGGCAGAACTAATAAAAAACAAAAATAGGATTGGCCTGAACAATGGTATGAAGCAAAAGAGCCTTGCTGTATCTGGACCTAACTGGCACACACACACACACACACACACACACACATACAAAACAAAATGAACGGAGATGGCATATTTGGCAAACTAAGTTATTTGAAACGTACTTGTAATGAAAGATTCTGCAGATGCGGTTTTGAGGTGCTGGTCGCATAAATTTCTTATATTTATGCATGGGTGTACTAGTATTTGCATTAAAGATGTATTTTATGTATTTAGCTGCATGGGTGTAATAGTATTTGCATTAAAGATGTTTTTTTTTTTAAAGCTTAATATGTAGGTTAATTTCCCAGGAGGGCACTGACTTTCAAAAAATTGCTCTGTTCATTTCAGCATCCTAAACAGTCTGTCATTAAAATAATATATTTGGCCAACAATTAGGGGCGTAGATCAGGAAACCAATTTGAAAAAAGTCATTATTTTGAGAGAAAAATATTCTGCCAGTGGGATGGCACAGAAATTACACACTTTAGATTTAAGAATAAAGGACGCCTTCAAGAAATGTAATGACGAGTTTCCAGAGTAATGAACATGGCAAATAAAGTTGTTCATATTTTCATCTTTAAAAAACAAACAAACATTTATAATGCTATACTTTATGTTATATAACCTTAGCAGTAAATAAAACAAATTAACACTGCAATATGGATCTCAATTTTTTTCCCCTCTTTTGAAAAGTAATGGAAATGCAATCACAGATTTGTTCTTTTGCTATTAGAGCAAACAGGAATACAATAATGATATTTGCTGTCATCTCCCATTCAGCACGTCAGAAGTTTACCAAACACACACACACACACACACACACACACGAAAAACAATAAACTTCCCAATAATTTCAATGCAGTCAAATAGGTTGTACTGTAATGCTGTACTGAACATAATTAAAATTAATGAATTAATAGTGCTGCCATGATTAGTCGATATAATCGACCATGAAAATTAGTCAACAACAATTATTTTAGTCGATGTTTAATATTGACCGCCTATTCATTTTTGGTCTCCTGTCTCAAACGGCTCACTGTGTGCTCTGTGCGTAGCCTACTGAAGGTGCGCACGCCCTGCTGGTTGTTTACTATCCTCTTTCTTCCCCATCTCCCCGCCTCCATTGCTTTGCAGGAGACTCCGGTTTAAGTCCAAGAATTGGCACTAGACCAAAAGCTTTGAAAGTATGGGAGTATTTCAGGCCAACTGGTAACAAAAGAGTGGTCTGTTCACTCAGTCGAACTTCATTTTCAGATCACGGGAGCACAACAACGATGAACGAGCACCTAAATAGAAAACTTTGGCAGTAATGTTTATGTTTTATACCCTCCAATGCACGCAAGTGTACTAGAGTACGCGAGCAGCATAGCTGCGTGCTAGAGCTTAGATTCTCTGTCCGAGCCCGAACTTGGGCCGATATTTCCCGTCACTATCGTAGGGCCGGGTCCTTGATCTAGAGACGTGCACTCCCAATGCAAAAGAGTGCGGTGCAGGCCTAGATTTGATGAAGTGCAAGCGGTAATGCACTCACTCTGTGTGTGCATCAGTAAGTATACACACACCCGAGTATTTGGAGGTAACGTATATTTGAAAAGTATATTTGTGGGCGGGAGAGGGACAAAATGTCAATTATAAAGACCCACGTATTAAAAAATGGTCGGGTTTAAATTGGGCTTGGGCTCATAATTACAGTTAATGTGTCGGGCCAGGGTTGGACCCAGCAGGGTTGGGATTGATTTTTTTCATTTTACTTATTTATTTACATGTATTGGGCCCGATAGTAAATATTGCATTATGGATTGAAACTGCAGTTGCCAAATTTGAAATTCCACTGCATAAAATACTTGCCATTGTTCATTACAATGCATCAAAGTTGAATGTGCCCTCTACAACTAATTGTGAACCATGCTATGAAGAAGAATACCCATTCAAAAGGCCATTGGTGCTGCAAGGTCCCTAGTGGAGCACTTTAACAAAAGTGAGGTTGCCAGCAATATCCTGAAGGTAAAGCAAAAACAAAAATGGGACACCCAGAAAACAGCCTCATTCAATATGTAAGTGTGAGGTGGAACAGCACATATTACACAACCAGACGTCTGCAGGAGCAAACTTGGCCTATAACGGCATGTCTGTCTGACTCAGGGATCACAAAGGGGTCAAAGCATTACCTTGACCTCAAGCCAGAGCAATGTAGCCTCCTGGAAGAGCTTGAGAGAGCTCTAAAACCCTTCGAATGCGCTACAGTGTACCTGAGTGGCGAGTGTACCACTCACTAGCTTACCCCCACTCATTAATGGGCTTCTAAAAAGTGCACAGACCACTTCTTCATTTGAGAATCCCCACATACCGGCATTTCAAAAAGCTGCAGAAAATGAAATAACTGAAAGGTGGCAAAATGAGCTTGAATTCACTAAAGCCACCCATAATACCAGCCTAATTGCTTCTGCTCTCGATCCCAGATGCCACCGGCTGAAATTCCTATCAGCAGATGACATCTTGAGAATGCAGGGGAAGATTCTACATCTTGCACTTGAAGAAAAGCAGAAGTCTGATGCTATAGTACAGCAGCACCTCACATCCAGCAGTTCTGCTGACACAAGTGAAAAGGCGCCTGTGTCAATGTTAGAGGCACTGCTGGCGTCAGAGGATTCGGATAAATCATCCCACCAAATGGACCGAGAGGATGAGGAAACTGATGACATGCATTCAGTGTGAGAAGAATTTTCCAGATATATTCGGGAACAGTCTTCCCTCAAGAACACAAATCCTTTGCAGTGGTGGAAATCCAATCAGTCCAGGTTTCCTTACCTGGCATCTCTAGTGAAGCGTCTTTTATGTATACCGGCCACTCCTTCTGAGCGCCTGTTTTCTTCAGCTGGAAACATAGTTTGAAAGAAAAGAGCCAGGTTAAGTCCAGACCACGTGGACATGTTGACATTTTTGCACAACATTTTGAATCAATTGGCCACAGTTGGGCACTATACTCTCTTGCACTCTACATGCTTGCACTTAGTTATCAGTTATATAATTTTGAATTTCAGTTGGAGGTGCATTGCTAAACTTTGTACAGTGTAATGAATTTACTTTCTTTTTTTTCTTTTTTTTTTTTTTTGCCATCTTGGCTATACTGGATTGGTTACCCATGACATGGATCAGCTTTAAAATGGGTTCTTGAAAACATTGACCTTGAAAAACTAGTAAATGTTAGGGCTGGGTAAAAATATCGATTCATCAATGCATTGCAATTCTTTGCTTCTCAATTCAATATCGATTCATCAAATCCTATGAATCGATTCAGCCATCCAGGCCAGTGGCGGCGCTGTGGGCTACACTCTAGTGAGAGCGTTCAGCGTTGTACAAGACGCGCTTTAGCAAAACAGCGCGATGACGGGCAGCAGCTGCACTCCGTTCAAGCCTGCCCCACTAACATTAAAAGCCGACGTTTGGGCTCATTTTGGATTCCACTGTAAGCCGGGAACTATGGAAGCTTGTTTCCGCCACAGAATGTAAAATAAAAAAAGGTAATTGCGACTTTTTATCTCACAATTCTGACTTTTTTCCTCACAATTGGGAGTTTACATCTCGCAATTCTGACTTTATTTCTCAGAATTGCGAGTTATAAAGTCAGAATTGCACGATATAAAGTCACAATTGCGGGATATAAAGTCAGAATTGCGAGACATAAAGTCAGAATTGCATGATATAAACTCAGAATTGTGAGATATAAACTATTCTGAGAGGGAATAAGGTTAAGTTAGTCTTTTTTCCCCCTGATAACTCGCAATTGCTGTTAAGAGTGATCAGCTGTTAAGTGTTATTGTTTACAAAATTATAATTATAATATTAGACTTTTTTGGAGTATGCACATTTTGTGCTTCTGTTTACATTTCTTTTATAACTTGAATGTATAGGAAGAAAGAAATATACTGTCTACTACTTAGTTACATGCACTTTAGAGGTGTTGTTAAAGCACTGTTCAGTGCTTGTCACAGTTGTGTTTGTATTCAACACATACAATATTGTACAGTTTATTCTGATGAATAAACAATGACAGGAAACAAACATGCTGGGGTCAATTTGTTCTTTAACATTGGTACTGCGCACATTATTTAAAAATATACTCAGGCACTTAATTACTTGTGAATTTACTTATTATTGAATCGATATCGAAGCTAATAAATCAATATTGAATCGAATCGAAATCGAATCGAAGCCTCAAGAATCGAAATCGAATCGAATTGTGAAATGCCCAACAATACCCAGCCCTAGTAAATGTACTAGTTTTGAGTTTTGAAACATTCTGAATTTATATATATATATATATATATATATATATATATATATATAATGTTAAGCAAAAACTTTGCACTGGAAATTGTACTTTGTATTATATTTGCATAGCAACTTTGTGCAATATTTTAAATTGACACATGAAATAACAAACACGTAATTCCTTTTTTTAAAACAGTAGTTTAGATTAGTCAACTAATCGAAAAATTGGTTGAAAGATTAATCGTTAGAAAATTAGTCATTAGTGGCAGCACTATGAATTAGAGATAGGAAAAGAAAGATAAAACGCAGATAATGTAACGTTACTGGAGAAAGCAGGCGAAAGCACATAGAACAAATAATAAATAACTCCACAGACAAATAAATAAATAAAACCACGAGAAGGACCGAACTAGAAGCAACCGTACATGTACAACTGACAAAGTAAGTGAAACACAACGGCTATAAATAAACGGGCGCAAACAATCTTAACTAGGAAATGAAGAAACAAGACACACCTGGGGGAGATTAATCAACATGAAAAACTACATAGGACTACAAGACTTAGCACAGCACAGGAAATGACAAAAGTACACACAAGACTTGGTGTACACAAGTCAAGAATCATGACAGATATTGTGTCTACTAGCATATTCTTTCTAAAGCAAGTGTCAAAATTAAAACCTGTAAATAGTTCAACATAGCATGTTGCTTTGAATCAAAATTCATCATGTCCTATGGGAAAATCCATATAATCACCAAAGCCACCAAGTTCACTTTTTTTAATTATATGCCACCTGGCACCAGGCATTAACAACTTACCAGAAATCCAGGTCTTAGCACAATGATTTAACAACAATAACCATTGCCCGATGAAGAACTTTAGACAATTTATCGTAACCATTCTAATTTATTTTAAATTAATTAAAGCAATATATCATGCAGCACACAATGCTTGAGAATGAGACACATTATGTTATTCAGTTTAATCATTAAACAGGAGTCTGTTGACACACTGTACTCTTTTCAGTCAAAATGAGGATACAATTGAATGTGCATGGTTATATTATTGTATCTGTCATTGTTTTAACTACTAACATACTATTTTTGCTATGAACTAATAATAAACTGCTAAACTGAGCAGTATGATTTTCACTATAACATCAGGACTTTATCTCTAACAGAAGAATCTTGAAAGGCCTGATTTACCCCCCTGCTGTGGTGCTGATAATGGAAGAGAAGACAGATTTGGCCTGATCCACATCTTAAGAGTTGTTTTAGCCGTCAAATCAAACGTTTTAGGACAAAAACTTTCCAACAAGGGCAAGCAGAGAGTGTTTAGTATTTCTAATCAATGCTGAATAGGAGAGAAAACCGCAAACAGAAACTGTGCCAAGCCATCAAGCATCCATCCACAAATTACTTTGATTTAGAGGATCTGGTGGCCAGCAGCAAGATCCAGAACAGCAAATAAATTATAACAGATAAAAGTAACGTCAAGGCAGTCAGCCAAAAAGTGGCGTCGACTCCTTTTGAAAAGTTACTAACCAAACATTAAAGGAATAGTTCAAACATTTAACAGAATGTTTTCATCACTTACCCATAGCTTACATTTTGTTTTATTACTGCTCATTTTGATCATTGATATTCCTGCTTTTTCTCTTGGTTATCTTTCCCTATAGGCTATATCTCCACAGCACCACAGTTGTGCTGCTTTTATAATCAGTGCTACTGCGCACCTTTCTCTCACCTGTTTCTTATTTCCCTGCACTCTGTTTCCTGGACTGGACACCCATAGCTGTGCAGCACTGTAATAAGTGCTTTTACACACCTCGCTCTCACCTGATTCCCCTGTAGGACTTGAGGGTGAACCAAACACAAATGAATCTTCCATGTGAGTCAGTCAAACAGAATTCAACACTCCAGACCTAAAATCAACATTCCAGAACCATAAAGATCCCAGCTCCAGTTAGCTACGCTAGACAACGGATTTAAAACAGACCACCTCCTTCTTAAGGACCCCTGAATGACCCCAGGATTGAAATCTCTTAAAACCAAAGAGAGCAAGACTTTATATTTAAATTACATAAAATCATCCTAAAACAATTCCTGCAAAACATATGAAGAGCTCTTTTCCAAAAGGCGATAAACACCATCAAAAAAAATGAGTTTGTCATGTCATTCTGCTGTGTACCGAACCCATCCACTGCTCCATCAACGTTTTCATGCCAAATTGCTATATTTCCTTGTTTAAAATGTACTGCAAGATGCAGTTTCTTTCCAAACCACGAAAAGTGCCAAACCTATTTTTAAACAATAAAGACAAAAACAGGATCTCTCCCTCCCTCCTCTAAAGTCTCTATAGAATTAGTTTATATCATATTTACACACCAGTAGGGGTTTTGCATTCAAAAACATCATGATAACTAAAAAGCTATTTTCTACCCTCGTTTTCACCCCAGCTCAGAAACGCTGGATTTTTTTGTGGGCGTTTCGCACTGAAGACTTGGAAGTAAACACCCTCTGTTGTGAGTGGATAACAGTTTTGCATATTATAATGAGTTTGAACTCACCTCGTCGGTGTATGTGGGGGAATTTGTTTTTGAAAACGTCCAATAAAGGCAACCGGAATGATTAGCCCATACATGTTCGAGCCGTGTTGCAATATTCCTGTCAGATCCAATATAGACTGCACAGCACCGTTCTTTACTCTTAACCGGTCTGCAAATCCAGTCTTGTTTACAATCCTCCGTGAAATGAAGGGAACAGTTTTTGGAACGTCATGAAAAATGAATTTTTGCAGTCCTATTGGAGTCCAAAGGAAGTTTATGCAGCGACTGTCTTCTTCCACAAACAGGCACTGCACAATTCTCAAGGTCGGACATCCGGGACCTTTACTCCTGCGCGCCCATAGCAACGCGGCGAAGGGTAACAAACGAGCGCCCGCCATTAACTTAAGAAACACGAAAGCGGAAGATAAACAAGCGCCTAAAATAAATTTAAATAGAAATGTAATCTTAAATGAATGGACAAATCAAAGAATTATAAAATTATTATTGCCACTGCAGAGATGGCCACTCAATTTTCAAAACTCTAATATCATGTTTTATGTGTATACATATTTGTTATGGGTGAATAAACTCTCTGACAGTGCCATATATGGGTTATTATGTGATGTCACATATGATATTTTTATGCACATGATATTTTTATTAAAACAATATATAAAAACACATGTCTGTATTAAACACTGATAAACACATATTTGGAATGGAATTAAATAACAAGTATTTTGGGTGTCTTGTTCATTATATTTATTTTCATATAAAAGCAACAGAACTTAAAATTACATCCAGTTTATTAGCAACACGTGCACGAGCGTGAATCCCGTGAATCCCGCGATATCAGTCTTTGATCTCACAGGTGTCAGACCAAGGGGGTAATCCATCGAGCGGAAGTTGAAGCCTCGTGGGAGCTGACATCTTGTGGCAGAACTTCACTTGCGTTAGCATTCCCATTGACTCCCGTTCATTTTGGCGTCACTTTGACAGTGAATAACTTTACATCTGAGGCGTTTGAAGACCCCATTTGTCCTTTATTTATTTCTAAAGAAACTCGACAATGTATAAATAGCTCCATTACCTTGTAGCTTATGTTATGGCCCCGTAGAAGCAGTTTTAGTGAAAGTAGGCTAACGATTGCGTCATACCCACGCGACTCTCTGTCGCACAGTTTTGAGATTACCGTATGGACACGAGAAGAAGCTCGCGCGCAATCGGGAAACGTGGAGGCAAAATGACAAAATAATTTATCAGAATACCTAGCAAACTTGTCTCCTTCTCCTAGCCCGTGGACAGCTCCTATTCATACTCTCTGCCTCTGCGCATGTTTCAGGAGGGAACGATTCAGATTTCACATGCCACCACACTAGAAGTCAAACGGTTCACTCACGTAACATCTACGTATTCTAGCTCTGTACGCGTCAGGGACAGAAGTGCTAAAAAATCACCCATAACGGGCTTCAATCGTCTCAATGGAGTTCCAATGAGATCGCTCTGTCCATTTCTTTTACTGTCTATGTGTCAGACCCACTGCGAGAACCGAGATCTGTCCGGCTTGACTCTGCTTTTTTCACTCCTCCTCTAACTGCAGCCGCCTACTCTCGACTACATTGCAGGCGAGGCGAGGCGCATCTCAGACAAGCCTAATGTTTTGTATTTTTCGGTAGCTCGATCCGGTTCGTCATCAAGAGGTAGGCTATGCTATGTTAATTAGCTATGCTATGTGTAATGCGCGAATGGGTGGGCGGGGCTAAACTGGCCGTGTTGAAGTAGTAGTTGATCAACTTCTGCAGGGGTGGTGTTTTATCCTCTTTGTCGTCATAGTACCCCATTTTTAAAAACGAGTCGTTCGCTGGGGCTGGTGTCAATAAAAGCTTTTATTAGACTAACAAGGACGTTTTCAGTTCTGAAACTTACAGGATATTCTTATTATATGATGACCTCTTAGATGTCAAAAGCTCAAGGAAAATTTGATTTCTCAGTTCATCACCCCATCCATCTCAAGTGATCCAATGAGAAGTGGTAAGCTGAGGCACACTGCTGTTCAGACTAGGTAGTGTCCCCTGATAGGCTACAATTTGTGATTACAGTAGATTGCAAGGTGAGACTTTGCTTTTTCTTCTTAAATGTTATTATTATTTTCTTCTTACATGACCTCAATGACCTTTTTTTTGTGGCACGATATATTGACTGTTATGTTTACAATAAAAAGAATGGCAGCAACATTTTGCAGATCGTGCTACTCCTTTATACAGAGCAGACATCGAAAGATGAAAAGAAGACGTCATTCGAGGCATTGTTGTGTTTTTCTAACTAGAGTGTTTGGAAGAATAAGTCCAAATGCACTGAATTTAAAAGCTGCAATCCACTGTTCTGGTGTAAATATAAACGTAATAGCACTGAATGGTGCACACTCACAGCTAGCATTAAGGTCATTTCATACAGGAGCGGCAGTCGCGAGTGTCTCTAGTTGGTTTCACAGGGAAAACCTTTTTGCATTCCACTGTACTGTTTTTCCATTGTTTTATATGTAAACGTGCAAAAGATGGACGTTAACCGTTGCGCTCACGTTGTTTAACTTTTAAAAATCGAGGTCGACCAGAGAAAGGTGAAGTGGGTGGAGTGGTTTGAGGGGGAGTACAAATGTGCACCTAAGCTTTTTTGTAATTTTTATTACGTTCATTACGTTTGTATCAACACGCTCATAATAACTGATGATGAAAATAACTAAATGTAATATTTACAGTTTGTTACCTTCTGTGTTAAATAGAAGATACTACTAAAAGAGAATCTTCAAAAACTAAGCTTGTTTAAAAAAAATGGCAAGCAGTAGGGAACTCAGAGAAGCTTCTAGACTAACATCTGGCCACTGTTGGTTAGCAGTTGAATCAAGGTAATGTTTTGATTTGTTGGACAGAACTTTATCACACTTTCACAGATGTATAACTACTGATTAAAAAGTATTCTATAAAAAAAAATAAAAAAAACATGTTGGACACTTGTGCCTCAGGGTTCTTATAATGACTTCGCCAGCCCATTGATCAACAAAGGAACTCTTATAGCATGTCTAAGCATATCTAATTAGTATAATATGGCTCATTAGTCCTAATTAAAACTAGAGTGGTGACAGTCTGTCTAAACCCTAAAAGACTGTACTGTAAGCTCAATGTAAATTACTGTGGTGACTGGAATAGTCTCATGTGTAATATAAATAAAATTTACACAGTAAAACCAAGCTATTCAAATACTCATTGATGCATGTTTAAAGTCAGCATACATTCATAAATGTAAAGGGTTTTTTTTTTTTTGATACCATTTGTGATTAGATTGCAAGGTGAGACTATGCTTTTTCTTCTTAAATGTTATTATTATTTTCTTGTTATGTATTATTCACACTATATATGAATAAATTATAGTGTATAAATTACTATAAATTATTACCTCATGCCTGCCAATACCCAGTCCGCGTCACCTATATGACGCCCAAGGATGAGAATGCGTTGCAATACCCCTCACTGCACTGTGGTGCAGTACCTCAACATGACATCATGACTTTTGCGTAAACATACATGCCAATTTCGAGTCAAGTGGCGTGTTATCTCGATGCATTTTGACCTATACGCGTGTATGCGTGTATGTCTACGCCATTTACGTCCACGTCATTCCGCGTGTCCGTACACGCCGTCAAATGTCCGACCAAAACAAAGCAAAATGTACATCTACATTTGGGGAGCTATACTGTATGTTTTTCTTTCCTAGGATGGTAAGGGAACAGTCATAAATGCCATTAACCCCAGTGACGGTTAGGTTTAGGGACAGGGTTGAGGTAAGTCATATATTTATATATACAGTAATAACGTTAAGTCAACGGCGTTCATAAACACACCGTTGACTTAACCAGTTGATAGCACGCCAAAAATGGAAATACGAATTGGCATGTCATACACATGCTACTTCATGAGATCAGTCTGAGTATCTGGACTTTCTTTTGAGTGGTTCCTCATTTACTGTAGATTTTGTAGATGAGGAGCTCCACAAGCCTACAGTATCCTCTCAACCAGAGTCAGCTCATGTCAGTCCTGCCGAGCCTGAGCTTCTTCACCTAAGTCTTGCCGAGCCTGAGTTTGACGTCAGTCCAGCTGAGCCTCTTCACGTCATGTCTGCCGCACCAGAGACTGCACTTGGAGCTTGATGCTTCAAAGATATCAAACGTCCAGTCTGACTGAACGAGTCCAAGCAGTTCTGTTGGTAAAGTGTAGTGATTGTTTTCTTCATTATGCATTTGCTGTAATTCTGCTAATCCTTCCCAAATTGTAAGTTTATTACGGTCTGTTACATTCATTTAATCGGCTATTGTGAAAATGCCACTATTGTTGTTCACCTTTTTTGATGCAGAAGTGCCTGCTGCCAATTTGCATTGGTCTGAGTGCTGGCATGATGTGTTGGCTTAAATTATTTATTTGGTGTGTCATGAGTTTTGTAACTCGGCCAGTTGTCACCATATTCCGCTGAATTGCACACACCGATTGTGTGATGATAATGCAATTAATTGTAATGAGGATAATGAGGATTTATACTTTTTTATTTTTTATTTTGATGATAACTCTCAAACTCACTGTGCTGATTGTGTGTTGCATTTATTGTCAAATGTAACTTATGCAGTACTGCTGTTTTAATAGGCAGTACTATAGAAAAGGACATGGTAAGCTAGGCTGATTTTAGGCTGAGTTTACTTTTTTTTCCCTGGCGAGAGAAGGGGGTGAGATGGGGCCAAGGTTCAAGAGTCAGGGTAGCTATCTTTAATATATGCACAAAATTCCACAATAATATTGATATTAAATTTGGAATGAACTATGCATTGCCTAGCGGTCAGATGTCTTAATAAACAGCTGCCTATGAGGCCAGTACACAGCAAGATAACTCATTAGGTTCAGAAAAGAGTCATAGACATTGATAAAGGACAAATTCTGTTCAATATATAAAGAGTTGATGAACTGAATAGAACAGAGCAGTCTGTTCTGTAGCAGAGCAAAATATTCCAAGTCAGCTATATCTGTTAGGAGGACTAATTAAGATAATCTTTTTGGAAGATGCATGTAAAAGCTTTTGGATGTACACTACAGGCCAGAGCCAGACAGAGAAACCTGTGTGTGGATATGACAGCCTTCTGACCATATGCTACCGCTGAGCCCACCCATTGAGTAGCAGCAGAGGGTCCAGCAACCAGCCTTAGTAACCGGGGCTGGCAGCAGGGCACCAATGACAAGTGACAATTTCAAAACGTTATTTTCCACTATATCGCCAGCAAAATCTATCAGTTTTCTAAAGTGCACATCACTCCAGATTTTATAGTCAGTCACTTTCTGAGGCATGCAGTGCACACTGCATTAAATGTTCAAGGTCTGCCAACAATTAATCTCTCAAATGCTCAAATCTAAAAGAAAGTGAGAACAAATAAGGGTAACACTTTAAAATAATGGTCCGTAGTTAACAAGTAGCTATGCAGGAAGTAATAGGTAGTACTGCATTAACACCGAAGTTAATACTATTAACTAATATGGAAGCAATATTAACTAAGCAGTAAGTAATAGGTAATTTAGTACAAAGGTAGTTCCTTGGTAGGTATTTGATTGTTACTAAAGAAATATATCCTCATTGAGAACTACTTGTGAACTAAGAATTAATAACCAATTAATTACTAATCACAAAAGTAACCTAAAAAGTGAACAATTGTGGCGGTTTTATACTCTTAACATGGTCATAACATTTCAGAAGCATATGCCTCAAATGGGTTCTTTGTGGAAACAAGTTTATGAAGTTTATACATCCCCCCAAATACATTAGCTAGGTTGAGATTGTGACTACTCTTGCCAAGATGAACGCATGTTCTCTGTTTATTTAAAACTTAAACTTAAAATCCTAATAAAGACAGTTTTTAAAAATAAACCTTAAATAATTAGGAAGTGATGCAGCATCTTTAATGAAGAAATTGGCTGCATTTATGTTACGATAAGCGCAAAACCACATCTTCCAGATTACAGTGTTTGTGTGCCTCACAGAACCTGTACAGTATGTGTCAAAATATTAAATTAAATTACTTGTATCATTTGTGAAAAACATGTTAACTCCTCAATAATTACTTAAGCGTTACCTTGTCATCCCGTAGGGACTACTAGTGATGTGGCCCATTATTTTAAAGTGAAAAACATGTTAACTCCTAGCTAACTACAAGCGTTACCTTGTGTAAACATTGCGGGATGACAAGGTAACGCTTGTAGTTATCTAGGAGTTAACATGTTTTTCACTTTAAAATAATGGGCCACATCACTAGTAGTCCCTGCAGGATGTCAAGGTAACGCTTAAGTAGTTATTGAGGAGTTAACATGTTTTTCACAAATGATACAAGTTAATTAATTTTATATTTGACACATACTGTACAGGTTCTGTGAGGCTCTAATATTCTAACAAACACTGTAATCTGGAAGATGTGGTTTTGCACTTATCGTAACATAAATGCAGCCAATTTCTTCATTAAAGATGCTAATTGTTTTTGACAAGTGAACATCAATGTTTATATTCATGTCCTAAAGAGAAGTCCTCCTCAGGCAGCTACTGTAACATAAAGTTATAGGTCTTTGGAGTCTGAGATATATGTGACTGACATTCAATAGAGCTCATAATAGTGAACTAATCTAATCATGTGTCAGCATCACTTCCCAATTATTTAAGGTTTATTTTTAAAAACTGTTATTATTAGTATTATTTTATGTTTACGTTTTAAATAAACAGAGAACATGTGTCCATCCTGGCAAGAATAGTAGTCACAATCTCAACCTAGCTAATGTATTTGGGGGGATGTATAAACTTCATAAACTTGTTTCCACAAAGAACCCATTTGAGGCATATGCTTCTGAAATGTTATGACCATGTTAAGAGTATAAAACCCCCACAATTGTTCACTTTTTAGATATGTTACTTTTGTGATTGGTAATTAATTGGTTATTATTTCTTAGTTCACAAGTAGTTCTCAATGAGGATATATTTCTTTAGTAATAATCAAATACCTACCAAGGAACTACCTTTGTACTAAATTACCTATTACTTAATGCTTAGTTAATATTGCTTCCATATTAGTTAATAGTATTAAGTTCGGTGTTAATGCAGTACTACCTATTACTTCCTGCATAGCTACTTGTTAACTACGGACCATTATTTTAAAGTGTTACCCAAATAAGGTTTTATAATACAAGTCTGGGTGATCTTTGCATAGACATTATGACTTAGAAATAAACATGCATAGCTTATTGATCTTCACAAGAACTCGCTGGTCGCTTTTTATACTAAGCTGTGTCATCTTGACATTCAAAAGATAAAATTTAAATTACTATTTTTGCTATGACAATGCGATCTTGCAAGCATGCCCATTTCATTCTCATCTCTGAAGCCAATGAAGGTCTGCTTAAAGGGGGGGTACGATGTTTCATGCTTTCAGAGCTCTTTACAGTGTTAAAGCCCCATTATGTTATTTTTTAAATTTTCCTCTTGGGGTCCCCCTACTGTTGGGAAACAGTATTGTCTTCTACTCCTGTCGTAAAATCTGTCATGGTTACACAAAGGATTGGAATACACACGTGCATTTGTTGACAAGCGATACCCCCAAACTCTGCAGAAGAAAGGTGTGAAATGTCTTCATCCCAGGTAAATTGGTGTATATTTCAGTATGTCTTATGAATATAGTGTCATGTGCTTTATTATTATTATTTTTTTCAAACGTCAAAAGATCGCGTAGCTCACAGATACTAGCCAGCGGCTTTATAGTAACATTAGCCTATTGGCTAGTATTTTACTTAATGGATATGCTAATTCATAAAATGTTTCTTGGTAGATAATAGCCATATCGTCAATATTATAATATCAAGCTACCATAGATGAATCTGCAAATTTGAAAAATCAATTTTCATTATATTCTGAAGCAAGACACCAGAAAAATAAGTAACAAACATGACTGTCAGCCTGCAGACATAGATAGTTATCCTGGCCGATTATTTTGTCCGTCTAATCGTGTATTATTTACTTGCATGAATGTGGCCCCTACCAAACTCAGTAATCAGTATACTTTCTCGTCTCGAGCTTGTGCGATCTGCCCGCCCCGGCACTACGGGGATGCTTGAGTGTCTTAAGCGCCCTCAAAAGAAAGCAATGCAGTCTATATTGGATGCAGCGAGAGGCGAAGCTACACAACACATTACCAGTAAACTGATCACCCGCGTGCTCTGTTTCTGATGCACTTCACATTTGGTTTTACTTGCTGCTTCAGCCATGAACATACAGATGTTAAAAATAAATAAATAAATAAATAAAAAACGCTTGTTGGGCTCTCGCTTAAAGACGCTCTCAACCCAAAAGCTCCGCCCACATGGCATGCCTACACCTGCTCGTTTTTTTTGTTTGTTTGGTTGGTTTTTTTTTGTTTTGTTTCTGGAAATACTCGGTACAGCCTATCTTTTTTTTAAAAAATAAATATAATAAAACTAAAGACTTTTTGGAGATATGAAGGATGCAATACTACCCTATAGGTACTTAAGATTAACATGAGATTGACTGAAACTGAGTGTTTCACCCATCCTTAAAGTTTGAACGGAATCCCCAGGGGAGTCCAGCTTTTCCCATTTAAGTCAGGGGAGACGATTGTTTTGGTCAAAGAGGGTCTTTCTGAGCAGTCGTCTGAAAGGTTTGGTTGCAAAACATCGTCGCAGTCTCTGCGGGTGTCTTTGCTGAGAGTTCAAAGAGCAGCTTTGAAGAACATCTGAGCAGTGGGTGCCATCTAGAACTCATATTGACCTGGCTGGAATCACAATAGCATTTACACACACACACACACACACTGGGTATTTTACATCAGTGTCGACTGAACAAATTACCATTCTCAGATTTGTATTCTCAATAGATCTTTCAATCAATTCATTCAAAAACACTGATCCATTCGGGAACCAAAAAACTGAGTCTGTCTTTGTGAGTGAATATCTGAATCATCCAGTCAACCGATTTACTCAGACCATCACTCTTGGTCTTAATTATTCATTATAAAATGAGTTTGAACAAATTTAATTCTGTCAAATAATGTCAAAATTTGTTCGTAATCCTTTTAGCCATTTCACATCCATCAAGTGAATATTTATCATTTTTTATACACCAAGCACAAGCAAACATCATTTTCATATGTTTTAAGACAGGAAAACATTATGGTCATTTTCAGAATTGGTCATATCTGTTGCTTTGACGACTGTTATGGATACAGATGCACGTTTGCGCGAGCACAAAGGGCATCTTCAATCCCACATCAGTGGGAAACCCACAGCATTCTCACAGCAGAATGGTCATGAATAAGAAAATGTGTGCTTCGTTCATAATGCTATAATAACCAATTATCCCCTCAAAGTGTATCTGCAATAATAAGATCCAGGAAGTTTATGGGTGAGACCCCTAAGCCATTCTTTCCCACGTCTAAACATGCTGAGTGACAACTCACTATGTAATAGTCATGACTCTTGACGCCCACCTTCAGGAAACAAAAGGTCAGGAGGATGACACAAAAGGGACAAATACATGAGTGTATGTGACAGGAAGTCAAAGAAAAGACACTTAATGTATGCAGGCAAATGTCAGACAACTTGATCATAGAGTGTGAAAGTGCTGCTTTACACTCTGAAGTGTCAGAGGCGGATCTTGTTGGATCTGACAGCGCCTGACAGTCGATTCATTTTCTATTGAAAACACAAAGCATTATGATGTTGCTCAAGTCAATTTCATGGTTTATTTCGTCAGTGTGTTTTCAAAGGAACTCTGTAATGTTCCAAACAACTTTAGACAGTTCTACAACACAGAATATCTCTATCTCTGTTCTGAATATTAATTTCATTTTCAGCAGAAATCAGTTTATTGTGTAGATGTTCTAGTTTATCATTTTGTATATTACCCCTCCCCCTGTGACCTACATTAATTCACCAATTTATTGTAGTTTTTAAACTTCAGGAGTAATGATCCAGACATTTTTGGTGCTAATGGACCAGTGATATTACAATAAATCTCCTGTCACATTCAGAGAGCTCTTTGCATTCATGGAATGCTGTAGCATTGTCCCTCTCCCCTTACACACACGTCTGACCAAATCTGGCCATTTTCAAAGGTCAACAAAATTAAGTAATCATCTGTATCATGTTGGCCTTTCACTGAATCTAAATGACAACCATTTACTGGAGCAAATCTTAAAGGTTACCTGTAGGGAAAGAGCACACTCAGCTGACAATAAACCCACTACAGTCCACCAGACTTGGGCACTTACACTCTACGGATACATAAAGCCTTAATCTTTAAATCAATATAATGTGAATTCCAGCCACCCACCCACTCCCCTAACCGCTTACAGGCCTGACTACGACTAGCGCTGTAATATTTATCACATTCCATTCACATGTCCCATTCAGAGCCTAAAGTAATTTGTGCTGGCACATTCAACTGGACTAATGTATCAAGGCAATGACACAAAAGACTTAATATGGGACAGAGGCCCAAATTGTAATGAATCACAATTCTGATAAAGGCCTCAAGGGTCACTGGACCAAATTCATATAAGAGCTGCGCTACTTTTATGTGGAGCATTGCAGCACAACAACCTGCATTTTATTCATTGAGAACTAAAAGCCCTCATTGTATTTAAATTAAATCACAGTCATTCTCTTCACCACAAACACACCTCTTCATGTAAATTAAGCTCATTATAAATATAACTTTACCCTCAAAACCTGCTGCAATTAACTGAAATTTCATTTAAGAAAAATTATCAACTATCCATTATGACACTAAAATGCTGTGGACAAAAACACAGTCTGTGTTACAGATGCCAACTAACACTTTGTAACTGATAATTATGATGTGATCGCTGAAGAGAGTGAAAAATCAGTCATGCTGTGAACAAGTAGGAGGGACCAAGACATCACTGTTCAACTTGGGCTGTGGACCTTATTTCATCATAATTAACCAGTGAAATGACTAATAGAGTTCATCAATCCGCCACACACCTTTTTGTGTGTGTGGTCATTTGCATACAGTAATGAATCTGTAAAAAGCAAGAAGGGAGGGATGTAAGTGTCATTATCTACATATTGTAATTTTGTTGCAAGATGGTCCAAGGCATTTTTCAAAGCAAAAAATACTAATGGCAAATAATATCCCTGGGGAGAATGGGAGTGAGACATGCTCTCGGTATAAATGCACATTTTCAGGCTAAAGTATTCATTTATTTGTTATTATGCAATGAATTACTAGAAGTCTGAATTTAATTCATTCTAAAGCATTGCAAACACAACATTTATTTTATTTATTAATACTTGATAAAATAAATATTTTTTTTTTAATGGAATAGCATCAGGTATCAAATTACTTCCTCTTATATTTCTATTAAAAGTTACCAGCTTCCTGAAATAATGCATTCATTTCCATTCTTAATAATAAGGTTGAATTCTTGAGCACTGAGTTTCAGATGAGTTTAGAAAGTAACAGGACTGAGAATGATACACATGTTGTGCCAGAGAGGTTAATTGGATAGGCAATATCTCTCTCTGGAAGGCAAATGTACATGAGTACTTTTCTCTTGTGGATCTGCAAAGCAGCTCACAACTTGATTGATTTCCGCTCTGGTAATGGAATGACTTTAATGTATGTGACTTGAGCCTTACAATTAAAGCTGATGCAAAACATCAATCAACACCGACTACATTTGTTTTAAAACAAGATCACTTTTTTCCTTATCAGTGCAAAAGAGACTCAAATTACTCTGTTGATTTTGATCTTGTGTTGTACATCATTAGATCCTCTTAAGTGTCTATTAATATATATATATATATATATATATATTTTTGTGGATACAATAAAAACAATGTGTTCACAGTTTTATGTGAAAGATTAGGCAGGATGATTTTCAGATCATTGTGAAGAAAAAACTCTAGGCCACAACATCCATTAGACAAAAGTAATGTGGACGCATATATATCGTATGTGTTTTGTGGCCTTATTTCAAAAACTTTCATTTTTAGTTTTTTCAATAACCACACATAAACAATATTCTCTCAAAAATACAAACATGTATATACATGTTGCTCACATATTATGGTAGCCCTGTTTGTGCTAAATTTCACCTGTGCCATTAATACGTTTATAAGCAACTGAAATACACCTTGGACCCCAGAGGGTTAATTGGCCTGTGGGAACCATAGATATCCATAATAAAGGCTAGATGTCTCGTCCACGCTGCTGGCAATGCTGGCACACATGGCGGCCATCTTGTCACAGGCACCTCGCTCACTCGTAACGCTGTGTTTTTAATGGTGCATGTACTTTTTAAATAAATATAACTTGCTCAATTTTCTACCGATTTTCAAACAGGTTGGTTTGTTCTAAACGTCAGAGATGTAGTTATGACACTGCTTACTTATGAGTAATAAGTGTATAAATAAATAATCATCCAGAATTATAGCCATGTTAATAACGTTTGTAAGAAACCAAACCATTTGTAAATCTGTCAAGTTTTCCACGGGATAAGTGTATTTGTGTTCGTGCTGATCACTCATCTTACATCAGCTTGGCTGTGACAAGATGGCCGCCGGTGATGAATTATATTTTTTACTCAACCCGTGGTGGAAACGGGCTTCCATAAATGTAAAAAGCCAAGGCTGGATCAAAATCATGCAGGGACCATTCCTGACAACCAGTTTCATACTCTGTATCAATGTTTCAATTTCATGTCCATTCGTTTATTTAGAAAATAGCAGTGGTATAATGTACAGTCAGATACTGTAATCATTAACACAAAATAAACCATCATCAAGGTAGCATTTTAGATAATCAGGACCCTAGATTAGATTTGTATGTTGAGTGAAAGGTTTCCACGTCAGGTAAAATAATCTTTCTTAAACTTTTATACAGTCATAAACATAAAAACATTTAAAAAAAATCTTGGACAGATCAAACCAGCCGATTCAAGTATTTGGGAGAAAATACAGTCCATTTAGCTGCTGGCTGTAATGCACTGTAACAAAACAAATTGAAGCATCAAATCCAGCATCCAGGTGTTAACAGACTGCCTTGTTCAACATCCCCGGAGACCTTTTCACAATACCCCAAGAAATGATCAGAGCAGTGTCTGTGTTGAGGAGTTGGGCTAAATCCTCATGTGATGGGAGGATGCCCGACAGCTATGCAAATGTAACACCTCTTTATGAAAGTGGGGGGTAATTAAGCATAGCAAATTGTTTCTGATGTATAGAGAATGTGTTCAAGGTCTCCTCCCCCATTTTCTTTCCCTCACCTTCGTACTCCACTCACAATACACACCTGCTTAGTCATTGCTGTAAAAGACTGGCATAACCTTTGCATGTTTAATAACTTTGATCAAATATGTTGATTACATCTGCCTTATGATTGCAAATATACAAAATAATTATAGCTCAAATGAAACCACAATGACTGTTTGTAGAAACAACAGTTAAGTTGATTCACTAAAGCACCACTGACGTTATACATACACTTCATCAGTCTGTGAACAACAGAAGACAGGGACTAATGCAGTTAGTATATGATTCATCGTTAAAAGATTCTTATCTCAATTCATTTTCTGTTTTTCTGTATTACAAATATTCAAATTATCACTAAAGTACTGGGACAAAAGTTTATAGTTCAGAAATAAACACTGATGTCTATCTGATGTCTATGATGGATAATTATATGCTGCAAAGTTTTGGAAGATACATACAGTATAAATCCAGGATTCAGTCTCGACATTGCTACATGTCTAAGGGATCGATTTACTGCATAAAGCTGCTTTGTGTTGCGTCTAAACAACTGGCAGGACCAAATAGACCCACACATATGACTTAATTTGACAAGCATTAATATTGTGTCAGCCAAGTAGTGGACCAGTATGTTATATTGTATGATTATACGAAGGAACACACGCCTCATATGCTTCAGGAAATCGAAGCAATGAACTCTCCACCCACAGCAATCGTTTCATTACTCTTATCTATAGCATGTCAGCAGATTCACCTGCAGCAGACTTGCTCTACTGTCAAGATCGCTGGCTCTGAAGCTGACTCGCCTCATCTCCATATCACATACCAGCTTTGCTGAAAATTTCTTATATAATTAAACATATAGATGTTGACTCAGCAAAAGCATTCACATTTAGTAGAACGATGCACATATGCCAGTGGGCTTTGTATTTAATGTTCGCTGACTAGAGAATGATTTATGAAAACAACTTACCGGGAATACAGTAAATGTAACAGCAGTGGGATCCACTCAATTGGCTGTCTTTAGCTATTACCGCGATTACATTCACTAGAATCAATAGAGGGGCAGTGACATATCCACCATCCATTTCCCACAGAGTTGTATCATCCCAAAAAAAAAAAAAAAAAAAAAAAAAAAAAGAAACCGGCAAGCATAACTCATCTTTGTGTCATTTCAAACATGTATGATTAATTATTTTGCGGAACACAAAATAAATTTTTATGAATATGGAGTCTATACTATATTGGAGCTCATTGGCTTTATTTGTATATATATATATATAAAAATATTATAACTATTTTGTGTTCCACATAAAAATGTAGCTATTTTAACCCAACCCCTTTAAAGACCATTATAAATTGCCAAGAAATACCACAGTATTATACAATCAAAGAATTGGTAAAACTATTGGTAAACTGCTATACGAATAATTGAAATCAATATCAGTTCTATATTATTTTATATATCAATATAGAGCCTCACCTGTGATGAAAGATTCTTCTCTTTGGATAAGAAACTAGATTTAACTGATCTACGTCTTAAAATGTATTTTGGCCCTCACTGTCAAGTAATTTCAAAAAGCATATCTAGAATGACAAACAGAGAGTGTTTAGTATGTCTAATCAATGCTCAGTTGGAGAGAAAACCCTTGATGGAAAGTCTGCCAAGACATCACACTTTCAACCATCCATCCTCAAATGACTTTGATTGAGAGGATCTGGTGGCCAGCAAGATGAAGAGAGGCCAATAAATTACTTCAGATTACAGTGATGTCTAAGCAGTCTGACAAAAACAAACTCCTACCCCTGCTATCAAAAGCCATTAGCAAGCAGTTAATATAAATTTGATGATAAACACACAGCCTCAATTTCCAACATCTTTCCGGTCCACTTTTTTGGCAGAAAGATGTAAGATGACTGAATAAAAGCACAATGTTCTGTAAAGTACTACTGAATGACATGTTCATTGATGACAAGAACTGGATAATATTATGTTACAAACAAGAACCAAAATGATTCATTGCTTAATATTTGACTTGATATTTACTTTAAGTGACAGACATTAATAAAAAATGGATGAAGTTTGGTTTACATTTTAATGTATCATTTTGTAAACAAACAAACAAAAATAAAATTTACAGAGAGTATTCAACAAACAAGACTGCAACACTTTCACATAAAAGCATGCTTTTAAATTTTAGCTGCTCAGGCCAAGATTTGATGCTTAGTAAATAGTAGTAATTGGTCTGGATTCAGTTGTTTTCAATAAAGTTTCATTCTGATTTTGGCACATGTGCAGTTTAATGTATACAATAATGGCATTTTCTCAAATGTCAAAAATAAATAAATAAATAAAAACTCTTCCTGGTGAGTATAGCTATTACAGCCCACTCACCCTTGGAGTTAAGTACTGTGGTATTACAAATTTTCTTAACATGTTTAATTTACATTTCCAATACAATAGTGTTTTAGATGGAACACCTGCTTTTTTTAATTACTGAAACCGTTTGCCTTGGCGTTCTAGGGTCTCGTGCATTTACATTTGCTTTGGTTCAGTGTCTCTGGGAGAAAGAAATAAAAAATGTGTTTCTCTGCATTTCATGTGCTGATCATAAAGCTGCAGTCCATAGCTTTTTTGGGTTAAAAATCATCCAAAATACATATTTGAGAAAATACATAACCTAGCCATAGTCATAGCCATACATAACCATACATAACCTAGCCATAGCCATACATAACCATAGTCTCCTCAAACATTGTGTTCATCCGTGCTGTGCCGTGTCGAGGGTGTCGAAGTACAACTCATGTAAAGTTGATAATTCCATGAATGACTGCAATTGCAGATTTCAAACAGAGATGGAGACAAAGAGGAAAAATGCCAGACTGCAGCTTTAACATCATATTTTATCATATCATATTTTGGTGTGAACAGCTGCTAAACTGTGGCTCCCTAGCGATTCCTTGTTAATGCAGAGAAAGAAATAAGTCGAGCGGCCCTTAAGGAATTAATGTTAACCAAATTCGAAGCCCAAGATACAGTGCAGCGGAGGAAAAATAATAAATAAGCAGAATCTTGAGAAACGGACACAGAACGTAACAATATTTTAAGTTGTGGCTCGTATTGTGTGGTGATTGGAGATATGAAATAAGCCCAAGCAATTGCTGCACAGTATATGATAGGTGTAAAGCTATCGCTCGAGGAGCTGTGCTGTCTTGCGTGGCCTTAGATGGCCTCAGGGCAGCAGGACTTGACTCACTACCAGCCTTGTGCTCATGGAGAGAGAGAGAGAGAGAGAGAGAGAGAGAGAGAGAGAGAGAGAGAGAGAGAGAGAGAGAGAGAGAGAGAGAGAGAGAGAGAACTTTCAAGTAGAACAGAGTCAAACTAACCATGGAAGCTATCATATCTTCACCCGACAGAGAAGAAAACGATTTCTTCAACGCTTGACACTCACGGAACCATCAAAACCCTTTTTCAGGAACTTCAAGAAATGTTTTCCCGGCAAAGTATACATTTAAAGGAGAACTCCGGTCAATTTTAACATTGAGATTTTTTTTTTTTTTGTAAATTTGGAGTGCTGTCAGTACACAACAACAAAAATCTGTGTTTCTTATACCGTGTTATCTAAGTGCACAGCCATTTGAGTGAATTTATGAGTGAACACGGTGAATCTGACTGCAGTAGATGTGAAAGGTATGAATAAAAATTATGTTTATTCAGCCAGCTCACATACCTGTATTTACTTCCTGTTTTCGGTGGAAGTCCACAGTAGTCGATTGTCGAATTCTCCACTGTTGCTTAGTTACCAATGATCGCGCACACAAACTTGATAATAACCTAGGGTTTTTTTTGTACTACAATGATCTCGTGAATTTTGCATTCAAACGATGGCGATTTCCTAGGAATGTAACAGTGTTGTTATACTGACAATGCCAAGCAGCTTGGAGTAGAAGCCTATGACATTCAGTAGCACAAGTGTTTGATTTGGATTAGACTTGCACAGTGATGTTTGAATATGGAGTGAGGTGAAGGTGCACAGGCTGAAAGAGAGTCTGCATTAGCCTATTTTTTGATATGCTCTGACTTGAGCACCAGGAGAGTTCTAATTGGCTGAGGCATAGGTGAAGATGCCTGCCGCCTTTGACACTATGAGTATAGTTGGAGATCTACACAAGACTATTGACATTCTAAAGTAACAGAGCTGTGCAAAATTCAAATTTAATTTAAATGAAATTGGTCACATTGCACAGGAAGTTGATTTGAAATTTGAGCTAGAACGAGAGAAAGATCAAATATATATATATATATATATATATATATATAATCATTCAACACAGGAAATGTTTTCTGGAAATGTTCTTCCACCAATAAAAATGTAATATAATAATAAACTCGTGGCTTTTTGTTTTTGAAAAAAATATGTTAACAAAGGCTGCCTTTATTTTATCAAAAAACAAAAAAAGTATTATTATGGAAAATGACTATAATTTAAAATAAATGTTGCTTTCCCTAGTTGTATTGATCCAATACACAGAAATCTAGCTGAAGAAGTGCTCAAGAACCCATTAGAAATTACAATGATCCTCCTCTGATATTTGTCTATATTGAAAAAAATAAAGCAAAGTTAAACGGTAGCAGTCTAGGTTGTTAATATGGAATATCCAAAGCTTCCCTGAAGAGGTGCAGAATTCTGATGAGCCAGCTGAGAGGATGCAGAATCGCAGGTTATTAAAAGCCTCCGCTGAGATGCCGAGTGGGTGTTTTTCAACCAAGCATGCTTTTAACAACAAATGCATCACACTCTCAGATATTCATGCATATGCGCACATGCAAACGCTTAGCCACATACTGTTCCTTTTCAAACTAATCCTTGGGAAGATCATTCTTTTTGTCTATTATGTAAGATGTAACTAAAACTGTAATTTCTAAACGAGGCTCGCACAGTAAATATTCGTCAATCCGATGTTAAAATGACGCGTGATGAGCATGAGACTGAGCATGATGCATCACTTTCTGTCACAAGTAACGCCACCGAATGCGTTCAGACAATGCAGCTATTTCCGTTTATGTAGAGGACATGTATGAGTACACAATGTGTGAAACACCCACACAGACACAACTCATTAGTGATGGTATTTCATGTGGTGGGGGTCTAGTGATTTTCCAACGCATTCTCATCCTAGGGCGTCATAGTGACACTTTTGAAATTTCGTCTAAATCCAACGCACATGGCACCCTTTAGTGTCAATGTAACATGCACAGAGCTTTGTTCGGTTATGGTAGGATTCGTTCTGGGGTAGTATTTTTTGTTAGACCACTAGGAGGTGCCCTCTGGCCTATATATATATCTGCCTCTCATATTGATGGTAAAGGGTGCCATGTGCGTTGGATGTTGACGAAATGTCAAAAGCGTCAGTATATGACGCCTTGGGATGAGAACGGGCTGGATTATCAATGGTTTGCGAACATCAAGGGTTAATTGCATCTCTTTCTTTCTCCCAATTTCTGTTCAAACACCATCCCCTGAAGTTAGCACATTTTTCTATTTCTGTGTATCCTGTGGTGTTTTTGATGTTATCCCTGATTATCAATGGAAGATAATGCAGCAGTTTCAGAGTCGTAACCATCTAAACGCTTTTGACATTTTCCTGAATAGCGTTTGCTGTATTGTCTGGAGTCTGCATGACTTTCATTTACCCATAACTACTCTCATGTTCGCTCTCCAAGATAGTCCTGTGGAGTAGAAAAGAGCAAGTAAGTCTTTGAAGTAGTGCCATTGACAAGGAACATCCCATTAATGATAACGGTGGACCATGTTGTGTGAATCTCCTACCCCTGAAGGACAACACTAGCCGTGGGCTGCAAACTAGCTTTTACTGTACCTGGAATGTCTCATTAATTTCTCATTATATCAGTGATGGACTCAGCAGGTGGGAGAAGCATCGTGGTATTAAGTGGGATGTGACAGAGTCAAAATGAAATGCTAAATGTCCATGTTTTGAATTTTTACGGACCCCGGACAGAAAATGAATACAAATACGAGGAAGCGCCCACTCGACGGTCTCGGTTAAGAATGAGATATTCATTTCTCCTCCATAAGAGGATCTGGTCATAATGGATAATGGATGGATAAGTATTTGTTTTGCAGATGATTTTTTTAAAGTGACTTAAAAATCAGAAGTAATATCTCACAAGTCAACAATATCACTGCATTGATTATTTCTCAATAGAAATGAGTCATACGTTGAAAAAGACTTGAGAATCAACTGTTTCAAAACAACATTTTTATTCTTCCCAGCAACCACTGAACCAAACAAACAAGATTGTGGGATATCATGGGCAGTGGAGGATACAATGCTGCCTTCAAAGACCAGCCAGATGAAGACATCTCAGTTGACAAGATGTTATGCACATTGAATCTGAATATGTTTTGATTTTCTCCTTATACTGCCTGTGAAAGTAGCACCTTTTAGACAACCAAAGTGTGCAGTACTGGGTTACTTAAGGACCAGGACTGCAAACTACTGCTCAAATCACCAAACCTTGACTCTATATAGCCACAATACACATTATTTAATCAACACATCAAATAAAATATACAGTGAATGCACTCCCCCCCCCCCCCCCCCCTGTTCTATTGCATTGTAATATAGCAAACAAAACAGAACACAACACAATACAACTGATTAAGGCTTAATGATTCTGGAAATGAATGCTGTCTAATTATATTTCTCCATTTGCTTTCTAATAACACTTGCAAAATCATTGACCTAGAGGTTTCATTTGGTTTTCTTTAAAGGAGGCCCATGTAGACTTTCTAGGAAGGAAAGGATCTTGTTTTTACACATAACTAGTAATGTGCTTGTGTGACTAACAGTCTAAATCTGTAAATAAAACCATAGCTGCGGCACAGACACTGTGTCAGCGTAGAGAACGCCTGGCTGCTGTTCACACGCTGCCTGGTATGCAGGTGGAGAGGAGGCCTGTCTTCACATCCCCTGCCAGGTTTGTGTCTGCAAGCCTGCTACCTCTCGTCTCGGCACGTCTGCCCACAGACTTCTCCATGTTATTTTATCCCTTGCCATCTTGCTCCCTCCCTCACGGCAAATTCAGTTCATTCACGTGCCCATTAGGGGTCACTTCGGTGGCTCAGCTCAGTTCTCTTTCACTGCTTATTATCCTGAATGGTGATAGACACAGTATGTCAAAATGCACATTCATAAATTAAAATAAATAAATGAATGAAAATGTTTAAATTTATGATCATGAATCACAAACTAAATGGTCCATTGCCTTGTTCCATTAAGATTTATACATTGTCTTATTAAGCTTTTTTTAAGATTTAAGCTTAAAGCTGCAATTTGTAGCTTTTTGGGTTAAAAATGATCCAAAATACATATTTGAGAAAATATAACCTGCCAGTGTTCACTTGATATAATTAAACTTATCAATTTTATAGCGGATCCAGCAAGGTTCAAACGATAATCACCAGTGACAACAGATTCACCAGTTGTAAAATGCAAAAGACTTTGTTCGGATTTCGGAGTGACTACAGAAAAAAAGAGACTGCAACCGGACCCATAATATCGGACGGACATTACAGTCGCGCAAAGCTGATGTTGTTAACATTAACAATTTGAGAACAAATATATAATTTGCAGTTTTGCGTGATAAGATAAGCGATTGTTATATTTAATCAGCGCGATTTACTGCAATGTCAGAACCAGAACAAAAGTGGATGTTACTTACTTGTTCAGATGATATTTTTCGGTGAAAATGATTCTGCTGGTCATACTTCCAAAAATAATAATCTGTGATTCTGAATAACAGTTTCCACACCGGCACAGTGACTGACAGCCTCACATCTCCTCAAACATTGTGTTCATCCACGCTGTGCTGTGTCTGGAAGTAGCCTACAACTGTAAAGTCGATATTTCAGCGAATGACTGCAATTGCATATTTCGAACAGAGATGGCGACAAAGAGGAAAAGCTGCAGACTGCAGCTTTAAATTATAATAAGAAAAATATGTAAGAATTATTCAATTCAAATGGAATTTTACTATACAGTTGAAATATGTAAATCTTAAGAAAATTAAACAAATAATCCCCTAGATTACTTTATCTCTAGATGGAGCCTTCACTCACAAAAAGGTTGGAGAACGCTAGGATGAATGTTTGATTGTTAATAGCTTACTTTTTTACAGAAAAATCTTTACTGACAAGTAGGTGATGTTTAAAAAGGGATCATTTCTGACAGAGGGGCAGAATGAGTTTTTTTCCACACATATATTCGAGGGGATTTGTGCAAGGACATTAAAACGTTAAAAGAATCCATGTCATGACCCCTTTAACACAGGAATCTGCTATGTCCCAAAAGTCCCTGGCATCGTTGTTCCGAGACACTCGCTCCTGACAAACTATCAAAGCAAAGCCTTTTATCACCCTTCGAAGATTAATTTTGTCTGAGGCTGCTGGATAGCTTCAGGCAGCCATGTTGTCTTTTTTATTATGGAGCAACAGACATGGCTAGGTGCTCAGGGCCTAACTTTAGGAGCTAAGCGGTGCACTTGTAACTCCCAGGAAATGTCTCTAAACAAATTATAATTATAGAGCGGCAGCGACAGACTTCATAAGATGCCATGGTGAATAAATGATCGCCGAGTGAGCCAATTGCATTGAGCCACCTGAGTTGAGAAGGGCTGGACCTCTGGAACATAGATTTAAAGCTTTGGACCCAATTTAAGTAACAACACTCACATCAAAGGCCGAAGAAAACAAGTGTCTCTTTGGTCCCCTAAGCCGGCATACCAACAATGCATCATTTGTGACAGCCAATCAGAAGTGCTCGCTCTTCCCTTGCGCTTTTCCCGAAGTTGTGTCACTGTTGTCACTAGCTGCGAGATGATTAATTGGTTGATTAACCCCGAGGACTCGTTGCTCACTGTGTAATATAATAAGTCATCTTCCCTTCTGTCTGTCAGGACAGAGAGGTAAACATAAATTTTAGAAAGAGAAATTAAATAGTTGCAGGAGAAATCAAAGACTGTTTACTGATTTCTTTTTTAATTATGCTCATGCTATTTTTGAATACAATATTTTTCTTTCCCTCACTCAATACTTGCAATGATAAAAGATGAAAAAGCACAATGCAGTCTGACAAGGTTATGAGCAACAGAAAGTAATGAGAAAAAGAAGAGCAGAGCAATTCATCATTCATCACTACAGAGAGTACTCTCCCAACCTCTCGATCACACTCCAAACTTTATTTTCCCTCTTTCCTGTATCTTTTTTTTCACTCTATTAAAAGATGGGATAATTTTTAAATAAAAATGGTGCTGAGTTTCCAAACAAGGCCTACATATTAATATGACCTTGAAAGCAGCATTATAATCACTGTATGCAATTGTTAATTAATGTCAACTAGGCCCTATACAGGTTGTAAGACTAAAGTCGATCAAAGAGGAGTCTGTAGATTATGGTGTTATCTTGAACCTTCTTGTAGGCTATTTGAAACTTCAGCTTCCTTTTGGCAACCGTTTTGAAAGAAATAAGAAATGTTAGCTGATGTGACATGCAGCGCACTTTACACTGCAAAAACAATCATACAAACAACATTAAAAAATGTTATTGTAGGGTGGGGACTCTCTCCATTGGTTATTGATTAATATGAGCTTGAGATTGATTGTAAAGAAGAAGTAGGGTTTAAGCAGGTGATAAGTCTGGCATATGCCACCTCAAAATTAGGTAAATAAGTAAAATTTTAGAAAATTAAAAAAAAAAAACATGAGCATCACGATACCTGCGAGACATTTTCGATATACGATAGTATCATCATATCGCCCAGTCGTACTGGCAACTGATCCCGGAAAAGATCATTACTAAGACAATTCAAGGTAATTCATGGCAAGAGGTAGCCATAGAATCACTAGGAGTCAAAAACAACTGAAATGGTTAATGAGAGAGCGAGAAACCTCATTAAATGTGGTTATATTTATGTAGAAATGCAGAATTTCATCAAATTTCAACCAAACATGTGCATAAAAAATAAGTATGTTTAAGTTAAGTCCCAAGAGTCATTGTGAGAAAGTTATGTACAGCATCACATTATGAGAAATAGCTAAAGTCGCAAAGTTTTCACATTAAAAAGAGCAGTCTTCCATACTTTTCTAAATTTTACATATAAAATTTAGAATGATAAAAACCATAAGCACTATGTACTCGAGCATCATTAAAATATTCAGAACCAGTTAACAGCAACAAAATGGATTTGTATAGATAATAAACAAAGGAGGAATACACTGGGGATGAATGCACAACCCAATCCAAACTCAAGTTGCATGGTACTGATACAGTAACCTCTGACTGAAACAGTCTCTCTGAAAAAGCCACTAAACTAAACACTGCTGGTAAATCCAGACATACAGCAGCACTTGGGAAGAGCTCATAATAAAAGCCGACAAGACAGGTTCCTGACTCTATTCAACCTTGGACATGCGATAAAGCCAGCCAGAAAGAATGTCAGAGCCCCATTGGCTTCACTAACCTCTAGAGTCAAGCTCCTGTCTGTCACAAAGAACAACTACCCAATGGTTACTGCCAAGGCGACTCCAATAAGCAAAGATAAAGCCCAATTAATTTCCATCACACTGTTCATAATCATAATCACAGAGTGTCTGTCTGGTTTAACAGTGGGTGTTTCTTTTGTTCAACCTCAGTAAGTCAAATAAACACCACTTACTGTGATGCATGTTTGTTTTTTGATCATGTTGGCAACTTCCACTCACTTATCAGCGAATGTTAGTTTGAGCTGTAAGACCATTAGGCTGAAAATCCATACTCGATTTGTTTGATTGTGATCACGCCAGCTCTCATCTATTCATGCATTTGTCCTTTGTGAGGCCCAAGCAGTGCAGCGAAATGTGTTTATCTTTACCCAGTGGTGCAGCACAATCAGAGAAGACTTTTCTCATTCCAGCGGAGGCCCCCTGTCGCTCAATCTATGACCACTGTCAGATCTGTCTCTCTGATGTCCTTTAAAGGCAGAAAAACATGACCTTTGTGTGGGAGCATCTTTATTTGTTAGCTGTCTTTCAATACCAACAAGAAAGGTCAGAGAAGAGGGGTTTAAAGGCACGTCTACAGTTATGAGTAGCACAGGCGGAAAATTCGAGTCAACTTAATCTTTGACTCTTGTCAGTATGAAATTTGATGGAATGTTCACCAATGCCAAATAGTGTTAATATGTTCCAATTTAAGAATGTGCACTGTATGTTTGCAATTCTCTGGAAAAACAAGGCAAAAATCCTTTTTGAATGTCAAATGTTTTATTAGATAAGTTGAGAATTGCAGTGTACTGTTAAAGAGCAATAACAGTGTAACATACAATAACAATAACATATTTGTTAATATACACTTTTTTGTTGTTATTGAACCATTGCTTAGCTTATCTAATGCAAGTTAAAGGGATACTCCACTTTATTTTGGAAATAGGCTCATTTTACAACTCCCCCAGGGTTAGACAGTTGAGTTTTACCATTTTCGAACCCATTCAGCCGATTTTCGTATATTTCGAAGAATATATTTTTTTTCCTACTATGGAAGTCAATGAGACCAGAAGGTTACTGATATACTTCTAAATATCCGAAAATTGGCTGAATGGATTCGAAAACTGTAAAACTCAACTGTTTATCTCTGGGGGAGTGGTAAAAAATCAGACTATTTCCAAAAAAAGAAAAAAAAAAAGAAAAAGGAATTTATCCATTTAACTTTGAATTAGTCCAGCTTGAAAGCAAGTTTTGTGTACCGTGCCTCCTGCTGGAAAACAGATTTCTGTCAAACCAGATTCATTACAATGCAATGTAACAATAACAAACCTTTTACATATTTAAATATATGGCATTTTTCCTATGTAGGTGAACTAAACTTTAACAGATTACTGAGTCACGTGTGCCCTGCTGTATAATCACATATATTTACAAGGAGCTTGCTGAAATCACCAAAGGAGATTGTATTCCACCAGAGAACAGTGATGGACAGGAAATCTGATTTCAGACAAGACAAAAACTGATGGTCCAATGAACCTGTCCCTTCAGTCTGTACAGGGCACGCCAGGCAACAATTGTTCATAAGGGAAAAAAATGGAGATAACGAGTCCTTGAATGGGCATTAAAATGGATTAAAGATAAGTAACAGGATTTGTGCTCACAAGTACACTGGGTGAAATCATTTGAAGTTCATTAATACTGGCAAAGCTGAGATCAAGATGAGCTTGTATTTTGAGCAGCTATAACAAGCTGTTTACACTGAGGGGAAAATCATTAGAAATCAATAAAATAAGACAAGGAATATAAATCAACAAAACACAATAAAAAGAAAACAAATATTAAATTATTTATATAGGCTCCCCCTAATATCTGTTTAAATCAGACCAATTTGACCCTGCAATTCATGTGAGGTTTCTTCCTCTCCCCCAGTGCCATTGCTCATCAAACAGATATTTCCACTTCAAACGTATTTGTTGAGCCAGAGTTGAAGTGTTGGTGTGGTCATGATGCTCAAGCAAAAGAGTAGGGATACACAATCCACATTTTTTTTTTTTTACTTCTGATCCGATCCCTATACCTGAATTTGGATATCAGCCGATACCGGTTCTATTCCGATATCCGGGGCTATGTTTACTTTAATATTATTATTATCATTATTGTTGATTTTAAATTATGCCTCTCAACAGGCAAGTGTGATATGTACGTATGCATGCATGTATGACGCAAAAGGCAACTTTAAGTAAGTATAAGGTCAGAAAAGGAAGTTAGAAAAACAGGAAAATCCCATTCTAAAAAAAACAAAAAACAAATATGTAACTGTTAGGGTTTCTAAATTGATTGTCATGCCAATATTTATTACCTTCCCAAAATTTCAAATACTTGAGTCTTGAAATATACGAAAAGTGCAAGTGTAAACATTTAACACACTATCAAATAAAACAGTTTGCATCTGAACAGCAAAAATCATTGGTAACGCTTCCTTTTAAAGTCCAGTTACCCATGTAAATACTATGTAGTTCTTTTAGTAACTACAATTACTGGGTAATAACTAGTACTAACCCTGAACCTACCCCTAAACCTACCCCTGTTTCATGTTCTTACCTTATATTAGCCAGTACTTTATAGGTAAGTACACTGTACGTACTGGACTGTGGCTCTTGTAGCATAAGCAACAACAACAACATAGAAGAGTGCAATAACTGTAAACATCTTAAGAAACGTCTTAATATTTTAACGATCTGAAATGCAATTATCAAGCGCAAAGCGCAAGTAACTTTGCGGGCGCTGTTGCTATTTTACTGGCGGGATAAATGACTCTTGCAAAATATTTGTATGAAATGTGAAATATTTCCACACAGCGGACATAATGCTGCTCAAAGCTTTCCTCAGTGTTGCCAACTATTTTCAAAGGAAAGTAGCTAAGGCCTTCCATAAATGTCGCTAAATGTCGCTAGATGACGTCATACGTCACTTAGCATATTAATGACATAATCACATCGTACTTTTCTGCGTTTTCTCTCTAAATTAATGGTCTATTTAATATAATATTGCAAAATGTCAAATAAACCTGTTCTCATTTCCTATATGTTTTTTTTTTTTGTCAGACAATAGAACTAGTAGCTATAACAGTGAATGATTACATTTATTATAGGCCTATGTGGAACTATCTTATCTGAATTGAGAGAGTTAGGGAACCAGATGAACTAAGCTCCTTTCACCCATTCACTGAACGGGGAGACGCAGCTAGAGAGAATGATGACAGGGAGAAAGCAAGACCTCGCGCTCGCAAGATAGTACTGGCAACATTTGGAGGTTACTGAGGTCTGTCCAAAAACGTCGCTTAAATTGTCATATTTTTTTTCTGCCATATGAGAAAAAAAAAAAACCCACTTCAGCTTTAAATTGTGTCCAGCTTGAGAGCCCCTCCTCATTAATTTCCTTCAAGCCATCAGTCATTTAAACAAATGGAGAGGTCTAGTTTCCCACTGGCCCACTAGCAGTGGTTTCGTCATTAAGAAATGATTATGATTCTTAATAACTCGTATGCCTTTTAAGCTCGTATAGAGGCAGAGAGCAATTAAAATTACCTCCTCTTGTTAACTTTTATTTCTGAGGATCTATGCACATGTAGAAAAGGAAGACTACTATATTGTGTTCTGCTCAATCAAATCTTAAAAAGAAAAGTCATGCACCAATCTGGGATGCCACTTTGATTTGTCCAAGTCTGTCTGAGTCTGAGACTAAAGCTAAGAGACAAGTCCAATCTGGAGATAATGTCATACATAGAAGCTGGAACAAACACTAAATTTACTTTTTATGTTCCATCTTGTTTTGTTGGAGCTCCACAGAGGCTTTTTTATTCCCCATTGATTCCTGCAACTCACTGCATCTGCTAGTGGATAAAAAAGGTCTTAAAAACAAAGGAAATGTTCTGTAATTAATGGCTATACACAAAACGTGTGGGATACAGAGTGCAGAATAGCAACACAACGCACCTGTGGCAACATGAGGTTGTTAATCCAACAGCAGCCTTGGCCATTTCCTCTAGTTCATTCAGCAGAATAGTGTCTTCAAATGGCCATTTTTGCATCTTACTCACTAGGCTTGTTTGAGATACGCCTTGCCTCACCTGAAAGGTATGCGAGAGTAGGCGGCTGCAGTGAGGGGAGGAGTGAACAAAAGTGCAGACAAGCCAGACAGCTCTCTCTTCTCGCAGTGGATCTAACACCTGCAAGATCAAAGATGGATATCACATCACGATCAGAGTAAACGCATCTGCTCTAGTGAGAGTTTGGGAATATCCACATATAATTTATACACATAAAACATGATATCAGAGTTTTAAAATCAAACATTTTAAAAGAGAACAATACATCACGGTGGTTTAAACTAATGAGCATTAAGCTTTGTCATCAGTAAGTCGTTTCCCATGATGCTTTTGATCAGTGAAGTCAGTGGAGAGCAACTACACACTTTGGCAGAATCCCACACATGTACCGGCATGCATCTCGTGGTGATCACCAGTGATCAGTTCTGCGTAGATTTTGCTCATCTCAAACAAGCCTTATGCTGGTTGCCATTTAATCACGCCGTCAAAAACTTTAAAAAATATTTTCCGCCTGACAATTTCGTTCGCCAAACATTCGGTGCATCCCTAAAATTTACTGTCCATAAGATCTTTTTAAATTCCCAAGTATTAGCCTGACTTAAGTCTCAATGTGCCCTTGGCATTTAGTGTTCATATCCAGGGAGGTTATTATGGCCATTTTTTTTTTACTCTTATATGTTTTGAAACCTCAGTCAAGGTCATACTCGTATTAGTGAGTGCGTTTTGACTGCAGTGTAAGGCTTATATCATCAGATCATATTTTTAAGTTAAGCCTCTTGCAGTTTTGCACTCTAAAAAATAAAACATTGGGCCACAATTTTTTTTTTTGGAAAAAAAAAAAAAAACTAGAATTTTTAGGGGTTGGCATTCATACGTGTGAACCTGGTCAGACTAACCAGCATAAGAAAGAAAAGAACCTCAATGGGCATAGGCCTGGAGTTAGATGGCGAAGTGCTTGTGAGAAAACTGCATGGGACACGATAAACACAGATCTAAGCAAGGTGAGCAAAAACATTAATTTATTTTTGACTGATGAAAGAAAGACATGGACGTCATGATGAATGAGTTCGAACAGGAGAGTCACGAATGCTCATCACAGAACAGAGCAAGGTGAACAAAAACATTAATTTATTTTTGACTGATGAAAGAAAGACACGGACATCTTGGATGACATGGGGGTGAGCAAATTATCAGCAAAGTTTTTTTTTTTTATTAAAGTGAACTAATCCTTTAACTAGAACAGTAGAAAAAAATCTGGATAAATTTGGGGACATAATTTACGCACATGGAAGTGAGAGGTTTGGTAAAAGAGCAAAACAAAGTCAGAAGGAATGACTCAATCTCTTACAAAGGGCCATAAAAGATAAGCTGGCAAAATTACTCTGAGATGAGCGCCTACGGAAATGCTACAAAAAGAAATGCGCAAGGGCTAATTTCTATGAAGACCCATTCAAATTCGTAAATAAGTTATACCAGTGAGAAGAAAGGAATTTTAAAAGCATCTAGGTTTGAACTAATGAGGTATTTGGAGGAAACAAGCCTTTATACACATGCTTATTTTTCCACCTGAAATCCCCCAGAAATTAGGTGTCGCTACAGAGCCTTGCAGTCTCTGTGCAGTAAGAAGCAGTTAAAATCAAATGATTTCAACAAAATCTGAGGAACATAAGGATGGAGTGTGTGTGTGTGTGTGTGTGTGTGTGTGTGGATGCCTGAGGGAAAACAGCAAGATGACAAACACCTTCTGAAAGCTCGCTAAGTTTATTTAGAGGCATGAGGGGGAGGTCAAATTCTGGCAACTGAACAGCAAAAAAAAGCAGAACTTCAGATAGTAATATTAATATTAATTAGAACCATTTGTTTAAATTAACAGTAGCACTAAATCCTTAAAAGTGCAAACAGCAGCATTTGTAGGCTACATTCTCCCAAGACACAAAAGATGTACCCAGAAGCTTTATGAGGAGGAACAGTGTTATAAAATTAAGTAAAACCCTGTGCAAAATGAAGTAAAACCCTGTAACAGAATGCATATGTAAAAATATAATATGAGAATATGTAAAAAAAATAATAAAATAAAATAAATATGTAAAAGTTAAAAACCACTTTGTTTACTTTTTACGTCAATGTATCTAGAGTTTCAAGACCGTTCACATACTGACATCTATGAAAAGTTGTTGAAATGCAGAAAAAAAAAGACAAAATAATAAAAGGAGTAGCCAAACCATTGCAAACAAAAATATATAACGGAAAGTTTTACATCCAAATTCACTGTAGAATAGGTGACTTCTAGGCAAAAGAGAGAAGATAAGTGTGTGTCTCTCTCACAAATGGTATCATCTATTATGTGACCTATTTTACAAAAGAAGTTTACTGGCTGCAGATGGGCTCATAAATTTCCGAAACGGACAAGCCAAAGATAGACCCACTCTTACATATGCTCTCGAGGCAATGGCTGTAAATTGTGGCTCTTAAACGCATCTGTACCGCATGTTGCCAATAAGCCTGCCTGCATAAACTTATAACAATGGCAACAACAGAGACTTCATCTATCTTGATCTCTCAAGTACATGTTCCCTGTCACAGCAATCAGGAAAAATCACATAATATGAACATCCCTTTAAAGTGCCTGTCTGAAGTATAAAAATAAATCAATGTCTGAAATTATTTAATGTCAGAATGTACTTAAAATAGTGTTTCTGTTTTATCTCAATACATTAGATCTTCAAACTATCACTTGAGGACATAGAACAACTGTACCTGCAGGTTGTGGCTGACCAGATGGAAAGCGTCAGCAATGTCATTGAAGTAATGATCAGTCAGCTGTTGCCAAATGAAGCAATCCCCTTTAATGATAAAGCTCCTTTAATGAGGTGCTAATGTAAAACATGGTGGTCTACTCACAGAACATCATGCCTTCATTATGCTCTCCTTCAGGAGATACATAAAAAACCAACAACTGAAAGGTCGCAGTCTCATCCCAAGAAGTCATATAACTGACGTCTTGGGACGTCTTTTGACCATACGCCAACATCCGCCTTTTTAGGATACCCTTAAATGTCGGTTAGATGACATTGTTGGATCCTAACCCTACCCCAGACCTAAACCTAACCCGACTGGTGTTTTTACAGTATGAGTTTACATACCTAATCTCAAATATCCCGATCAGATTACAGTCTAATGTGATCACAAGATGAAAAACAGCGGAAATTGGTTGCATTACTGTGTATCCAGCTTCTGCGGCCAGTAAAAAAAAAAAAAAAAAAAAAAAAGAAAAAAAGTAAATTTGCACTTAGCAGCAGTGGATTTTGCCTGCAGATCAATAAATCAAACTCCTTTAAAGGAGAAAAGAAGAGGATCTCTGGTGCATCCCTACTGCACGCAAAAAAGAGTAGACTGCTTTACACTGGCAAGTTCAGCTCTAAAACCATGCTGCATATCAGATGTATAAAGATGCAACACTACGTACAGAAAAGGTTTACATGGATTTTTCAAACGGAATTTTAAATGGATAGTTCAAATAGTATTTAACACAAATTTAAATTCCGTCATTATTTACTCTGCCTTGTTGTTCGAAACCTGTATGACTTTTTAAAGTTGTCAAGTCACCTTCATTTATAGAGTGCTTTATACAATACAGATTGTTTCAAAAACAGGAACATGGGAAGCGCATGACGCGTCAATAGTGGTGCAGCTTTGAAAAGAAGTTTTCCACACCACTCGCTTTTTTTAAGGTCTTTGAAGGAAAACCAAATGCTAAATTATGGGAAATCATCGAAAATGTGAACTCAGGCCACACTAGTTCATTCTCGGTGGGACATAGGATGTTGGCATACTTGTGTTTATTACCATGCAAGGCCTCATTTAGTAAAGTCAGTACAGTCAAGTCAATTATAATAAGTTTCGCCAACCAAGCAAGCCAAATGCAACAGTGGCCAGGAAGAATGATCTGACTTTCATTGTATAAACGAAAAAACTACACTCACACAAAAACACCTATTTTTAGATAAACATTCTCTTTAACCGTACTGAGGCTAATTACCTCCAATCGCGTAATAATGTACCAATATGTAATTATGGGTCTTGAATGTGGAGCAAGGTCCATAATTCTTTATCTAGTAAGCAGCACAGTCTGACCTTTCCTAATAGGAGGTTAAAATCTGTGAGAGAGATGTGAAGTGGAATTATTCAAACAGTTGATTGAGGTTTGCAGTTTATGCTGACAGTGTTGAAGTGGATGCTTTAATTTTCAGATATGCTTCGTCAGAACTTTCCTGATCAGCAGCAGCGTTAGCATAGCCACGCAGGCGATTCCTTTGAAATTCCATAGAGTGGATGTCACTAAAAGGTGCACAACCTCCATTTGCTGCTTCTCAGCCCTCCTTGGCGAGAAGCAATTCTCTGTAGAAATGTATAACGGTTTCTTCAAGCAGAGTCTAAATATGTGCCCTACATTTTTGAAAAGGTATAGCAGAAGTCATATGAGGTAAGCATGCATACTCCTAGGTAATGGGGGTTGTCTTTTAACTCCCCAACGTGACAGGTAACTACGGTGACGCATTGCTATTTTTGTCGACTCAATTAGATCTTATGTTGTTATTACGACATAATGTCGGAATAACGAGATGTTATGTCGTTAAAACAACATATATTCCTTGTAATAACGAGATGTTATGTCATTAAAACTACAATGTTCGGCAACCGATGTTGAGGGTCGTCTGATTTATAGACGCCACAAAATCAAACGCTCAATTTCAGGGGAAAACATAGAATATTTATATATATATATATATATATATATATATATATATATATATATATATATATATATATATATTTTATCATTATATGATGGTTATGTTCAGACATTGCTAACACACATTTCAGTATAATCAACTTTAAAAAGTGCATGTACCATTGTATGACCCCTTTAAGTGAATGTTAACATCTTTAAGAAATCGTGTATGTGTATCAGTACATTCTAGATCCCTACATTACTGTAGTTCTTAAAGTGACAGCTGTCTATATTAGAATCAGAAGAGGTTTCATTCATACAGTGAAGAATATGCAGTTTTATTATTTCATTTGATGATTCAATTTCAGGCACAGGCAGGAAGTCTCTTTCCATAGTGTCAAAATCAGTCAAAGTAGCAGTACAGTAGCCTAACATAACGTTAGAAACACGCTGCGCTCTGATAACAACAAATGTAAATGTCAGTACTGGGGAAAACATTTTGTTTTCAATATTATATTTTGAATTTAATTATATTTTGTTCGTTTCTGTTCTCCTTTATGATTTCTCAAGGTTAATGCAATGGGTAATATAAAAAAAAGAAGTAAAGGATTTTATTGCAAATATAGAAGGATTTATATTACTAAATTACATATTTGAAAGGATTCAATGCCTTGAGTTAAATTAAACTCGAGTTCCGAAGCAATCAATGTGTTTGTTAAATGATTGGGAAAAAAGTACAGCAGCTCGTATGAAACATGCTTGTATCATTACAAGCCTCCACTGCATTGTGAATATTATAATTGGGGGGAAAAAATAAATATAAAAAAAGAATAATGCTGCTCTGAGCTAACAGCATTTTTGATTGCATATGCATCTAGATTGCATATATTGATTGTGATGACGATGATCACATTTTGCAGAGGGTGTCTTAGTACTTTCCCTCTAGAAAATAATTAAAGATCAATAATTCCTCTTGGCAGGTGTAATTAAACAATACCACTGCATTGGTGATCACTTTCTGCATCTCTGCATAAGCAATCTAGTCAATATCACAAACTTTGACCCAATTAATCAACCTTAGTCTATACAGCTTTCAGTTCCCCTTCGATTTTAACACTCAGTATGCCAAATAAGGTTGCACATTGAACAGAGTTCAGCTTGAGTAACAAATTATGTTTCAGTTAGAAACGTTCTCTTAAGAAACACATACTCAACAAAACTCTAATGTTTTGTGATAGTAAGTGTTTAGATCACATGTGTTAACATGACGCTTTTAGACATCAGTTTGAGATCTGTGCTTTTGTGAAAACCTAGCATTAAATTGATGCCGCTGTTTCCATCAGTGTATGCAGAGTTGTTGTCGCAGATGAATGCACCTCACACAGTATGCTCTGTTATTCTTCCTTATTCCCTTCTGACTCACATATCATAATGAAATTGACTAGTACAGGCACACTTTTTCCTTTTTTTTCTTTTTTTCTTTTGAATGGACAACTACGGTAATATTACTCGAGATCCACCAGCATACACACTGAATTAAAGAGTTGGCTCAACTGTAGCTGTGCTGCAAGTTCAAGTATGTGAATAAAGGCTCTTGCATACAGGTCCCCGCTGTGCCCCATTGATTTGCATGGCACAAGATGAAATGCATGTTTCCTGTGAGCTCATTCCACCCTTCCAAGCATTATTTTCTCCTGTTCAATCAGGACTTATCTTAGCAGGCTGATGTTTTTTTTATAATGGCACTCATAAATTTCACAAAACAAAGGCCTTGCTAAGATCCATTTTAACATGTGCTTTGTGGTGGTGTAATATATTTTGGCATTGTGGAGATGTATATTTATATACCAGGTTAATATCCATGCACCTGGGTTAATGGAAAGGGACTCGTAGTATGATTTAATATGAGGAAGACGATGTGTGGGCCTCACACATGCAGCGTTCAACGTCTCTAACGTATTTCTTCCAAGAAGTGATAGATGTTTATGCACACAGAGGCTTCCGTACTCTCTCGGTGAAGCAGAAAAGAAACTCATTGAGCTTTCTAAGGCCTAGCAATGCTTATATTTCAAGGACAAGATGTGGACAAGATGTGAAAATAACTTTTTGCCAACATATTATATTGTAGGTCAGTGGTTCTCAAACCTTTAAGAGTTTTGGACAAATTGACTATATTTTTATTTTAAATAATAAAATAATAATATAGTCCATTTTATTTTAAATATTGCCTTCACTGTAAAACCAAACAGTACAACTTGGATAAATAAAATGGGTTGTTATTACTCAAAAAACAAAGAAACAAAAAAAAAAACAAAAAAAAAAAACGTTTATTCGCCTTAATTTTTTTGTGTAATCAAAATTAAAATTTTAAGTTTACAGCACTTAAATGCTTTCATTTGTTTTTGTCAGTGCGCTCAAATAGTTTTAATATACTCCTATCTGACTTCACGCACGTGCATAAGTGCTCCTTATTCAATGTTAGCAGTTGAAAGTTTTTGTTGATCTCCTCTGATGAAAATTTGTCAAGCTAAGTTTGCAACACGTGAAAAACTTGCAGTGGTGTTGCCTGTAAGGACTTTTTATGAGAAACTCGACATGCAGTTTGCTGAACATGTTGGTGACAGTCTTTTCTTCGTTATGCTGCCTTCCATTTTATTCCTCTTCTCTTCGGGCATGCTAATCTGGTAAGTTCCGTTTTATTTTCAGCACATAGTTTTAATGCCTTAGCAGTTAATGCATTTAATGCATTTGCAAAGTGAATACGAATGTATCAAGATATTTTACAATTGTTGAAGCGACTGAACTGTATTTAGTTATTTTTTTTAGATATCAAAGTCTGTCTTTTTGCATCGGTTAACGTGCATCGGTAATGTGCATTGGTTTGCACATGAAAACGTTTTCGCGTAATACTGGTTCAGATTAGACAATTTTTTTTGTCTGTTACGATAGTCACTGTGTCAGATTACGCGATTTTGGCTGCTAAAATCTTGTCGTGTCATGGACAAGACACATGTCAGACTACATGTTACTTCCTGACCAGTCATCGCATGCCGTGTTTAACGGCGCACGTTATGTCATCAAGAAGGCGAAACTCGTAGCGAGTGACTTCCTGGATTGCTCGGCATTGCCTTTTCAGCGTGAGAAATATACGATGTGGCATGTGAGTGCGTGAACTGGTTGAATTGCGAGACTTGAGAACCCTGCTCGAAGAGGACAGTATGGGCTGTCAATCCTCCGAAGAGAACTTGAGGTAAAATATTGTTTTCTTATATATTTTTACTTCTAGTTTTAATGTTAGCAACATCGTCTCTCTTTCGTTTTGTCTTTTTTGAAAGTTGTATACGGAAAATCTTGTGCTCCAATTGGTCAACCTCATACATGTGACGGAACCGTCGTGGACGACCTTTAAAAAAATTAAACATGCTAGTCTTTTTGTCGTGATGTCGTGAAGCATCACAGATGCGACATAGGTTGTCGCCCACTATGACGCACTATACGAGATGATACGATCGAGTCTTGCGTCCCGACACCCGTTGTCGTTTTCCAATTCCCACGACACCCTGCGTCAAACGGATCGTGCCAAAATCGGCTAAAATCGTGTAATCTGAACCAGGCATAACACATTTTAATGACCTTAAAATGGCGGGCTATGACTCAATTACTTTGTGCCATGTGTTGTAATTTTTATTTAATTTAAATAGTTTGCCAAAGCCCTACCAGTAGCTTGTGTTATTTAGCGGAGGCATTTTTGTTCTTGATTAAAATGTGACACTTCAAAAAGCAAATTGTGCAGTATAAAAAAAATATATATATATTTAAATTAAAGTTTTAAGGTTTGAGTGTGACTGAGCATAATGCCTATTAAGTTACATAACTGATTAGTGTCGTGTATTCACGTTTTTACTAGTATTTTGGCAAATAATTAATATATTAATTAATAATACACATTCATTGCATAGAGACGCTGAAATGTGAACGAATAATGAGTGCACAACACAAATTGAAAAAAAAAAATGGCATGGAAGTGCAAACTTTGTACTGCAGTCTTCGATAAAAGCGTACAGGTGCTTGAACACTATCGTTTGCGTCATGTCAATGTTTCCTCAATCAGCCCATTGCCGTGTCCCTATGATGACTGCATCTGCACAGTTCAGTCAATAAATGCGTTGAAAATTCACTTAACACAGTTGCATACTCAGACAGCTGTGCATAATGTAAATCATATGGAATGTGTATCATCCATCTGTTCTATATGTGGACTGAAGCAGCTGTTTAGCGATAAAACCCTTCTCGGTCATTTAAGGACACATTTAAAACAACATGGGATGGTGGACTGTGCATTCAGAAATTGTCAGTACTCTACCAATGTCTATTCCTTCTTTAATGGCCACAAAAATAGGAATCATCCAGATGGTGTTGTCTCAGATTTTAAGGACAAGGTCATCTTGACAGTAACTGACAGCTCCTCAATGCAAAGTCAAGTTGAATCTAATGAGTTCCTTTCAGGATTGTTTTGAGCTAGAGACTACTGACTTTAATCCTCTTGAGTCAAGATATGACACAGATGAATTGCAAGCTCAATTGAGGAACAGCCTGGCTTCTTTGTTCTTGAAAATGCACAGTGTTCTTCATGTATCAGAAATGGCTATACAAGACTTGATTGAATGTTTGATACAGATATTCGTTGTAAACATGTTTTCAGCATGTGCAATGTTCTGTAACATGACAGAACAAGCCAATTACTCGCATCCCATTGGGATCTGGATATTTTTAGAAGTATTAAATTAACTTCCCCCAGCTTAGCTGTATGGTTTTAAAATATGCATTGATTCACTGTGAAGAACTTTCACAACCCAATTGAATAAGGTCTAAAACAGAGACCCCACTGAAAAACACTAGAATGAAAAAGTTAAGCTTCACGTCAAGCCTGATCCGTTTGCAACTTTCTACTGTTCAGCCCGACATACACTGCTAAACAACACCAAACTTTGTATTAGGTGAGTCACAAAGATTTTAGTTAATGAAATTCTAATTGTTATGTGCAAGAGACTCTTGAGGCTCGGACAGGCCCTGTTTCACTGGGGTGCAGAGGTTTTTTTTTTTTTTGGTTTTTTTTTAAAGAGAGAACCATCAGTTGAAGCTTTAATAGAATTTTGCCAAAACGGATTTGGCAAACCATACAGTGCGTTTTTGTGTTCGTGCTCTGGAGAGCATCAAATGTTTCTATTTATGGCATTGCTTTTGCAGTGATGTGCAATGTAGCAACTGTTAGTCTTTGCTCCAAAATCCTTGTCAACCAACGCAATGCATATAGCAAATAGTTAGGTCTGTAAAAATTGTTGCAGTGTGCCATGGAAATGGGTTGGAAATATTTGTTATAGCTACAACAGAATTTTCCCACATATAATTTCCAATATATCTGTGCCAGACGAGACAGACTAACTACACTGGGATCGATCGTCTTACTGTTAGCACTATTTAAATAAGACAAGCCAGTCGATGAGCTTCACTGGAATAAAAGGTGATGGACGTTTATAAACCATGAGTTTTGAAGTGATTGATAATCCTGCTCTCGCTTTGGAAGAGTTTCTCGCTGTCCTCTGAGGTTTTCTTTTCATTTACTTTGAATCGTTCAACAAAGATTCTGTGCCAGCGGAGAGAAGTGTTGTGTGCTGTAAATAAGATACAGCTGGAATGATATGATTGAGATTGTGGTTGTCAGCAGAGCTCTTTGTTTTGCTTGTATGGTGCTCTGATCGTGGGAGGGAGAGTCATCTCAGCCTCAGATGGCACACCCACAGTTTGTTCATTTGCCATCTGATGCATACTGCAAACAAACTTGGAATGCCAATCAATCAATCAATCAATCAATCAATCCATCGATCAATCGATCAATCGATCAATCTCAGGTGCCAGTAAAAAAACAAAAAAACATTTACAGAATGCATTTTCAGGGTCAGTTCAATGATTTTTTTTAACAATCTGCTTTCAGAGAAAGTCACAAAAGGTTTTGAGGAAGAAATGACAGGATTGTCTCAATTATATAAAATTAGGATAAAACATTTTAGACAAAAAAAGTAAAGATGCATTAATCATTTTACTGATAGTAAATATTAAATAAACAATAAATGTAACAAAATTCAATAATATTTTGTCTTAATTAGTTAATGGACACAGAGGGCAAGGTCAGTTTGGTTGAAAGAATTTCAGGAAAGGTGGTGTTGAACACCAACCTGAAGTCCTCAAATAGAATCCTTAATTAAATTCATCATGGTGTTGTGACGTCCTCACCAACATTTTTGGTCTAGAAAAGAAAGAAGATGCAGTTTCTAGAAGAAATATATCCATTTTCAAAGCATATGTGCTAATAGATAATTTAGTCAACTTTGAGGCCATTTATAGTCTAGTTTACTCATAAAAGTTAACAGACGTTGAATAAAAGCTACACAATAATTTTTGCATCACAGGGTTCCTGAATAACATCTTAGATTAAAGCTCTAATGCTGGTGAATAATTTAATGCTCCACCTTCAGAAATTAAGACTAGAGTGAGTGTTTTAACAAGCAGAGACTCTCAGCTAATTACAAAAATTGGACCCCGTTCAGCAACAGGAAGTACTGCCAGAGCCAAGTGACACGAAAGCAAGCGCAAAACCTTGAGATGACATGTCTACTTTTTAATAAGCTCAATGCTATCTGCTGTAATGGAATAGGCTGTGAGCCAATGCTCATAAACCATTCTGTATCATTCTCTTTGAACTATAATAGACCTTCACTCTGCGTAGGTTACCTCACAGCCAGTGCTTTTGTACCCTCTGTATTAGCAAGCTTTCAAGTAGCCTGTGTGTGTGTGTGTGTGCCATTGCAACCATGAACACACTAACGAAACAAGACTATCTCTTTTAGCTGTGTGCAGAGATCTCAGTACCCAAGGCTTATAGTGTTTACATAAATATGTACTGAGTCTGACTGAAGCCAAGGGGTTAATTTAATATAAATTAAAGACAGGCTGTAAAAACAGACTAACAACTGACACTATGAACCAGGCAGAGTGGTTTACCAAAATGTACCTCTACTACAGCGAGTTGCCACTTCGCTTTATTAAAAAAAAAAAAAGAACAGTCAAGGCACATTCTGCAATATGGGCGATATAAAAGGTGTGTATGTGTATACATAAATAAAACTAATTTGAAATCAAATTAAATTCCAAATCCTGTGTACTGTGTAAAAAAATTCAGTTCAATTTCAATTAATGAAGGGATCCAATTCTTGAATGGTGAATAACCGTAATCATGTACTAAGAAAAAAATTTTAAAAGTAGTTATCGAATGCCAAATCATAATCAAACTTGGCATCAAATATCAAATTGTGTTTCACACAAACATCATTAGACAGTGCTAAAATAAAGACAGTCACACTCGAACCTACTTTAGAGATCATGACTAGCATACCAGAAACAGAATATGATGTCATGCTTTTTTGATAAATGCATGTTTATTAATTAAAAAAAAGATTAAATATACTTTTATTTTAAATATCTTTTTTTTAACTTTTCCATGACAAATGGAGTTTTTAACTTTGAATTTATTGAAACATAGAAGCCAGAAAATCATTTTTTTTCTATATGAGTCTTTTGCTATATGAATACACATTACAGCCAACCAAACGCAAACTTTGATACTGGAAAAAATGGGAAAACGTCTCCACATGTTTGATTACCATATCAAAACCCGCTTTGAAGGTTTTCTTATCACACAAGTTTGTTCTGTCTTGTAAAACATCCAGAATTCTGCTATTCAGGCAGTGCCGATATTGTCCCAGCAGTTGCATTGTTAGTTCTTTCTCCTCCAAAGTCTGCAAAAAACCCTCTTCCCCTGTCTCCCTGCCCTTCCATCATTGTTTTCTTACATCAACCATCTGCTGTCTGTCCTGGGGGTACTGCACAGGCGGGCTTGCACCCCACATAGCGAGTCATAGATATGCTTATCTTTGCAAAACTCTCTGTGCATGACAGCTGGCAAGGAGCAAAGTTTAGATGCCAATACAAAAACCCACAAAATAAAACTATGGGTTTGGGGGAAAAAAACACTGTCATCCGTCTGAACAATCCAGATGGCAAAAGGTTGGAGGAAACGCGACTTGAAATAAAAACCTAACACCATCTAACCTGTGTCTTTATACGGATCTAAAAGGCTGCGGGAGTGATTTATCCCAAGTCCCTATTCCCCCGCCTCTGGCTCTACAAACCCTTTCCATTAGTATGTTCTTGTAGTCACTGTGCCATTTCAGCGATTCGCACCCCACCGCTGAACTTCAGCCTATGGTGGCCAGAGGTGGCGCTTTAAGGCCACATGCTCCATCTATATTTCACTGCATACCTGAGCCCTGTTGCTCAATCACATTTCCCCCTCGTGCTTCATCGCCATCCCTCCCTCTACACCCGGAGGCCATTCCGGAGAGTAATCCCGAAATGAACCTGCCAGAATCCACAATGAAATCCAGAGGAAACCATAAACAGCTTTACTGCTGGGAGCTATGTGATTTCTCCTTGTTCTGAGGCAAGTCAATTAAGCAGCCAATGACCTACGGAACATGTTGTAATTCTTCCAGCACAACAAGAATTGCTTTTAATGCATATCGGATATAATAGTAATTGGACCTGATGGTTGATTGCAATAAGCAATCTCACACCGCACACCTTCCCCTTTGTACTTCTAGGGTGTTCTTCACCAGTTTGTAATTGCTCCAAAGAATCGTTTTAGTTTGAGACAGGGTTCGCAGCGGGTCGGTGAAATGGGCATGTTCTCATTGGTGAAAGGGAAGGGGTTCTCATTTCTCAAACTTGCTTCTTGCTGGCAATTGCACTGGCCAATCAATGCTAACCATACCGATATATAGGGTTGGGCATCGATAATCGATTCCAACTTGGAACTGTTTACAAAAAATAACGATGCCATTGGGGTCGTTGAGAAAATTTGTTTCCGATTCCGATTATCAGTTCCAAAAGCGCAAGTTTTGGTCCATAGTGGCCACTGTATTTCTGGAAGTGCTTGCCTGGGTCGGCACAGTGATTTTCATTTCAGTTGAACAAATATACATATACGTTTTGTGTATGTATGTAATTGGTCCAGTGGCAGAATTTTTGCCACACATGTCACATGTTCTGGGTTCTAATCTAATTCCATTTTTTTTTTCATCATATCCAAATATGTTCATCAGTGGTTGTATCGGAAGCATTTTAGACGAAAAATGGTTTACAAAAGGTTACTAAATCTACCTTTTTAAATAATTCTGTGGACATTTTTAGTTTATAGGCTTGCAGGAAAACTACAAAAACAATTGTAAACCATATGCATTACAATTAAAACAGAAGAAATTATCGCTTCTGTATCATACAATGGAAATACAGAAAAGCAAATTTCAAACTTATTCAAACATTGTATGACACATTTGTATCTTTCAAATAAAACTTTGTAATGTGTTTTTGATTTATGATCCTCAACAATGGTGCCCTGAATCAACAGTGATGCGGTGGTGATGTCATGCAGTCACAGTTGACAGAATGAAGTTCCAAAGAAGATACATAAACATTTGTTTTCTTCTTAAAATCATTACCGCATTTTTTTTTTTTTTTTTACAATGAAAGAAAGGAATTGGCCATTGATGATGACTACAAGGTTCAAAACTGTCTATTCACTGAAAAAAAATAATAAATATTTGGACACAAATTACTTTGACCTGCAGACACTCACACTTGTTTGGTTTTGTATATTTTGCAGGTGCTTTGTACTGTAAAACAATGCGGATGCTGAAGGGCTCTTAGTGCTCATTTTGTGAAACTTCAAATGGAATATGGAGGCCAGGGGAGAATGAGTCATTATACAACCTCACTACAACATCCTCAAATCTTTTAAAGTTGACTGAATACTGCCATAACAACGGCCTCATACATGAGGTTTCACACAGTAAATGCATAGCAAATAGCCGCATCACACGACATGTGCATAAGTAACCACAGATAAACTGATGCTACTCTGAAAACACCCATTAAAAACGGTGTTGATTTCTGCAGATTTTTAGGTTTCCAAGATCACTTGCTGGAGTTTTATTGACAATGCAAGGATCTTCACTTCTGTTCTACAGCCTATTAATAATTAAGGAATTCATTTCGAATGTATGATTTGCTCTCCCTCTTCAAACCACAGAATTTGGCTTCTACAAGAACGATAGACGATAGTTGTCATTCAAATCCACCCCTCATTTTCTCTCAGCACATTCACGGTCAGTAATACATTAATTTTGTATGTTTAAATTATAAGTTACCAAACAACCATCCCTCAATTTGTGTGTGTTAACCCTTTCCTCAAAACTAAGCCAATTATATAATTACACTGGACATTTAAGTGTAAAAGTACACAAGTTCGGTTTCTGTTTCGTTAATATTCCATTCCATTCATTAACATTTCTGAATGTGTTCATGGATCACTGGATGCATACAGCGTCGATTCTAAGATGTGGCATCAAAACATGTCCGTTTTAATGATTTTATGGAAATGCATTTGCCTTTTAATTTCTGACTCTGCAGCTGCCACCTGTTCTAACTAAATGCTGGTTGTATTGAGAGTAGAACAGACAGTTTGAGTTCAGTGAGTCTACATATAAAAAGTACTGTCACATTCGGGAGTTGATCGTTGGTTTGTATTACCTGAAATAAAATTCCATGAAACATGCAAAAAATATACTTCAAAGCCCCCAGCAAATCAAGCCTCTTATTGTATTTTAGGAATTTGTGATAGAGCCTTTTTGATGTGCTTTTCAAAGCCACTTTGAGCTTCTCTACCATCTCCCCTGTGTTTGTCCTCCTTGTGTGTGGGAGGAAAAATTGGATCTGACTAAAGAGCTAAAATCAGTCTTACACTTTTAACATCTGGTTTCATGTCCAGATTGAGGTCAGTAGCAGGTATGCTTGGACTTTCTGCATAAACTGGTTTGATCATGGTGGAACAAATGTTTACAATTTTTTTATAAATGAAAACTTTTTTTTTTACTAATTTCCTAGCATTAATCCATAGCATACTGCTATCTGGAAATGATTGGGTTGAGAATAAATCAACATACAACCAGTGGAAAGATATGTTGGTTAAGAAATTAATTACTGTCTACTTTCTTTTTACTGACATATTATAAACTACTGTGCTTTCATAATCACCATGATCTGCCAAACAAAGTTTGAAATTACTTTTATAGTATACATCCCAAGGAACTCATTAATAGTCAATGAACACATAGTGGTTCCCGTTTACTGTTATGTATGCTGCTGAAAAGGTTCTCATACAAATTTCATTGTGAAGGCCGGTTCACACCAAGGACTTGTTGACGATAACAAGATTTTATACGTTTTAATTACAAGCAAAAATGTCTTACTGCAATTTGTCCTGCTTATAAAATAAATTATGTAAAGATTTTTTTTGTTACAACAAACAATTTAGAGGTTTAAAGAGTGTTCCAGATCCATCTCGCTTTAGAAACATTATGTTAATAGAATTGTTATCCGTGAGTGGAGACAATAAATGTCAGAGCAGCTCTTGCCTTCCCACAATAGCATTTCAGCTACACAACATTTCAAATGCCACATTGTGGAAACATAACACGACAAAGTAGAGACTGAGACAAGATTATAGTTTCAAATACTGGCAGCCCTGGCTATTTTCATGGCCAAAAGCACATACACCAGATTTTATGATAATGGCTCTTTGGAAACTAGTGATGGTGGCTTCTACTGGGAGCTGAATTGTCCTTTATTAAGCAATATTCACAGGCACAGCTGAAAAATCACATTCTCTACCTCCATTACACTATAAAGAGGCACACCTCACTACCACTTACAAGCTACCCGGTTTCCGGTGAGATTTGGAAATAATTATCATTTATATCTGGGATGATTTATTCAGAGACTAAGATACTTCCTTTAAATCATTAAAATACGGTGATTTGGTGCTCAATAAACATTTGTTGTTGTTGTTGTTGTTGTTGTTATTATTATCAATGTTAAAAACAGTTATTCTGCATAATATTGTTCTGGAAAATGTGATATTTTATCTTTGATGAATAGAAAGCACAAAAGAACAGAATTTATTTTAAATAAAAATATTTTGTGAAGTTGTAAAAGTCTTCACTGCCTCTTTTAATGATAATTTATCATAATTGATCATTTAGTGTATCCTTGCTGTATACAAGTATTGATTTCTTAAAAAAAAAATCTCACTGGTATGCAAGAAATAATCATAAAAAAAAAAAAAAAACAATGACCATTTTCAACCATTTAGACACTCTTACCTAACCTGGAATCCTTTAGATGGCCGAAGAAGAAAAAGCGCTTTGCAAATGATGAGGTTTACAAAATGACATGGTAATAAGAATCTGTATAACCCTGGGAAGCTGTGAATGTTTAGAATGAGCCGTTTTTGCTACTTAGATTCAATAAATCCAATTTTAGACTGAAAAGGAAGTATTTCAAAGATACAGAACGTTTGCATAATGCACTGAGCTAAGATTTGAAAAGAAGTTTTGATTTCTCATGATATGGCCCCTTTAAATACTAAGATTATTCCAAAAGGGTAGCTAATGTGTAGGCAATACAAAATTCATGGTGCTTCAAAGACACTTCCTAAAAAGTATCACACACAACGACCAATGTTTCAAGTTGTGCAAATAAGCCAATTCTCAACTTCAACTGGGACTTTTTCCTTTATTGTCTATTGATTCTGCATAAACATAAAAGCAAGTTACCGCCAAATGAACACAGCGTGAACCATTTCACAGGTAATAAAGTCTGCTGATGATGGATTACTTTTATACGGCACCTTTTATCTGGGAGCCTGAAGCTGTTTTAGTGTGAAGGAGGAGACCTCGCGGCTCATCACACACTAATCATGCACTTACAGCACTGAACCATCTGAATCATCAGCTAGACAGCCCCAAAAGCCACACCGCTCTCAAGCCCAGAACTTTACCACACTCAGCAAGTGGAACATCACAGACACCCCAACAAAAGCTCCTCTGAAGGGACTGCACAATTTGTATTATTATTAGTATTGTTTAATTTCTCATTACAAAAATCTGGATCTAGGATATGTTATTAAGGAAAACGCAGAGTAAAATATAGCCTACATGGAGACAATCAACTGGCTTTACACATTTACACACTTAAACAGCTGAAGCAGCAAGATGCTTAAATTTTGCATGAATCTGTCTCCCCAAATCTGGATAAACAGTCCTGACTGATCATTCAAGGTGACATTTAATTTATTATTCTAAAAGCAAAAAGCTCTGGAAAACAACAACAAATTGAGACTGAGAGAAACGAGTCATAAAACAATAATTAAAAGACCTCCTATTTGGAGGGACGTGTCTGATTGTAGGACCTGACAAGTCACTTTTAGCCAATCAGCGCACGGTATTTAGGTCAAGTGACAAGCCTGCTAGTCACTTTGAAAAAACTTACCAGCTAAGAAGAGTTGGGTTTCGTTGAACAAACTTGATGAAACCGTGATATCTTTGGGATAAAAGGAAAATATAAGCTGAAATTTTTTATAGAAATTTGCTAAAGCGGCACGTTACACGTTACAAGCTCCCTAAATTGCGTGTAATCACAACAACAAAGTTTGTCAGATGTCTATGTCAGCTGAGGAGATTAATGTTACAAAGATTAACAGAGTGTTTTATATATATATATACTGTATATATATATATATATATATATATATATATATATATATATATATATATATATATATATATATATATAACTACTGGATTTATTTAACTCTGAAACAAGAAATGTGGAGTTATCTGCTTTATTATAAACTTGTATTAAAAACTTATTTTAATATATAAAAATTAATTTCAATTTTGCAAATTTCCTTTATTTTTTTTAACATCCCAACTGCATTTTGATTGATATTACTTGCACAATAAATATGTTTTATGAAAATTAGTTCTGTTATGTTTTTGGCAAATAAACTCTAAATGTCCCAACTGGGAGAGAGTGTGCAATTTTCTACGTTTAATTAAACGTTCATGTAATACATTTCGGTTGCATTTGTAATTTAACAAAAAATGTAACTGGTTGTGTAAATTTGGCACATAATTTCGAAACATCAATAAATCAATCGATGCAATCGTAATTGTATCACAAATATTGTATCGCTGGCTGAGAGAATCATTACCATTTCGTATCGTGATGAACTGTCCAATTTACAACCCCTACTGTATGTTAGAGCATAGAGATGTGCATATATTCAGGTTAAGTATATAAGTCTGTACAAATCAAAACAATATTACAAATCATACCTGTAAGTAAATAAATAAAAAATAAATTCTGTTGAGACTGTCTATATGCTTAGGGTCACAGATATCTGATTATACCACACATACTTTAGACACAATATTATTATTATAGAACATTTTTTCTCTTTTTTTCTCTCTCAAATAGCGATCAAAAATTACAGACTTGAATGATTGTTGTGCGAAAGAAGTTACGGTGATATGTAAGGCTTCTGTTTAAGGGTATTTTGAATCCAGCAAAAACTAATTCAAATAGACAACTTGCAGGATTGTGTTGCTACAGAGTGACGTAACCAGAAAATGGATGGATGGATGGATGGATGGATGGATGGATGGATGGATGGATGGATGAATGGATGGATGGATGGATGGATGGATGGATGGATGGATGGATGGATGGATGGATGGATGGATGGATTTGTGGTTTCTTTTAACAAGCGAATTTCTTGTGTACAAAACAGAGAAGAATTTTCTAGCCCCCTGAAGGAGTTGAGAGTAAACAACAAGGTATGCCAGAATCCAGATCAATTTCCTAACTGGGTAAAATCAATTGACTCTCACTGTCATTGTTATTAAACTGGCAACAATATTGAGTGTGTTGACCAAGCAGCGTGCCGCAAGACTGTGACCAGAGGTGAGCATTTCACTGTGTCCGGTCAGACTGTGGTGGTTTGAAAGTCTTTGGAGGTGTGTGGCAGATATTTGCAGACCTCCCACTACAGCTCCCGGTTACTGTGGTCATGTCCAAAGCTAAAGGAACATCATTCACTAGCACTGAGAAAAAAAAAAAAAACATCCAGCAGAGTCCACCTACACACTAGTGCACTCAAAAAAAAAGTGTGAGTGAATGAGAAATGTAGAGGGAGAGAGTGGCAGACAGGAGCAGAATGAAAAATTAAATAGCAAATGATATATTTTCATTTAGAGATAAAGAAAGAGTAATTCTTTGTCCGGGTCTTTGTGGAGGTCCATAATCACATTTAAAATGAACGTGGACCATGAATCACTCTTCATCCTGGTCCAAGAGCTTCAGTCTCAAAGGCATCTTTGAACATGTAACCTGCTTCTGGCTGCTCTGAAATCTCTCTCTCTCTCTTTTGTGTTATCGATCCTTTAAATCATAATTTAATTCTTTACTTTCACTGTTATGAAGCGCAATGGAACCCGGAACATTAAGACTTCGAGGCAGGGCAAACGTATCAATTGCGACTTGTCCAATTTTCAGCATCAATTTTGCATCTTGCATCAAAATCCTGTCTATTCATTGTGTGTGTAAATATATGAAAAGAATTAAGATAGCTTGCATTGAAACTAGTCTCTTACAATCTACAACACAATTGCATAATATCTTGCATAACACATTTTGCACATCATATGCTGGTGTTAGTTTGAGTAGTTGTAGAGAATAACAATGACACGGTCAGCAAACGGTATTTTTCTAGTTGTTCTCCATCTTGTCAGACCAGCTCGCTCTGCTGACCATGCTTCAAGTGAGCCTCATTCGCTCTCTAAATGTAAACCTGAGGGCATAGCTGACATTTCTGATATAATTCCGTCAGACAGGGGTGTGCCAGAATCACAGCAATGCAACTGTCAGTCAACATACCACGAATGTGCCTACTGCCTATATTAGCACAGAATATTTCTTTCTCTCTCTGTTTCTGTCATGAAACATATAGGCCCCTATTTTGATTCTAAAATTAATCCTAGAAATGTCAATGTGCTCTGATTTATTATTCTTATTTGCAGATCCAAATTACATCATGAGACAAAGACCACTGAACTTAGTCATGGTATAAGACATCAGTAAATAATACTGTAAGGGGTATACATTCAAAGACCCAGAACCAGATTTGAAGGAAAAAAAAAAAAAAAGTTTTACTGAAGATAGTTTGCAGGCGGTCTGTGTTTGTGTTTGTGTTTGGAGCTCAGTCGAATTGATTCATTAATCCTTGATTTTCTTCATTACCACTCATTTATAAACAAGCACTTTTTATTTTTACAGCATGTGAACTTATCTTCGATGCTTAAAACAATCGGAGTGCTTTGATATCGCTACTGAGATCCGAATTTCCAAATCTCAGCTACTAGCGTTTAGCCCTCTAGCATTTCACACGTGGCCTCGCGCCTATCAATCGTCTCATTTTATACCCGTTTCACTGAAGGGATACGGGTTGTATCTAGCATTTCAGTCCAAAATTAGTAGATATTGGTTGTATAACTACTAATTTACTGTTCATCTGTTATAATGGCGAATTCGGATGTGTGTCTAACGATACCTTTGAGTGAAGACGAGAACACATTCTAAAATATATCAAGTCTACATTATAATAATTTATCTGGTAAACTACTTGTATGAAAAACATGAAACATTAGCAGCAGCACTTATAATCCCCTTTGGTCTGAGAAAGGTAAGAGTAAGATTACTAGACCTGGAAACTTCAATTATAAAAGTGAAGGGATGTCAGTTTTCACAAATTCCCATGATCGATTGTCATTTAAATGAACAATCAATTAAACGTCTGCTGCAGTGGCATACGGCCAACAGCAAATGCTGCTCAAAACCCAATGTTCCTCAAAAAATTAATGAGAATGGTTTTTAATCTAAATAAAGGGCTAGTAGGATTGTAAAATATTCTGATGTGATTGATAATCAAATTAAGTTAATTATTTAATAATCAAACAAAACGACTAATACAACGTTTCACCAACACCGCCTCAGATGCGTGCTTCTCATGTGTTGTGGACATACACTGAAACGCACTGAAAACGGCAACTAAACCCATGGAATTCACAACGATTTAATAAATTATTGTTCTGATGTTATCTGATATGACAGTCCCAAATGAATCATCGTTATTATTTTTTTCTAGTCGTGCATTGCTTGAGCGGCGCGCTTAATGAATAACCGTTGAGCACTTTGCTAGCTCGTTATTTAATTCGAAGAAATGCAGCCTATATGAGATTAGTCAGATACAAAATAAAGATAATATTACAAATTGTATCTTCACAAATTACGTGAATGCATACTAAGTTACGTGTCATTCAGAATGACTCATGTTGTGCACGCGCTCTTCCTGGAAAAAAACGACACGGCAACTAAATCCAAATAATTCACAATGTTTTATTAACAATATTGTTCTCTTTATAATGTACAGTAACATGACAATCCCAATAGCCATAAATTGTTGATTGATTGATCGACAATCAATCAACATCGATTGTCGATTAATCGCTTACATCCCTAAGATAGACGGAAGCATATCTCCATCGATTATGCATCTGACACTCAGATCCTGAAGTTAGGAACGTCATGGTCGAAAATGTGGGTTGCTGGGCACAAGCCTGTCTAGAACAACAATTCATTCAATCTCCAATAATGCCAGTGGTTCCCTAACCTGTAACCAAGACGACTAACACACACATCGACATACAGCTTTTCCAAGGTTGGATTTGGCCAGGCTCTAACTATAAATAGGAGAGTCCTCTCAAAACATCAAGATAATGCATTCTTTCTCTCAACTTTAGTCTAACTGGAAGGTTTATGCGTGGTATGACTAAAACAACAAAAAATAATTGCCACTGAAATAAGGTCATGAAACTGTTGTCACGTAGCCTAGAATATTTGCTCCAAAACTATGTGGAAATCATCTTGACAACTCATTCAGATAAGACAATAAAGTCTTTTAAAATTTGTATGATGTGTTTTGTGTAAGAAAGCTTTAAGCGAATGGGTGTAAACCATCATTAAAGGGTTAGTTCACTCAAAAATGAAATGACTCAACCTCATGTCGTTCCAAGCCAGTACGACCTCCGTTCATCTTAGGAACACAGTTTAAGGGGAGATTAATTTGATTGACTATTATTTGAGTCAAAGTCTTGCTAGTTAAACTAAGTCTTGCTAATGTGGGGACATTGGCATATTCGTGCAGGGTGCGCATGTCAAAAAATCATGTCCGATTTGAATCTTGTAACATATAAACATATAAAAGTTACCAGAGTTTGAAATTCATTTCACACAAAATTTCTAGTTAGTTGGCTGTGGCAAGCAGGACGATCGAGGGCGAGGGAGGTAAGAGGATGACGCGAGGCCGGTAGCGTGAATGATACTGAAAGACACCGAGGGCCGGTCTTGCGTCTCTCACGGAGGAGCGAAAGCATACAATGAGAAGTGACAATGGCAGATCGAGAGAGAAACAGGCCTGATTTTATGATATGTTTTGTTTCTGTTGTGAGTAATGTTACAGCAGTCATCAATGAGGGGCTGCTGGCTTATATGTACTTTCATTTTGTATTTGTTCATTTTACTGTTAATATGTTTAAATGTTCGCCGATCCCATCCACTGATCTGTAATAGGCCTGTAGGGTGAGTGGGTCCCAGACCCTTAAATAATAATGAGCTAATGTTTGTAGTCTCTACACATTTTAATGAAATATGACTTCCGGCTTATTATGACGCAAAATGACGATTTTTACGTCATAATAAGCAGGAAGTAAAACACTTAAATCATTATTTCTCCTATCTCAAGGGAAAATAAGATAAGATACAAAGCTTAATGCAAATGGGTGAAGTGACCCTTTAAACACATTGTACTATTTAAATCGATTGCTGGACATCAATATGTTATTGTACATAGGTACATCTAATTTATGATTTATTCGCTTAAACTGATGTACTAGGCATCACTATGGTGGTATTTTATGATGTTTTGCTCATTTATTATTATCGTGGCTTTGTTGGGGATAATCCAGAGGGGTTTGATTGAGAAGACGAGATTTAAGGGAGTAGCGGGGATGTTTTCAAGGTCTCTTTCTGTCCTGCTCCTGAAAGTAGGGTATATGTTACTCTCGGTCACAATTAAATTGCGGCTGTCAGCAGTTTGGTGATAAAACAAGAGTACATGGCTCTCTTTACTCTGACCTTGGACAAGGAGAGGATACTGCAGAGAGGAGGAAAACAACGAGAGAAGAACATTAATTTATTTTAATACATTCAAATTTTTCATCATACAAAGTGTTCACTATTCATTGTACCTGATATGAGTGTTCGTCCACATTTTTACACCACAAAAAGTATGCTCTGCTACGTAACCAAAACTACTGACAACATTTCTAGTTGGCAAACAAAAGGGCAAACCTCAAGGCAGTGCAAGAAATGGAGAGAAATAATGCCAGTGACACAGGTTTCATTTCACAAGCACGCAAACATACACAGACAACTCACATTGCACATGTCAACAGCTGTGAAATAGAACACACAGCAGCAAATACAGTACAAGGACAAGGCCCATGTGTCAACACACAGCGGCACATTAGTACAATATCAACTTCTTTTTTCAACCCAGGTGTAGACCAATAATAAATCTTTCAGGCCAATAAAATGGTGTGTCATACACATTACAAGTCCATAAGGTGTCAGGAGACAAAATAGATCTATCGGTCTGAAAATAAGACCTATTAAGCAACAGCACTGCCACAGTGAAACAGTAGACCAACAGAAAATAAGGATTTTGTTGTACTGTTTCCTCGGTTGCCCAACTTTACAACTTTGTAGAGCATTCACGGACTATTTGAAAAACCATAATGGGAACACTTTTTTGTTTTGTTTCTTTGCTAAATAGAAAATTATTTCCAAAAGAACAGCCTTTATTTAAAATAGGCATCTTTTGTAACATTTTGTATTTTATTGTAACTTTTGATAAATTTAATAAGTCCTTGCTGAATTAAAATATTTGTTTGAAAACATTTGGGGTCATCTTTCTGACCCCACGGAGCTCGTAAGCTAAGGCGTATGGTGAAGGAAAAAAAAAATAGATGAAGGAAAAATGTATTTGTTAATGGTTTTGTTTTTGGTTCTCTCGCAAATGTTTTGCGCACCCCAAAAAACTTTGCGTAAATCTAGTAAATGTGATTCTCCCAATCTTGCGTATCTCTATATTGTCTCGATCAGGAGTTGTGCTGTGTGATTTGTATTCAACACAGATTTTGCGGAGGCACTTGCATAGCTATGCTATGAATTTGCATAATTCCTTAAGTAAATTGGATGGAGGATTGAAAATGGGAAAAATACGCATACAGATAAATGCCGCTATCAGAGTGTGCAATTTGTTCTAAGTGAACTCTGTGCTTAATCTATTTGAAAAATGTAAACTTTCACAGGTGGTCTTACTTACTGTTCACTGCTGAATTGGACAAGTTTTTAATGGCACCAACAGATTTTGTTGCAATAAAAACTCTTCTTTCCAACTTCACAGTCGCTTATAAAACAGTTTCCTCTTTTTTCAGGCGATGAGACACTCTTCATTTAGAGAATAAATTGACATAATAAATTAACATATTAATCTGACTAAAAAAAGTACCACCTGGATTCAGAAATATCTGCAAAGAGTAAGAGTCAGTATAGACCTGTCTCTTTTGCAGGGAAGGCTCCTGAGAGCGGCATCTCGCAGAGTCTGATTCAAAAGGCCCACTGGCTCTGAAAAACTCAATTTTCCTAATCACTGGTGCAGTTTCAGCCTGACTGGCTGCAATTGCCCTCACATCACAAAGCTCCATTCAGCTCACTCTACAAAGGCAGCCAACACACAGGCAGATTCTCAGCACTGGAGAAAGCACCAGCAACAGTCGCATCTGATCCATATTTATCAGAAATGTGTGTTCACGTTGCTGCGGTTTTTGAAAAGAATAAGCTAACTTTTATGACAGCTGAGGCTTTAATTAGACACTAGCTATAGAGCTGAACCTTGGCTTTCTCATTCCTCCTGCTCTTTCCTCTGACGCTTGTCCGTTTTCTCATTTCCCCCCTAATTTAAACTGAAAACATAAAAGATGTGCGTCTATAAAGCACTGCTCATAGCACTGCCTATCTGTTTTATTTACTGAGGCTCATAAAAGGCAATGAAGTATGGATATATTTACTGCGTACTGAAGCTAGAATCAGAAATTAAATGTAACATTTTTTGGGGGGAGAGAATGAAAACTGAAATTAGCTTTTTAAAGGTTTTCGTTTGTTTATTTTGGCAAAGCCCCCCTGAAAATTAGAGTTCCCTTTCGAACAATCACTTCATATTGAGCTATGTATATACAGTAGGAAAACTCCCTTTTTCCCGATTTACTTAAACCTTTATGTAAAACACATTTGCGTTTCAGCTTGTGCAGCTTCATGTTCAGCTGTGTGTGTCTCCTTAAAAAGCCTTGTCTGAAAACCTGCGCCATGTGCGGAGGCAAGAAACTGGCTGAAACGCTGTGTGCCAGGCCATGCAAGGCAGTCAGGCAGCCTGTGCATCAAGGTGAATCTCGATTGTTTAAAGACCCTGATTCTACTGAGGATGGAGAGGTTAATCTTCTCTGCCCTGTTAGGACGCTGAGAATTTATCTGGAGCGTTCTGTGTCGATCCAAAGGGGGTCCAGTGTGGCACACCAGCTGCCAAAATATTGTTTTTTTTTTTTTTGTTTTTTTTTTTACACAGTGTAATTTTAGCATCCAAAGAAGAGTCCAGCAGAAGGCAGACAACATGTAATACAAATGTATATTAGCTTCAGAGGGGATTTTTTTGATGAGGGGAGGATCATGCTGTGGACATAATCGAACAAAATTGATGGAAAAAAAATTAAAATGATGCGTCACATTACAGTTACGTGCCATAAAACAGTTCAGCCTTGAGCTCAAGAGAACAGAAACTAATTATTTGGTGGATTTTTTTTTGTTTGTTTTTTTTTTTTTTTTTATGTGACGCAAAAGACATGCATTATGTGTTTATTTTTGTATGAGCCGACATAAATGCAATCCTTGGTTCAATTTCCATGAGTCCCTCCATTGCTGTTTGAAGTGACTGAGGAAAATTGTATTCTAAGATTGCATTTTGTATCAACAGGTGCTCGACACATATCATGGGCTTTCATTCTGATTGAACCCGGGTCCTGCTGTTCCTCAAAATGCAGGAACAATCTCAAGTGCCTGTTTCTGTGGACACACACACGGAAACAAGAATATCAATCTCATTTAAGCTGTGGGGAATTTATGCATGCAAATGTAAACGTCACAAGAAGAGATGTATACATAGATGCATGTCCTGTTCTAGTGATTTTTTTACAATACCCTAACAATATTTGAATTAAATTGATTCAAACTGACAACTAATTATATATAAAGGTATAGTAATAAATGAAATGGTTTGACTTATGGCAAGAGCGGATCTCAGGGTTCCTATAAAAGGTCTTTCATCGTCGACTTAGTAAACAACATTTATTCGCCAACAAATGCCGTCATGATTTCTGTTCTTTTCAATTTATCTCTTGACTTACTTTCTTTAATGTTCTAAGCGGGTGCTTTATAGGCTAATATTTTCTGCTATGGCAAAAACTCAGAAAATGGAATAGAAAATGACTGACACTACAGTGAACTGATTCAGGAGAAAATGTGAGATTGATTGAATTTAAAAGCTGTTAAGTGTGTCTCCAAATCTACAGATAGTATTTCTACATTAAGTAGGAGTTTTTACACTGGAGAAAGCATCAACCCTTGTGTTGAGGGCACTTTGATTTCAAACTTTACATTTAAACAAAAACAAACTTTAAATGAAATCAAAAATGAAAATAAAAGTGCAATCAGATCAGATCAGATTGTTTTGGTCACCAAACCTCAACCTACACCTCAAAGAGATCTGCAGTCTTTTTTTTTTTTTTTTTTGGGGGGGGGGGGGGGGGGGGGGGGGGGGGAATCAAGCGTTTATTTTGATACTGGTCTTTTGCCAGTGCACTACAGAACAAACGTAATACTCTGACAGGGTTTCCTCCGCTACTATTAGCAGCACCACAATACCACTAGAATCTACATTGTGAAGCATAAAACCAGTGTATTTCGATTTTTAAATGAATTAATCTTGTGAGATGGTTCATTACAGGGAATCAAAAACAAACCGCAAAACCAGTCTGATAATAAAACAGATGGCACTAATGAAATCAACCAGCTTCTTTCAAACACACACCCTATAACTTACTCACTGTTCCCATCCCTTCCTGAGAGTTGCATGAAAGAACGTTTGAATGAAAGAACATTTGCATGAAAGAACATTTAACAACAAAAATGTTAATATAATAACTAGTACTGGATTTGTCCATTCAAAATATTGTCAGAAAAAATAATAAAAGTGCACTTGCAATGCCTTATTTACAGAAACGAGGCACTTAACAGTTATGAAAAAGACAACATAAGTAAAGCATGAGAGGTTTTGCATGTTGATTTAGTGCTACAGAAGATATTAAAGATGTCATCCTCGTATTCTAATTAGTCTAAAACTCCCATGATGTCTCTTCCACTTTTAACTTCTCTCTTGCTCACAGCTTGAGACCAAGACAAAACCATATCAAATGGTTAGCTTCACTTTCAATTACAAAAACATCATCAAGGGACTGTATTGGAACTATGCAACCGTGAACAAAACAGTAGTGGATTTTGTTATGCACCTATAGCAGACATAGCAGTGTACTCTCGGTGAAGTTTGAATGAGAGTGTGGGTGCACTATTATAGGTTCTGTGGTCAAAGAGATCATGTTTTGGATTCTGTATCGAGGACTGCAAATTTAACTAACTGATAATCATCAAATTGTGATTTGTCATTACTGAGAATAAAAGAAAGATGGGTTGAGAACAAATGGATATCAAAAACAATTAAGGAATAAATTACACCTGCAAAGAGGTGTAATTTTCTGAAATATTCAAAGCAGATGCATCTATTTTTTTTAGGCAAGGTGCTCCTGGCCAAATTCAAATGATTGTGATATTACAATCTGCTGTGACTGTTTCATAAAATAGCCAGATTTGCCCTTCACCCCGTTCCACGCATGACTATATTGTTGATCTGCAGAATAAACCTTCAGGGGAAAAAAAAATGCATCTCAAAGCTCTATACACCTGTGGTGCTCCAAATCGCTTCCTTTAATATGCTAATGTCTCCGTGGAGAATTATATGAAAGTTTGCCGGGTGTTTGGAAAAACTGAAAAAGGACATTGCTTTACACTCCACTGAACTGTGGTGGATTTGGCAGATGAACGTGGCAGGAATCAATAGAACTGTATCGAGCTCACATTATAAATCAAGCACAGCTGTTTGTTATACAGAGGACATATGTACAGTGATGTTATACATAATGTATGACAAGTTCTCAGTTCAGCGTATAAATAAACAAATGCCAAATGTAACTATTAGCATTTTATAACCCACTCCCAATCTCAAGTCAAAGAGTTTCCCACCAACATATCGATCTCTAGATGCAACATTAACAACTGTATTACCATAATGCATGTCCACCATATTGGAAAGGTTGAGATCCATTATAAATTCACACACATGGATTGACGTGCAGGGTGCAAAAATGAGTAACAGTGCAGTCTTCACCCATCTGACAAACTTTAACAAAAGTTGATAAAGTTGATTTATAATAATACATTTATTTCATAATGCAGATTATTTAAAAGCAAGGTAATGATGAAATGCTCTCGATCATCATTGTAGTCATCATCAGAGCATAGCCTGATTGTTAAGCAATCACAGAGAAACAGGCTGGATAGAGATGGTCATAAACAACAAGAGAATCTAGGTATCCCAAAACCTATGCATTTATTTATTCACATAAAAAAGATGTCAGTCAAATGATATCAAAGATCAATTTACAAGAGAAAACTAAATCCTTTATATTGCTGTGTGCTTAACCTGCAAAGTTCACAACACAACTGTGCTCCCCGGGAATCAAGATTTATTCTCCAAATCAGAAAGTATACATCACATTAAACTGTGTGAGGGCTTTCAAACATTGTGGTGCTATTGCTCAGGCATATGGAACACTGCATTGTCCATATGGTTGTAAAAGCTATTGTAAAGTAATCAAATTGATATTCTGATAAACTGAAGCATATATGTACAGGGAATTATATGATCTATTAACTGCTCAAACTATATTTTATAAACCATAAACCTAGAATGTTTATGTATCTGGATCAGCTGAATGTGGGACTGCACTGCACACACATTTAGCCGTATACGTGATAAAACTAAAAGAGCTTTCTAGGGCGATTAAATAGAAATTACTGAGAAACAGATAAAACAGTATATTCAAGCTCCCTATGGTCATATTCTTTTTACTGTACTTTCAACCAGCTCTAGTTGCTTGTGTCCTTGAGAATTTTATGAGCCCAACAGAAGAAAGCAATGGTCCTATGAATAATGTTTATAAATGGCCTATTTTCTAAGCATCAATCTATACGTAGAAGGTTAGGTAAGAGTAATTGAGCATTAGGTGATTTAGAACATCAACGAGAGACTTATAAATATTTCAGTTGTGTCAATACTTACTTATTAATATATTGCTTATAAAACTTTTCAGGCACAGCTGCATTACTTCAGTTTAATGCTGCATTTCCCTATTGAGAGTTAAAACGTATACTTATTACTACTTACCACGAAAGTTTAGCAAGTAGATATTTTCAAAAGTATCATTTGCAGTATAAGTAATAATTTCTGATTAGATGTGGAGTTAACTACAACTTAAATTTATTTAAAGATTACTTAACCCTCTGGGGTCGGCTATCGTGCTGGCGACACCAGCTAACTTTTTTCCTTTTTTTTTTTTTTTTTTTTTTTTTTTTACCCCAACACTTTTTTACAAACAAGTGTTGTACATCATTGGATCATGTTAAGTGTCTATTTTTTCACAATAAAAACAAAGTGTTCTGCTTTTTGTCAAATAAAGAAAAATAAACATGGTGCAAGTTTTGCCTTCTCTCTGTCAGTGAAGTTTTGAAATGCATTCTGAAATGCATACGAAAATGAACTGTAACTAAGTAAATATTTGTCACAAAAGGCAAAACAGATTTTTTATTTATAGTAATTTATATATATATATAAAAAATATTCTCATTTTTTTAAATCTGTATGAAAAGAGAGAGTTGTAATATTCTTTTTCCTTTAAAATTTAATTTAATTTGACCACGTCCACTGAGAGTGTGCTCTATTCAAACGCAAATGTTGAGGCAAGCCATGAAAACGCCCAGTTAAAACATTCAGTTTAACAAGAATCTTGTACTTTACCTCGTCTTGCTGCGCTGTGAGGAATAATACTATCGTAATAATCCTGGAAAAGTTACCTCAGAAGGGCTGGTAGTTTCATTTTGAGGAGATATGGATTCAGCTGATGCAGTAAGTTATTTATTCTTAAGTGCTGTGTTCTAATTGCGTTATTGAATAGTGACTGTAAACTGCACAAAGACTGTTTAAATATGAATTGTGTGAATGAATGAATGAATGAATGAATGAATGAATGAATGAATGAATGAATGAATGAATGAATGAATGAATGGCACAGACGCACGGGCTGTCACTACAGATGTGCATCACATCTGTGTGTTCATTCACTCTCGCTCCTACATTAGTAGACGTTATTTTACATGAACACATCCAAACTATATTGCTATAGCCTACTGAGATTTGCTCTAATCGCAATATAGAACAGTGACTGTAATCACAACACTAGGTTTGTTTTAGAACCTATATAACTATTTTAAGTAAGCAGCATTTCTATAAGACTATAGAAATAGTCTTCAACTACGCTGGTGCTTTTTTTACCCTAACTAGTCACATCAACATTCTTGACAGTTAATTTATATTACTTTATATTTTTTAGACACTGAAAGATATAGCCTACGACAGAAAGATGTTTTTGAAATTGCTTGTCATCTTCACAGAGCACATTTATTCTGATTTAGCTGGTGAAAAAAATACTGTTCCACAGTCTCTGCCCACACCATATATGAAGCATTGGAAATTTGCTTAGATTGCAAGCATTTGTTATTACAGCAACTGCCATAACAATAAGTACAAATGTGAGTCGAAATGCATTAGAATGGAAAGATTTCTGACCAGGTCTATGAATTCAGGTAATACATCACAGTTCTGGAATCTGACAAATCAGTAGAAAAGTATTCTCATAACACCATGGAATTGATAGAATGTTATTACACACTTTTATGTATAATTAATCACACCATTGTGTTCGACTTTTCTACATGCTGCTTAAAATAAATAAATAAATAAAACATTTGGCTACATGAAGGATTACTGTAAAATGGGATGTTAGATCAGTAATGTGTAATATAGCCATTATCAAGACTAGGTACAATAACGATTAAATTGACGATCGATTAATTCTTGATATCTCATTTAATCGATAAATCTTAAACAGGTTCATGTGCGTGCATGCTGCTCAACCACAAAACATGTATAGCGAGCATGCCGTAGTTAACTTTGGGACCATTTTACACCATCATGTCAATAAGTTTGCCCTTGAGGTATCCCACATTTAAAAGGGCAGACGAAGATGTAAATTCCCCCATGGTGACTGAAAACTTCTGTTAGTTAAAAGACTGTAAGAATACTAGGAGAGTATTAAGGCAAATGATTAAGTGATTGTTAATTTAAACAACAATTGACCATGGGATTTTGTGAAAATTGGCATCCCTCCTTCAGTCTATACGCAAATAATCACTTTTAAATTCACAGTATTTGCAAAATAATGATTGTAATTTAATTTCCATGAAAGTTCTATAGCCAAATTCAAATTTTAAGGCAAAATTAATACTACAACGAATTAAAAAACACTGCTTTGATTAGGAAAAATAACTCCAGAAAGGAAATGTGAAATGCTGAAAATGCTAATAAGATAAAGAGGATATGCTCGAAAAAGCCAAAAGTCTCATTCAAGACCCAAAGGCTTCATGATGCCCCGAATGATCGAGCTTCCGTCTTTTGTATGAATTACACTTTAATGCAGAATGCCAGCATAGACAGACCAAATCAAAGAGGTTTAAAATTGCTCAGCTGCATAAGCATGGTAAAGAACCCTACAACTGGGAAGATATGGTATAACACTAAAAAAACTAAATGGGTAGGGTTTTTTTTCTTCTTCTTCTCTTTCTGTTGCATTGTTAATTGAGATTTTGCATTTCAAACACTTTTTAGAAACATGCATCTAGCCTGCTGGCAGTTTCAAATGAACGCAGGAAGTACTCGCTTATCGGGTAATTTAAAATTTAAACAAGGTGAGAGACGGGCCTTAATTAAACCTCCTTGTGTACTTTAATCAAAGCCTCTCCAAATTCAACCTCACAGTATATTCACTTCATTCTGTTCATTAGCCAACACAAGGAATGCTACGTTGGCAATGTACCCATTATTCGCTTCTTGTGTGAGTAAATCATTCTTGGATGCTTTCGGTGCCTCTGAGATTAGACACCAGCATTTCTTTAAATCTGTCAGTTGGATTCTGCAAACCAGACACAAAATCTTTATATTTCCATTTAAAAATCCAAACATTGCTGGTTCCCATCCTATTAGGACTGGCCTGAGGGTATGAAATGTCATGTTACACTGTAGCCAGGGGTAGGGGGAGAAAAAAAAAACAGGAAGCCCTGTAGATGCCCAGAGCTGTGCAGAAGTGTACATCTGCAATCATACCATCCCAGTCATGTTCTCCTGGCTCCGTTTCCATCTCATTGACGGAGAGCTACTGCCAAAAGAGACCCATAGTTCAAATGACCAGTTGTCTATTTTCTCTCTGAGTGACTTTCAGAGCAGTGGTTTTAATGAATTCTTCACATTCAAGAAAGCCTTTGTGTTTGTGATGGGATCTTTATCAAAAGTGACACATGAAGAACTAGGGTGGTAGATAACTCGAGGGAGGGTTCTCTGGTAAAGTTGACGATGAAACTTTTCTTGGGGTTTAAAAAGGAGAAATATGGTAAAAGGTAAAAATTATGTAGCACAAACCAATGTCAACATCAAATGAAATGCACATAAATATATCGAATTATTAATTAAATATAAAATAATAAATAACTACATTTTCTGTTCATTACTCAACACTAGTCCAGCTTTTCCTTTTTTTTCTTTTTGTTTGACAGTCCCTGTTCAGAATACTTTCAATGCTACAATGATACGTTCTTCTAAATTCTACAAACATTATTCTAAATATTTCCTTTTGTATTCCTCTTGAGAAAGGCAACCATACAGTTTTGGAATGACACAATGGATGGTTAAATGACTGGGTTTTATAATTTATGTTGACTGGTAATATAGCTAACAAACCCCATCCTCTGTAACATGTTTAGACATCGAGGGAAATATGTTTGTTGTTCCCTAGATCCAGAGGCAATTTTGCTTCTCTGTCTCTCCCACAATGACGTTAGTTACGGATTTTGTGAGGAAGATTAAAGCTGAGGTGTTGTTGAACTGAGAAACAGGCATTGAATTAAAATATTGTTCTTCCTCAGTACATTATTGTTGTCCTTGAATAATCTCAGACAAAGAAACTGAAAATAGAGCAAATCCAAAATTTCTGACGAAATCTTGAAGACATTTCAAAATAAATAAATCCTGGCCTATTGGTTTGTTTATAGTCCTCAAAAAAGGATTTTTTTCTCTTTCCTTTTCTTTTCTTGGGGGGTGGGTTGTGCTGTTAGGGTCTTAAAGGTAATCTTTAAAGTAAACACACCTATTTTTCCATTTATTTTCAGAAAGGATAATCAAGCCTGACTCACCAGTCTGATTCAATGAACTCTACCTTCCTCTTATAAAAGACTGTTCCTCAAGCAAAGACCAGAAAGCACACCGTTCAAATGAAGCATATTTTACACAGCTTATTTATAAACATAAACATATTTAAAAACAGGTGTCTAATCTAATATAGGGATATAAACCTTTTGCATGTATAAAATCTGATCTGAGAAAAGAGCAGTCTGTGCAAATTGAGCTTAATAAGAGTACTTAAATGCTCTTACATTTCACCCATTTGCATTAAGCTTTAGAAACCCAGCCATATTTTTGAATGGTCATGGTTTGTTCCCTTATTTTCGCCTGAGATGGGAGAAATAAGGATTTAAGTGTTTTACTTCCTGCTTATTATGACGTAAAAATCGTCATTTTGCGTCATAATAATCTGGAAGTCAAATTTCATTAAAAAGTCTAGAGAATACAAACATTAGCTCCTCATTATTTAAGGGTGTGGGACCCGCTCACCCTACAGGCCTATTACAGATCAGTGGGTGGGACTTCACTTGGGACTATCAGCCATCTTGTTTGGAAGCTAAGCTAAAAAGCGTTGTGGAGATAGGAAGTATGACAATTCACCACATAGAAATAAATACAAACGAGAGTAATTCACTAATGAGTTTGCAACTGTAACGTTGGCGGGGTTTGTTGTTGTGGGAAGAAGGAGGAGGGAACCAGCGACCATTTAAACATTTTAATGGTAAAATGAACAAATGCAAAACGAAAGTAAAAGCTAGCAACCCCTCATTGACCACTGCTGTGACATTACACACAACAGAAACAAAACACATCATAAAATCAGGCCTGTTTCTCTCTCGATCTGCCGTCGTCGCTCCTCGTTTTATGCTTTCGCTCCTCCGTGAGAGATGCGCCGCAGGCCTCACAGGTGTCTTTCATTATCACTTACGCCACCGACCTCGCGCCGTCCTCTTACGTTCCTCGCCCTCGATCGTCCTGCTCGCCACAGCCAACTAACTAGAAATGAATTTCAATCTCTGGTGACAGCTAATGTTAGCCTTGTAGATGGAAGAGCGATGTCTCTGTTTGCACTGTTCCTGATTAGTGGGTGTGGCTTGTGGAGCTGTGCAATGTGGTGCATTGTGGGAGTTGTTGTCTTACATACAAATGCGCCCTTCGGTTATTTTCGGTCTTTTCTCGGTCAAGAGGGCACCAAATTCAAAAATTCTTTTACATTTCAACTACATAAATGATCCACTTTCATTTAAGATTAATGTTGAAATAGGCGAAATGCTCCTTTAACAGTCTGATTCTTGACTCTGTAGATACTACAGCCAACTTATTTTACTGCACTCAGTATTCCAGGTGTATTGCCAATACCAATAACTCTTTATTGAAAGCCGATAACTCGGTAACTCGAAAATTAGCCGATATATTGGCCGATAAATCTAAATCCAAATCCAAATTTTTATTTAATTTTTGAGAGCTTGATTACAAAAACAATAGTATCACCATTAAAAGCCATGTCCCAAGCACACAATAACAATGTTCTCATTATAATTTTTTTACAGACTTGCACGACACAGGTTGCACACACTTAACTATATTTTCCTTTAAGGGATTCAAAACCTTCATGGCGATCCGTGCACATTCGAAGTGTCTCAGCTGAAGGAAATAATCCATTATCTATCTGCTTCAATTATTGCAACTATCTGCTTCAATATATCAGACAGATTTTCTTATCAGGCCATCAGTGATAACATTCAAAATGAACATATTTTAGCCGAAACTGAAATGGTGGCCAATATTGTGCATTCCTAATAATTATTATAAAAGACTAATTAATAATGGCAATAAAATGTAACCTGGAACGTGAAATTTATCATGCTGTAACTTATGGTGCGTTCTATTATTCATCCGTCTCGGAGATCCGAATCGGATGACAGACGTTGCCTAGCAACACGCCCCCTTTCCTCGGATTTCTCCTCTCGGACGTCGGACCACCGTGAGGACACCGAGCAAGAATTCCGTTTCGGAATTCAAGATGGCTGCGCCCTGTAACTTGTAAGAATGGACTGTTTTCATTGTTTTTGAACCGCTTTGGTAATCACTCGTATTACTGCGTTCCCTGTAGGTATGGGAATCGGTTGTTGTGCAATTACTGACATTGCTAGCGTTGCTAACAGAATATTAACATGAAAAACATTAATAAAGTGAAAATTTTCAAGTTCAAATGGCTGCGTTTTAATAAGGTGTAGTCATAATAGTTTTTTTAAATGTAACTGCCTGGTACTTTTTTCTCTGACTCGGATGTGCAAAACAAATAGAACGCTTGAAGTTTGGACGTGACGTCAAATCCGAGGTCCGAGTCGGTTCGTTGGCTATAATAGAACGCACCATTAATCATGTTACAGTACTTTCTACCGTGCATCTGTTCTTCAGATACCACAGTGAAAAAAAAAGGATCTACACTTAGTTACATCACAATACAAACACAATGGAAGAAACAAAACGGCCTATAACTCGGTCAGTGTGAGTGGAAAAAACATCAAAACAGGTGCGTTATGTGAAGCCACATGAAGAGGAATCCTTCCTGGTGCCTGGCATTTGTGGCCCAGGGCATTAGACTGTCTGCTCAACAAGGTGGGAATGTGATGGGAAGCTGTAATGGATATCAGGTTGCGGTAGTGAGACGAGAGATTTGCGAGAACTCATGGAGAGAACAACCAGTGAGGGTGGAAGTTTGAGCAGATAGAAAGAGCATATTAGATCAGAGTTAAGACGGAGCATACTGCATGCTGAACTCATTTCTTTCAACGCCACATGACCTTTCCCTCTCGTGTTCTTGCCTTACTGCTTCCATATGCGTGTGGACAGAATGAAGATGTTTGGCACTTCAAAAAATCAGACAGCTTGGTTAGTCCTCGGGTCACCAACAGTGGTCATTGTTGTCTGAGAGAAATGAAGACAGACTCCAAGGTTAACTCTCTCGTTTCCCTCGATGTCATTCTGACATGGCTTCTATTGAGCCTGCTAACTCAAAACAAAATTTGTCAGCTAATAATGTTCCCCCCAGGTAATTCTATTTTCTTGTAGAGAGACATTCTAATGAACTCAATTAAAATTGAATAACCGTAGGGTAAGGGTCTTGTATCAGTGCCATGTCTTCAGCATGTTATAATATAAGGGGCCATTTACATGACACCATTTTCAACAAAACACCTATGCTTTTTGGCCATTCATTTACATGACAACAATGGAACTTTTGAAAACTGGTTTTAAAGGCGAATTTGTGAAAAGGTGACATCATGGTCACTCGTAACTTCTGTCCTGACATGCATTACAAGGTTATCAGTTATATCATGGAGACTGCAAAATAACAAATAACCAAACTGACAGAGACTGAAATTCCTTTACCTGTTCCAATCCTTTGTGATGTTAAGGATGTTTGATAACACTACAGTGCTGTGACATTTTCCAAGTGGGTGTTATACAGTATGTCTCAATCACCTGATTCACTGTGATGCTCCAGAAGTGGATAGTTTCAACAAAAGGCGATGCTAAATAAAGACAAATCTACATACAAGTCACAAATATGTTCCTGTGAAAAACTTTTCTAGGAACCGAGGCCACAGGGTGCCCAAAGTGCCTTTGGAAATCACATTTCCACTCTGTAAATGTCAAAACCAGTCTGTTAAAGGACAAATTCTAAGTATATGATCTTGAGAGTCAATCTTAACCACTTTGGCTGTAAAAAAGGTTGAATGACATCCACTTTGACTGAAAATAGATGCAATCAGTGCAGATTTCATATCAAATTTTGTAGAAAAGGTTTCATCCATGCCTAGAGAAAGTAAGGCTGATGGGAAAATAGGTGTGAGAAAACATGTTCACCTGTTATGGCTTGTTAAATGTTTACTCAAACTCTTGAACAATTCACTTTTAGCACTGGGAAAGTGCACTTTCAATGCCAAACCCTATTAATTCTTGTATTTTTCTCGTCTGCCTGACAGCATCTGCAGTGTCTTTGTTTATGATTTATTTACAATAATTTTTTATCTTTATTAGAATTCAATCTGAGTAATTAAAGGTTGAATTCAAAAGGTTTTAAAAATCAAAGGTTTTAAAATCATTTAAAAGACAGCATCTATCAGTGTTTATAATGATCCATATCTAGATTAATTAAATATAGAAATTATTGTCTAAGCAGGGGTCGGCAAGTAATTTGGGATCAGGCCTTTTTTTTCCAGAACCCAGTCAAAGGATAATTTAATAAATTAATTGATAAAAAAATGCAACTAGAATTGTCTGTGACAGACTATTACAGTGCATTTTGTAATTAGTGAGCTGTTACTCTGTAATAAATCCTGTAGTAGGAAAGTCATTAACAAATAGCATTTTCACTGGATATATTAAAAAAAACAGTAGTGATATCTAACCTGTTAAGTATCTTCATTTATTAACTTGCAACACAAATCGTCAGTTTTGTTGCCTGTTGCCAAACCCTGGTCTAAAGCTAAACCAAAATCAACCCAACATGAATTTAATTAAAACTAATAACACACTTCTAAAGCCACACAATATTGTGATGTCTTTGAACAGTGCACAACACTAACGCAAAGAGAAACCCGATGAACTAAATTTTCTCTCAAGACTACAGTATTGAGTGAGCATTTTAGCATTTGCTAGCAAACAATAGTTTCATTACACTAGCCACTGATTTGAGGATTCAGTCTCTGAGTATACAATAAAGGAAACAATTATAGCTTAACTTGGATTATACAACAAAAGTGTGAGATGAATTGTTCCTAATTACTTCCCAATCCATCATAATCACAAATGTGTTGATTAGCCTCATTGATGTTTCTAAAAGGGACAACTCTGCTCATTACATAAAATTTTGGAGTAATGACGGCGGGGTAAATTTAGAGCTCTCGTTTAAGAGCTCAGGGAAACAAAGCACTAAACCTTTGAGTTTACAAAATACAAACGCAATAAAATAATATTAATTATATTTTAGAAAGTTTTGAATATAAATTGCCCAAGCCTACATAGGCTACGTTCTTTATTTTAAACAAAAACCCTTTGTGTCATCTATGGTTATGTTTACACTATAGGTTTACGTGTGTCACACTATTGCCTATAAGTTTGCTTCGTTTCATTCACTGTCAATGGGTCAGGATTGGTAATGATGGCTGCGCTTGTTGTTTTTCGAGAATGCTGCACTCCTGTTTGCCATTGCGCACGAAACTTCACGCATATAAATCATCAGAAATATTGCTGACTTGTGCGCGTCTCAAGTGCCATCTTTTTGTCCGTCCTATATGGAGTTATTTCCCTGTCAAATGTCTAGAGCGAATTATTGTAGCGCGAAATTACATTAATATAATGCGCGAGTGTGAATCTCTATGCGCACGCGCGGAATATAATGTGCCGAGTGCGAATCTCTCTGCGCACGCGTGTAATATCATGAGAATTTGATTTTACAATCGATTTAAATGAACACTTATGTCTCAAAAATCAAACAGGATTTTTTTTCACAAAAGTGAGATTGAAATTATTAATTGAAATTATGTTTTATGAATGTAAACATCCCAAATGTAACACATTTACGTTTTCTTGTAGATATTACATTGCATGTTAATCCAACTATTAGTTATTTTGTGAATTCTAAAGTCATTTTAATGTATTTGTTTACCCCTGGAAATCCTCTTTCATTGAAATCTAGTGGGTTATTTTCAAACAAAAAAAATAAATAAATAAAGCAAATGATTGCAGCTTGAATTAATGCAATAAACATATTTTTTTGAGAAATATTTCAAATTGTTGCATCAGAATGAGGTTTGCATAGGTGTGCCCGAAGGCATGGTTTGAAGACAGTCAGCGACATTGCAAATTTGTTTAAATTCATACGTAAATCACCATGACCAAAATTGTACTTTTTTTTACATTGAATCTTTGATTTTTTTTTTTAAATAGGCCTATACCTTCCACTTTTTTTTTTTTTTTTTTTTTTTTTTTTTTTTTTTGCTGCTCCTTAAATCTAAAATATTTTTAAGGATGGCCTCACCCAAGACACATCTAAACACGGTTCTGATAAATGACTGTCACTTGGAGATTGCTCAACTGGAAATGCACAGCCCTCTCTGATTAACCAGCAGATGCTAATCCAATGCAAATCATCACCCCTGTCCACAGAGGTAGAGGAGGACGACATGATTCATGCGGGGACCAAGCCAAATAAAAAACAGCCGCATGCAACACAAAGTCTTTGCGACTTAAAATGGTTAGCATAGCCTCCTGTAAAAAATACCAAAAAACTCTTTTAAAATTTAAATGATGCCGATATTTATAGTTGAAAAGTCTGCTTTGTACATTGATAAATAACTTAATTTGATGTCAAGAGTTTTCAGCTACCCACAAATACACAAAATCTGTTCTTTGGGATTTGCATTTCACTAGCAGTTCCTTTGTCCTGATTTATTTCCTTTCCTTCCCTTTTCTAATGTGAAAGTGATGTGTACCCCGAGAATGTGAAAGCAACTTATACAGATCCTCTCATTATTATGCATTGGAAATGTCTTTCACGGGGACAACATATGAATTCAAAGTATTTTATCAAAGGAAGAATCTTGTTATTGCTCTATTGTACATGCATCATCTTGCCCAGTATGGTAATGCTCTCTTCAAGCAGATCCTGTTTTCTCCATGAAAATACACTGAATGTGTTTTGAACTCTTCCCGTTATGAAGGGGTTTAGACAGTGTGACATTTTCTGTAGTCATCTTACATCACTTTTGCTCGAAAGAAGATCCCAGTCTCTGACATTTAAACCTGTTCCCTCGGCAGCATTAATGTGTCATTCACAATGGCAATTTTGGGACCGTCATGATGAGTGATGCCAAATTGTGGCATTTTTTATAAAGGACTAAAAACACCATTTTCAGCACGTCAGAGATGAAACTACACAGTGATGACAGACCATTTGGGCCGGCCAGGATTTACTTTTGATGTGATTAAAGTGACGTGTCAAAATTAAATATTTTACAAGACCAGACTGAACCAAAAACAACTGAATCCTTATTTGGACGCTGAAACACATAAAACAACGGCTAGAAAAGTTGTTAACCAATCTGGGATGAATTTCCTTGTGAATTACAATTGGTGACAGATTGCCATGACGGGAAGAGGTATACCTCGTGTGTCAGTGACCTTTTTAAAAAGTATAAAAATGCGCAATGACACGACTACTACTACTCAAGGCTAATGCTCACTGCTCAAATGCAACTGGCACAGTCTTGAAGAAGATTTTATAAGCTGGTTCAGTGGCTAATTGTTTGGACTTTGGAGTGAGAAATATATAAGTCGCACTGCATATTTAGTAATTGTGCGCCTCAGATACAGGATTATACATTCGCTTTAACAAGCAGGTTGTTCATTACCATGGCAACCACATGTGTGTCATGCTGAATGTGATTTTAGTGTGTAAAAAGTATCTATACATAAGAGACAGAAAGATCCAGATAACCATACATTATTTAAGGTTATTTCCTTGTTGCAAACGTATGAGTAAAATAACAATTCCTTCAGACAACCTCACAGGGTACCCAGTGTCCGATTTACAAATGCACCGCTTCACCATCTTGCTTGGAGTCAATGTTTGAAGGACCTGTTCTCATAGTAACGGTTGCTATGATGTGTGATTGGACAATGATCATTTTGGGGGAGTTTAACAATCAATGTTTGAAATGTCATCATGCTTTAGATCTATCCATATCAAACATTGTATTACAAAAAAGATTAGTTTATTTGAACACAATATCAACCAAGTAGACTTCCCTAGATGGATGTATTTAGGCATAATTAGAGAAAATGAAAATAAATAAATAAATAACCATTTTCTTTCATTTACATTAGGATCTAAAATTCTGTTGTGTGGCCTTTTTGAATTTCTTTGGATTTCAATACAACAAATTCCACACATCCTTCATCACCTTGAGGCTTGTGGACAAACCCACACTCATGAATTATTAATTGGCAACCATTTATTACAAAGATACAAAATAACAAAATAAAGTGAAAAAAATCGTAATTACTATATTAAGATTAATGAAAAAATGAATGACCCTTTATATTATCATCATGATATTACACAAGAATGAGCATCAGGTCAAAATCAGGTTTAACACGAAATCAAGAACGCTGTTCTTAGTAAGCGGTGGGAAGGAAACCAGCCTTGCAATGAGATGTTCCAACACTATCTCACGCCCAATTTGTACGAATTTGACGAATGATTAAAAAGTGTCTAATTCGTACTAATTCGTACGACTTCACTCGTACGAACTTGTACGATTTGTCTAAACCCACGTGATGGTTAGGTTTAGGGGCAAGGTAAGGGGTAGGTCATTCGTACGAATTCATAGGCATTGGCCAATTCGTAAAATATGTACGATTTAGCAAAATCGTACAAATTCGTACGAGTGAGGTCGTATGAATTGTTACGAATTAGCCACTTTTTAATCATTCGTCGAATTCGTACAACTTGGTCGTGAGATCGGGTTGGATGTTCATCAGGTCTTTAAACGGTTTTTCAGGTCTTTTAGCTCAAGCCTCTATTAGAACGAGGCACAACCTCAGTATATGACATTAGGGAGTTGTTGGTAAAAAAAAAATAACGTGATCTCTATATTAGGCTATTATAGACAGATAGACAGTTGACTAAACGCTACTACAGTTAGCCATCTCATTCCAAGATATTTTTTTTGACCCTTATTCATCGTCTGTGGTCTTTTAAAGCCCTTAAGCTGCACTGAAACTCTCAGTTGGACCTTGAACCATTTGGTTCCCAATGAAGTCCATTATGTGGAGAAAATCCTGGAATGTTTTCATCAAAAACCTTCATTTCTTTTCAACTGAGGAAAGAAAGACATGGACATCTTGGATGAAATGGAGGTGAGTAAATTATCAGCAAAAGTTTTTTTTTTAAAAGTGAACTACTCCTACTCCTTTTTCATGATGCACCACCTGAAAACGTGACACCCGCAAGCCTCTTCGGGTGAGAAAGGTAGCAAAAGCCAACCTACCGTGTCATCTATGCTAGCTGGTAGGAAATGTGACAAACAGTGCTCAGAGACTATTATAGTGTGTGTGTGAGCGGGAGGCAGAGCAGCAGAGAGATGTGACAGTTGCAAAATTGCAAACGCGCTTTGAAATGGCTGTTATTTCAAATAGTGTAGCATATTTTAAACTAATCGGTTAACCGGTTTCAACCGGCTAATGAGGCTTGGTGGTCGGTCAAGGAAATGTTAAGTTTTCTCTATCACTATTTGAGATGGCAGCCACGTCTGTTATTTGGCCTGTCAGTTTCTCTCACAATATGAGTCTGGTAAAGGATTGTGGTAGACTAGAAATCTAGACGCACCCTAAAGGCAAGAAAAATTATTTTGCAGCTGGTGTGGTCTAGCAACTCGAAGTGGAAAAACCAAACTCACAATGATGGCAGAGTTGTGACAGTTCCGCGTGATTTCCCTGCTACTTGAAAGCAAAATGCTGCTGCTGGCGAATAGCGGTCTTTTGAATCGGCTTTGGCCGCGACTCTGGAAGACTTGGAATTAAGACAACGTCACTTAAGTCATTCTTAAAAAGGAAGACGTGTTCAGAGTTTTGACGACCAGATACGGAAAAAAAAGTTTAATATATCACCTAGCACCACTGGTGGTAAAACACATGCGACTCACTCAGCCACAGCCATTCGTTGCTCTGGGGTGCTTTTCCAGAAAGTATCGTTAGCCAACTATGGTCGCATAGTTCAACGAGTCGGTGTTTCTCCAAAACCATCGTTCCAACGAACATTCGCAAACAGCATCGCAAAGTTGTGTGGTTTGAACGACAGCTCTCGACACGTGGTTAGAGGCATGACATTTGGAGGTAATAAATCCTTACCTTGAGCAAAATAAGCAAGCTGACATTCAGTACAACCGGTGGCTTTTATAAATACAAATGGAATTTACGTCTTTTAGTTTGTCAAAAAATTTAAAGTAACGTGTTTGAAGAGTGCGCATGTGCGAACGTGCTCTACTATGTAAGAACGAGCCAAATATTGAGTCTGGTAATGAAGCAAAAGAACAATTAGAAATAGTCCTCAGATTACATGTTTGTAATTTATATTAAAAAAAATCTAGCATTAATTGGATCTCAAACAGTATCATTAAAAGTATTTTATTCCACCATGTGCGAAACCAACGTGGTTGAACGATACTGGGGTGCGTTTCCCGAAAGCATCGTTAGCCAACTATGGTCGGAAGTTCCGTCGTTATCAGCATAGTTCAATGAGTCGGTGTTTCCCGAAACCATCGTTCCAACGAACATTCGCAAACAGCATCGCAAAGTTGTGTGGTTTGAACGACAGCTCTCGACCTATGGTTAGAGGCATCGTTTCTTTATTGCATGACATTTGGAGGTAATAAATCCTTACCTTGAGTAAAATAAGCAAGCTGACATTCAGTAAAACTGGTGATTTTATTTAGAATAAATACAAATGGAATTTACGTCTTTTAGTTTGTCAAAAATTGAAGAGTGCGCATGTGCGAACGTGCTCTACTATGTAAGAACGATCCAAATATTGAGTCTGGTAATAAAGCAAAATAACTGAGAACAATTAGAAATAGTCCTCAGATGACATGTTTGTAATTAATATTAAAAAATCTAGCGTTAATTGGATCTCAAACAGTTTCATTAAAAGTATTTTATTCCACCACGTGCGAAACCAACATGGTTGAACGATACTGTGCGACAATGGGTTTCAGGAAATAGTCGTGACTAGCTAATTGATTTCTCCAACGATGCATCGTACTGTGGTAGTGAAGCAGCGAACTACGTTGTTGTACGGGAAACGCACCCCTGGTTGGTTGTAGTGCTATCCTGGGAAACGCTGGTTGTAGCGTTATCCTGGTTGTACGGGAAACGCACCCCTGGTTGGTTGTAGCGCTATCCTTATTGTGTGCAGTGGGAAATTGAAATACACCCATTTATCCCGCAGATTGAGGTCTGCCTATTGTGAGTTCCCAGACCTAACATCTTGATGTAGGTCTGGCTTGCCAGGCTAGGATTGTGGTACACAAGCAGAAATCAGACATGCGATGGCATAGTTAAGAGAATAAATGCTTATGTGAAGAGAGGACACATAAGGGAGACTCTTTTTCATCCCTAGGACTTTCATTAGTGTCTCTCCTTTGATGGATATAGCTTAATGGCAGGTGCATCTCTACCCATCCCTTATCTGAGGTGATTTATCTGGCAATTCTGCACATCTGGAACAGTACCTCACAAGAGATATGGAAGTTTGAAATAAAGGAATAATAATGTAAAGTAAGCATGCCTCAAAACATTGAGATTTTGAGGTAGATTAAACCATTCATTAAAACAATGAAGGCGCTGCAGCCTTGTCATTAAATAACACAAAAGAGTCCCTAACGAACAACTTGATGAGCAATGAGCCTTGTTAAACAAAAAGAGTAATTATAAGAGATTGTTCTAATGCTTGGCAGATGTATTGAGAACTAGTGATATATCACAACAGATTGATGGTAAGCAAAAGGGTCAAATTTAAATGGGTACTCACACGGTCTTGTTTTGTTTGTTTGTTGTTTTAAATCTGTCAACCCAGCTGTAAATCCTCATGTGACTATATTTCATACTTTATAATCTGGAAAGCATGAAATATTGAATAAAGATGTGTTTAAAATTGGCAATAAATTGTACTCTAAATTATGTATTATTAAACGTGCTTGCACTTTGAATGTTTTTGTAAGCTTGGGGAAGGTTGATTGACTGAAAATCTGCTCATCAAAATTAGTGGTCGACCACATTGGTTTTTTTGATGGCCGATGCCAATATCTTAGAGAGCATGATGTGGCATTTTTTTTCAAATAAAGACAAGGTAACGCTAATTTGCACACAGTAAAAACAATATGAATATGACACAGTGGGCAAATATAGCACAGCATATTTTGAAATGAAGGATTTAAAGTTTTTCGATCGTGTCTCCTGTGAACCTGATCTTCTGTTCGCATTCACTCGCTTTGCATGGACCGACTGTCACTCGCAGTTACATGTTTATGCAGGATACAAATGCACACTTCACAAGATATCTCAGCCGGAATTGCAAGTTTTCTGAAATTAAATGTTTATTAGATATTCAGAGATTTGTTTAAATGATGTAGATGCGCATTTGCTGAATGTTGACGGTAAATGAGAAAGTATTTTAGCCTGATTGTTTGCCTTTTCTGTTACAAATAATATAAAAGCAAACACTTTACTTTTTCGCATACCATTCATTTTCTTAGTTTACCAGTTCTGTTTAACAAAGTATTAGATATGTCCGACAGAGATCTAGAGCTGCAACAACAAATCGATAAAATCGATAAAAATTGATCATTAAAATAGTTGGCAACAAATTCCATTTTCGATTCGCTGTGTCGCGCGATTATTGGAACCAGGGGTGCCACTAAGGGGGGGATGTTAGGACGATTCTAAGGGCCCACACACTTTTGGGGCCCCCAGAGATCGATTTTATTAATGGAATGGGTGAGATAGGGGGCCCAACCTCATATTCTTTCATAGGTCCTAAAATTTATAACAGCGCCCCTGGGCGCAGTGTCAGAGGGGTATGCAGCAACAATTTTTTCCATTGGAACAGCAATACGAGTGTTTCTCACAGGATTTTAGGTAAAACTGTGGTAGGTGGACCTCTCTCTAGGGGGTTCGGGGGCATGCTCCCCCGTAAGTGCACTTTGAGAGTTCAAAATTAAAAGTTTAGTTTTTTAGCAAAGTTTTTTTTTTTTTTTTTTTTGTTAAGGATTTGTTTACTGTGTGTGATTCATTTAATGGAATGCACATTCACTTCTAGTTATCTTGCCATTCATCTTAAATAAACGTAAATTGACTAACTAATCAATGTCTGCTTGTTTATTGAAAATAAGTTGTCCTATAACAGACGAACAATTATTCAACCGAACGTCCTATATTAATAATTTCACAGTCCTGGGGTTAAGTGTCTCATTTGAGTACTTGAAGTCACTTTAAAAGCATCAGCTAAAATTCCCAATTAGCAATTAATTAGCCATTTTTTAAACATTCAGCCAGTGTTCCAAGTGAAATGGCACTCAACGGTACAAACACTGAAAAATGTTTTTAAACTGCAAGAAAATCTGACCAAAGATCTTATGTACTTATGCATCTCAACTCTTCTGTACATAAATAGGATGTTCTTTGACCATTTACCAGCTGTATCTCCTGCTCTACACAGTATGCACCAACTGTATCAAGTTAAAGCTTTAGCCTATTCACTTTTGCATGTAATTAAAGAATCATTTTTACTTCGTACTGCTAAGCTGTGTTGGAAAGTAAAATAGAATTTCATTGGCGCTACACAGACAAGTCTGTGTGTGTCAGCATAAATTAGCACACAGAGATGTAGTTAGCATTCCTGGCAGTGCCAAGCCAACATGCATATTCTCAAGGTAACATTGAATCGAGCTAGAGAAAATCTTTTCATTTTAATTCTCCTTTCTCTCCATTTTCTTTTAAAAGATGTACGTATTCAATCATTTCATAGCGTCATGTCCTACAGCATTTTACCATCTTGATATCTGTGCTAACGTCACAGTCACAGAAATACTGGTAATGCCCACTCCATTTATGTATTTTCGCTCACTGATCTGTCAATAAAAGAAAAAAAAAAGACTAATAAATCTCTGACATATTGCTATTTGCAGGGATATGACCTCAATTCCCGGTCCACATGAAATGAAAAGCAGGTAAAATTATTGATTTCTTTTTCACAAGACAGACTATGCTTTTTTAATGTGGGCAAGCAGAATTGGTCTGTCACATCTGGTCATAAACACAGAGAATTGGCTGCAGGTTTATGAGGTTATACAGAAAATGGATCTCATTCACTCACTTCTTAACTTCAAATGAGGTCACAAGCTGTGCTGCATTGCAAACCAGGGCAGGTGCCATCAGAGCTGCTGGCCTTGTAGCATCATATGACCCAATTCATATAACATATACAAATCAACCATTACTCTCATTTCTAAATAATAAGGCTAATTGGTAACACTTTATTTTGATGGTCCCTTTTGAACATTCTACTAACTAGAAGTAACATTGCTACTACACGTCAACTAACTCTCAGTAGAGTATTAGTAGACTATCTGCTTATTATCTGCTAACTCTTTGTGATGTTCTACCAACAGACATTCTACTAACTATTAACTCTGAAACTACGTCAACTTATTCTACCGACCCCATGAGTCTACTAATACTCGACTAACATTTTGAGAGTTAGTAGACATGTAATTGCAAAGTTACTAATAGGCAACAGAATGTGTTAAAGGGACCATTAAAATAAAGTGAAGCCGGCTAATTAATCAAATCTAATATAGAGGACCCAGCAAAAATTAATGGCGTCAAGCAATCCTATGCTGTTCTAAAATTACTTTTAATAAACAGAACACATGGAAGACTGTCAAGACTCAGAGCCCATATGCTGTCTGCAGTGTCAGTACAGTGCTGCTGGGTTTCCATTAGGATCCTGGGTTGTCATTTTGGATTCCAAAGCATGAATGAGCCACAGATGTTCCTTGTATGAATTGTGCAAAAAGGAGAGAGAGACATGACTGGGCAAAACAGACGACACATCAACAGCATGTCAATCTCTACACTTCTGTAGCTTTACTATTCTGTACTCGAAAACCAACCAAAGCAGTGTCTGAAATCACACCCTGTCCACTATATGGTGCACTATATAGGGTGTCGGCCATTTTGTAGTTGTGTCCGATTTCTGAGTGAACGACATCATTCCCTACATTCACCTACATTGTTCACTTTGCCTACAATCCTCTCTGATTTTAAGTGTACATCCTATTTCCCAGAAACCAATGCGTAGAGAACTGAGCGCACGTGAAAGTGCAAACCAGAAATTACTTAAAGGGTCACTCCACCTCTGGAATAATGAATGTGTATTTAAAATGGGTAATTTATGTAGAAGAAATGTGAAATTATTTTTGAATTTGGAGGTTTCTAGACTGAGAAAAGCCAGAAAATGTATTTTTGGCTTATGTAGAGGAGAGACAACAACTCCCAGAATACACTTGCTTCGCTGCCCAAGGAGGCCTATTTATGATTTGGTGAACGAGTGAGTGGTTTCAGACACGGCTCAAGACTGGGGAATAAACATAGTTGTCACATACAAATTAGGGCTGTAAATGAATTTAAAAATAAGAATAATTATACACTACCATTTGTGGTGTACATTTTGGAGTCAGTAATTTTTATTTTCATTTTTTATTTTTTTTTACTGAACAAGGACGCATTAAATTGGTCAAAAGTAACAGTAAAGACGTTTATAGTGTTACGAAAGATTTCCATTTCAAATATACTGTTCTTTTGAATTCATATTCAACAAAAAATCTTGGGGGAAAATGTATCACAGTTTGCAGAGAATTATGAACTGTTTTTTTTTTTTTTTTTACCATTTACCAGGAGATTCTTGAGCACCAAATCATCAACATATTAATGATTTCAGAAGGATCATGTGACACTAAAGATTGGTGTAATGATGAAAATTCAGCTTTAACATCACATGAATAAAATACATTTTTGAAAAATATTACAATAGAAAAAAAAGCATAATTACTCTACGTTTATAAAGCCTACAGGCTGCTCTATATATAACGAAAGTTTGAATATAATAAAACAACATCACAAAAATGAGCAAATTAATGTATTTGATCAAAACTCAATTAAAATATCTCATATGGTCATAAAATGGCTTCCTGCTTTATTTTCATTCAAAGGGAGGGAATACCGTTCAAGGATGTGTGTTCTATTAACATAATGAGGACCCATTAGATAGTAATTAGGACCTAAATGAAGAATAGGCAGGCCAGCAATGCTTTATTTCCTCTGGCCTGGAACAAGCCCCGGCTGAGCCTGTCTCCCTAAATGATTAAATGGTAACTATCCATCAAGCTTTTTTCTGGGCTTTAGATAACCTACAATACCGTCTTCCTTGACCACCCCTGTGATTGAACAAGTGGGCAGAAGTAGGGGAAAGCTCAACAACCCTATCGATACAACGTGAGTGCACATCACTTCCTTAATCATGTGGACCGGCAGGCTGAAATAGTTGATGTTAGAGGAAGATTGAGGGCCGATTGATTATTCAGTCAATGCACTTTTTCGATCAAAGTGTGAACCACAGGAGTAATTAGAGCAAGAACACAGGACGTCTGTAAGTGAAGTGGCATGAGGGGGTAAAGCACCAGAGAACAAGCCAGTTGTTGTGAATGTAAGGAGAGTTTGCTGATATTAACATCTTCGGAACAACTGGAGGACCTTCTCCCCCCTCCCACTCTAAAAAGTTTTTTGATGTTTTTCTTCCTTCCCAAATATTGAGCAAAATTTACATGCACATTGATGTCTTGGTTGGCATATTTAATATTCTCTTCTCAAAATTCTGTATGATGTAGCCGCTACTGAAATGTCAGAATATGCGAATGAATTATTCAGAATCCTCTGCTTTAGTTTTCACAAATGTCTCCTTAATGCTACACAGTTGATAAAATTACGCCCAAGACTTATGCGAGAGAGGACATTCTCCACTCAACATCAGAATATTGCATCACAAAACTCCCACTTGACTCAACGCAGATGTAAGATTCACAAAGGCATTGGTATGAATTTCTGAAGACGTTTGCCTCTGCTGTGACTTCATGTTTGTTAGATGGCTGGAGGATGTTATCCAAAGCTATAAATGCTACTGGCATGTTTCCTGCATGTCTAACAAAATATGTCATGAAGAGATGATGTTTGCTTTATATGCCAGTTTTGTCATTTTTCTGAAAGAAGTCATGCTCACTGTGATATAGTTTAAAATCACCTTTTAGTCATTTAATTACACTTTTAAAATGTAATTGGTGAAGTGGAATTTTCAGCTGCCATTACTCTTCAGTGTCCTTCAGATATTCTAATGTTCTGATTTGGTTCTCATGAAACATGCCTCCCCACATGGAAAACAGCTGCTCTGCTTATATTTTCATTTTATTCATCTTTAATGAATAAAGAGCATCATTTATCAGATCTTTTGTAACTTGACAAATGTATAGTTACTTTTGAACAATAAAATGTGTCCTTTTTTTAACAGGATGGGGAAGATGCCCCAGTTAAAAGGATAGTTTACCTAAAAATGAAAATTCTGTCATCATACTCACCCTCAAGTTGTTCCAAACCTGTATGAATTTCTTTCGTCTGCTGAACACAAAAGAAGATAATATTTTGAAGAATGTGAACAAAACAGTTGACCCCACTGACTTCCATGACTTGAAAAAAAAGAAATTGTGTATAGTTTGTGGAAATAATAACATTAGCTGATGCATTATAATCCTGCTCAGGCTAAACTTCTGTCAAAATATGATACAATTAAAGAAAATCCACACTGTTCTTACTTTTAAATGTACCATATTTTGATAATAGTTTAGCCTGAGCAGGATGATTATGAATCTGCTAATGTGTTATTATAAAAAAAAAATTAAAACATTTGCTTCCATTTTTAGTTAGTTGTTTTTGCACAAACTGTCAAATGGGTAAGATGGCCACTACTTGGAGAAATCTAAACAAATGAGCACGGATTACACAAGCATGATGCCTGTAAAAATTTTAAATGTGGATTTTTATATTTTTAACATATGTTATTCATATGATCATTGCGGATGATGTGAAATTTCTTACCGTTACTGACACCAGTGGTTGTTAGAGAAACTGCAGCCAGTCTCATGCTCGTTCTTGGTGCACACGCTTGCACGCTCATTGGCTGCACCTTTTTTTTTTAACGTACAAGGAGGTTCCATGGGTGTTAGGGTACACTTAAACGTCGGTTAGATGACGTTATCGGATCCTAACCCTACCCCTAAACCTACCCCGTCACCTAACCGACGTTAAAGGTAAAGCGTCAGTTGTATGACGGCCCGGGATCGTCATGTAACCGACGTTTAAGGGTACCCTAAAAAGGCGGATGTTGACGTATGGTCAAAAGACGTCCCAAGACGTCAGTTATATGACTTCTTGGGATGAGACTGGCCGCTACGTTATGCAGTGTCCATTTGAAACACTACTGCATACTAATGGCTGCCCAAGTAGACGAGAACCCGCATGATGTCTCATTTTGTGAATTTTCACACCAATTCGGACCTGACTCCTCCACACACAATTGAGCCTACGGGCTGATAGAGGCAACCATGGTGGACAGTCAAGGTGTCATTCTTTCTATTACATTATGGTTTGCTCATAAATGCACAAATAAAGACTCTATCTTAAAGATTTTTTTTTCACAAGACAAGTGCTGCTCTCCTGAATACCATTACGAGTGAAAATGTGGGTAACACTTTACTTGAAGGGGTGTGCATAAGACTGGCATGACATATGAACGATGTACTCGAGTTCGCTGGGTTAGCCTAGAAATTATTTTGCAGCGAGTGTGGTCTAGCAACTCTCTGTTGGCTTTCGAAGTGGAAGAAACAAACTCTGGTCAGGCCAATCACATCGTATACAGTCGGTGGGCGGGGTTAACACAATGACGACACAGTTGTGGCGCTATCCTATTGTGTGCGGAGAGATATTGAAACACAACCGTTTATCCCACCCCTCGGATTGAGGCATACAATTGTGAGTTGCGGAAATAACACAAATGTTGATGTTCAGATGAAATGACTATATTAAAAATAGCTTAAGAAAGTTCTCCTATTGAACTACCTGAATACAATTGTTGTTGTTTGATTTAGTAAATACTAGTAAGTAAGTTTAGTAAGTATACTTACTGCCTGAAAAGACAAGTAAAAGTAAAAACGGGATATTTAATTATGCTCTTTCAATCCCCTCATAAGTTATCTCTCATCATCCTCAAGCATGCTTTTTTCTGCTTTCATAGTAGGCAGAGTATTTCAGGCATTGTCAAGCTGGTTTAAAATTTCATAAAGGGAATACAAGAAACAAAGAGAGTGGGGATGAGACAGGATACTTCACATTCCGTCGAAGCTTAAAGTATATTCGGAGATGGTAGGAAATGAAGCAGAAATGAAGCCTACCTTTAATGCCTCGTGTTGCTATCTTCGTCTTCTAAGTGTGTACACAAAGAGTCCCTCCCCTGACATGAGAGTTAACACCGGCTGAAGAGTTACGCGTGTCCTGGTGTAACTGCACCCAGGTGAATTGGAACTAACTGCGTTCACTTCTGCCACTTTAAATTCTCTATTGTATTGCCCTGCATTGCTGAATTATACATGGCAGACTATTTGATGTGCGTGTGTGTCTCTGTGCGTTACTGCTGCAATGTGACCCTTTCTGCCAGTTTTTGTGTTAACACTTAGTGGGTTCACTCTTGGTTCTTTTAGTCCAGAAAAAAAAGACTAATAATGATGATGATGATGATGAAGATTAAGGTGTTTCACGCAGTACAACAGTAACATGTCATTCATTCTCCATGCATTATTATCTGAAAGCCCACCATTGGCAAATGAAAAGTATATAAGTCTGAATCTGGAAAAAGTATGAAGAAATAAAACTAAAAACAGCCTTTGAAATGATTGGCGTTATGCCTGTGAGCCTGTCACAATCCAATTATTCTGTGTGTAGTTCACCGTTTCTGAAATCCCAACTCTCCCGGTTTCGGTTCATCTACACCAGCTAATCTAAGATTATGTTTTGTCTGTATATTTCCAATGTGACTTTCATTTAATTGGAACACACAGCTAAAAATCAGACAGTGGACCTAGTTACCGTGTCACTGATGAACTATGCTAAGAAGTAAAATGAGGCGCTTAGTGCCATTACTGGATAATAAATATGCATGAAATTACATTTGTGCCATCTACAACATGAACGCACAGGGTGACAGAAGGTTATCGCAAATGGCACTGACATGGGCAGTGATTACATCTGAAATCATAATCATCATGTAATTCTTGTAAATACCTCATGTCTGTTGGTTACATTAACTGTATTCATAATAGAGCCAATAAGATTCTACTCTTTAAAAGTCAGTGTTCGAGGGAGAAAGGTCAAGATCACAGAAGTTGACAATCAAGACCCCCTGACCTTAGTTATCTGGTCGGCAAAAGTGTGGAGGATGTGAAAGCCTCCGGCCTGTTCATTGATTGTGTAGCTTAGGCTACATGATGTTCAAGGTCATTTTTGGTTGCAAGTGCTTATTTTTTCCATATACTTTTCATTTTCTGCGGAGTATAAAATCGAATTCAAAGCATTGCAAGAATCAGAAACTGTTTTGCATTACACATCAAGCTAGCTGGCTGCATGGTAAAGGACTTCCCCCTCTTTCTCTTCCTCTGCCTTTTATTTTGCTTGAAAATCACTTGAACCCTTTTAGCTATCAATGGCAAGCCATGTCAGGCAGCAAGTTTGCACCCCTGGGGCCCAGAGAGATTGGCTTCTCTGGAGCCGAGCGATATGGACTACCGCCCTATTTTTCTTGGCTAATTAGCTTTGCTGCGATTTCGCTGCCCCTACCTTATCAGCTCAGGAGCCACGTCTGTACTTCAGCTTAAAATGTGTAGTGTAACTGAATGGCTGCAGAATCAGAGGTTAATTTACGGTTTTCCTGTACATATGTACGTGCAGGCACACACACAGATACAGACACACAAATAAAAAAGCATTAAATTGGTCACTTGTGATGATCATCTCTATATAAACTTAATTTTACATAATAGATACTGTAGATAGATAAACGATTTGGAAGATTGACTCTTTTACAATGTTCTGGAAAAAAGCCTCTGTTTCTCACACACTTTAAAGTTGTTTTGCAAACAATAAGGTGTTTTTTTAATAAAATAATGTATTACAATAATTTTAATAATAATAATGCATTATAAGATTATTATTATTAGTAGTAGAAAACTTATATTATCAGCATTATAATATTGGATATAACATTATCAAATCAAAATTTACAACTTATTTTTTTTATGGAATAATGCATTATTTATTATAAACGGTGCCCTCATTTTTTGCCAGATTGATTACTATTTGTTTAACCAATTTTACTAAAAATTCCATGGCTAAACTATAGTTAGTATAGTTAAACCATGGTTATCGTGATTTGACTACAATAACTATCTGAATCAGATTTTTTGGCCACAATGGGCTAACTGTCTCACACAGCAAACCCTTGATGGTTTGAATACACAAGTACAATCAGACTAAAAAATAAAAGTTGTATGATATGAAATGTGCAAATCACAGCAGGGTTCACAAGTAGATCAGACACTATAGCAATAACTAAAACTGGTTAGTTGGTCAATAGTTGTGTTTTATTCACGATAAAACATGGCTATTGCCGAGTCACCCAACGGTTCTATGCATCACTATTTCACAACTCAATACCATAAAATACTATGGTATTGCACATAATTTTAACCATTCCCACAGCTCTCCCATATATAATGCGTGAAATTCCCCCAAACATTGATTTACTTTAGCATGTAGGTTGTATTAGAAAAGGAATGCACACAGATTATAAAATCAAATCAGTAGTTTGAAAACGTTCTGCAAGACGCAATTTCACTAACAGCGTGAGTTCAATGGTGCTGCGTCTTCTCTCTCATCTCTCAAAACGGCTTGCTTCAGCCGGTGAAACTACACGCTCGCGTTTAGGAGTCGGGACATGGCGGAATATTCTGACAAAAGCAGTATTCTCACATTCATGGAGTCTAATGATGGGTATAATGTAAGATCCTAATTCAACTGAACCTCCGGCATGATTTGAACATCCATTGACACAGCAGGAGATTTTTTTTTTCACTTTTTAGCACGAAACTCATTTCACTTTGTTTAATTCGTATTGCTTCTGCTAATGTTCTGCCCACAGCGATGGCGCCAAGTCGGCAAATACCCGTAGGTTGTGACGTCATGTGTATAGCTTTTGAAGGCAGCATTGGAACTGTTGTGACAATTTTAAATGTATTTTAAGTTGTCACAATTAAAATATTTCATTTTGACAATATTTTATTGTTATTGTTACAGATTTGTAGTTTTTAATATAATTGAATTATGGGTTCATTATGTTGTTTGCTAATGAATTTTTGTTTACTTTGTTGTGTTCTCCTGAGTTTAACTAGCTATTTTTGCCAACAATTTGACATTTAATTGCCCAAAACAGTCATTTAATATTGATTTTAGAAAGTACAAAACTAGCAGGACAATATTAGTTGTTTGTATGTGTCTCATCTTCAGCTGTCCTAAAATCTAAGACGGATAATATTCGAACTTAAAGGTGAGTGCTTAACGGTGTCTTTTTTTGCTGTACCTCTTTTATCCCCCTTGCTCTTAAAAAATCAGGCAAGGCACACAGTGTTTTTTTTCCACACTTTCTGAGATTGCACAATTTACCATTTAACTCACAGCAGATTCTAGCAGGTTTTTGAACAGTCTTTTGAAATGTGCTCTTTCTTATGTGCCTGTTGCAGCCAATTATTATTTTCAGAACCAGTCATTTCACGCCTAATTATTATTTTATTGTAAAATAAATATTTATATTGGCGTAACAGACTTATTTGGGAAGTTTCAGGTGAATTTCAATCAATATGTCTGACCAGCAGCCATTCAGGCTAAATCCATTTCTTTCTATCTTGTGACTATAAAGCAGAGATGGTTTTCAGAGGAAAATTACAGCTGGAAATGAACAGACGGACAAAAAAATGCTTTTTTGTGTTCTTTTGTTCAAAAAGCCTCTCCATTCAATCACAGACAGAGATTTGCTTTACGGATGAATTATACGCCACACTTAACATGAGCTACAAGTATTTATATGGATGTCTCAAACAAGATATAATGGCTTGCAAAAATTTTATAATTCCTTTTTGACAGTATAAGCAGCAAACACGTGTCAGTGTAGTGTTTCTAAATATCTCGAGATCGCATTTAAAGATCTTTATTCAAAACTGCACCCCAACACACCCCACCCACCGTTAAGAAATACTGTCTTCTGTGTATAATGATCCATACACACTCTCACCATCGACGAGGCCACTGAAGATGAAAGAAAGTGAATGATGAGTGCTGTCAGACCAAAGCTCCCTAATGGCCATCTAATGTGTTTCTTGCCAACATTTAGCTCCAGGGGTTCTTCAGTGGGCATATTGTATATGTAAGGCCACCCCTCATAGCGTTGGAGGCCAATGTAATTGTTCTTATGCCATTCAAATTTGATATGTTGGATAAGAAATGTGGTTAAATCCTCTTCGGATCTTGATCTTTATCTGCTTCGGAACAACCCTGATTTAATTTCTAATGCAAATTGATTTTAACATCTTTGTCCATTGCTTGTGTCTCCTTCAATTTCCCATAGCTTGAAGAGGAATAAACTTGTGAGATGTTAAAGTTAGGAACAAGTGAAGGATCTTTATTTATGCTGCATTATTTATTCACCCTAATCTTGTTCCAAATCTGTATGAATCACCTTTTCTCCATTATTTTCAAAGAAGGATGATTATGCAGACTAAACATGTTGAGATGCAAAAATACACAAAAGCATACCATTAAAATCATTTTTGCTCTATATTCCAACTTTTTTGAAGCCTGATTGATTGATTGTTATCTTGTATGTGTAGTCTAATTAATAATTCACATTTGCACAATATTCACTAGGTTTTATTTATTTCCCTTTTCTTTTCTGTTTATTTTGTAGCATTGCATTTCATTGCAACACCAGAAATACCTCTTTTTTTCATTCTACTGCAACAATGCATAATTGATCGTTATTCCATCACATACATGTGAAACTGCAACTTACATTTAGCATCCTCTTACATCAATGCATGTTCATTTTCTTCTATATATATTCACTCCATCCTCTATCTTAACAAAATGCCATGATCTCTTTGTTGAGCTCCATAAATGCAAACAGACAAGCTTGTCCTCTTTTTTTACCTTTTTGAAAAAAAAAATCTGAATGATTTGCTGCTGGCATTCTGCATGAATGCTTTTCCTGTCTCACAATGGGAGACATGAGACCTAGGTGTTGGCTGATATGGGTCCATTTTTTGCAATGGAAAGGGGAAAGGTGCTGTTATATATGAGAAACCCCTGTCTACCTATTGAGGTCTCCAACTATTAACCCAGCAGAGCTAAACGCTGGACATCACAGAGACAGCATTCGCTGAGGTGGATGACGGAGTGCCCCCTGGTTGCCAGGGTACTGATTGTGCTTTTACCTGTGTGCTTTGAACTTGAGCAAGTGAAGGAGAGAGAGATAGAGAGTAAGCAGAGAGAATACACAGGTTCACGACTCAATGGGCAGCAAGAGATGTAATGGATGAAAGTAACTCTGTGCAGACAACTTGAAACATTAATGTAGAGTTAGGGAATGGTACTTATAAAAAGAAAACAGTGTTGCCGTAAAAATATGCATTTTTATACATTTTTCATAAATGTATATTTTAGGTGAGTCTGTGCATTAATTTGCTCAAATGAATCATACAAAAACATTGACTGCTACAGGAACTAAACAAGTAATTGAGTCATAATCATTTATGCAACCAATTTGTTCGATAACAATGGCTGCATCCAAAAACCGATTAACGCTGCCTTCGGAGGACGCATTCCGAGGTCGGAAGGCATCAAAATGCTATGTTTCACTTCCTCTCTCCTGAGATTCCTTCATCTGTTCAATTTTTGAAGGCAGCATAGTTGTAGGTCTATCCTTCGCTGCCTTCGATATTCCACAATCCTCTGCTTTTCATTCTGTGACAACTGAGCTAGAAAAATAAAGATGGCTTCTGAAAGTTAAGGCTGGGCATCAGTTTGTGTGTAAATACATTTTTGATCAATGTTTCCACTTATGTGAGAAATTGCTATTGTAGTCATTAAATATTAACTTAGTTTCCACCAAAACTTGCTCTATTTTCTATAGATCATTAAACCGTAACACTGCATCAGAAGACTGTCCGGAATCAGTTTTGAGAGGTGAGCAAACGCTGCCTGCAAACGCACTGCAACAAGTCAGTTGCCTACGTTCGATACAGCCTCTGATTCATATTTTCTGATTCAGGAACAAAGTGAGTCACTGAATCATTCATTTAAATGATTCGCTCAAAAATTCTTATAAATGGTAGTCTGGTTCAAACCAGACCATTCTCAGTTGTAACGGAGTTTTGGTCTGTCAAAGCGTCTTAGGCAAATCATTTCCAGAGGGGCGTCACCAACGGACGTCGTGGATAGACCTATGACCAATCAGAGCGATGAAGGAGATGACGTATGCTGAGCTCTGAGTGTTGTTCTTTGCTCGGTTTTTAACAAAAAGGAAATGTTCAAATGGCTAAAAACAGAGGTGATAGCTGATTCGAACAAGTGATGTTTGACGGCGGCATCCATCTTTGTAATGTAGGCTACAAAATCTGCTTCAAAATCCCAGCACTGTCGTCATTGTGTAAAGCCCGCCCAAATGCTTCTGATTTGCCTTGATTTTGATGGATTGGAAATGAGCTTTAATGAGATCTAAATTTGCCGGAAGTTGTCTGGGTTTTCCCAGGCTTGGTAAATGGTACAAAACACCTTCTGTGTTAACATTTTAGCAGTGGCTTTGTTTGAATCTGTTTTTGTTGACTCCCCACAGGCTGACACTGAATTTTACAGAGTGAATTTTCCAGTTTTGATATTATTTTTTACCATATTTTTTCAGAGATTTATCCACTCATATCCGCAGCAGCAACCTCGATCAATTTAGGACTGACATTAAAAAAAAAAAAAAAAGGCTGACGACTATGAATGATGTTTTGTTGTTTTGTCTTTCTTCCTCCATGGCTTGCTCAGATAATTAGTCAAATTGATCTGCCTTGTAATTGATTGGCTAAAATGTCTTGAACAGATCAACTTTGCAGAATTTGTCATATGGTAAGAAGGAATTAAACTATATGCATGACTGGAGACTTTCATGTATTATTGTAATTGAGTGGATTCATTTTTAAAGTTCTGCATATCCTGAAAAAAAAAATCAATACCTCCAACTAACGAAAATGGTTGAATACGCAATTTCTTGAATAAGAAAGTGTATAATGTGTTTGATACTTAGTGTAGACCATTGCTGCTTGGCTGAACATACAAACAGTGAGAGAGATCAATAGCTGCAACCTGATCTATCAGTTAGCTTCCAGGTTTTCTCCGGAGTGGGTATCAAATATATTTAAAGTATGGACGCATTTAATGATTAATCTTTTAGAAATACAGTGGTGTAAAGTAATTTTTAAATAAAGTACAATTTACATGTCTTTCCCGACTTTCTAGTGTCACACTGCACCTTTTTAGATGCTTTTAAAATAATTTTAGATCGTTTTTGTTGTTCTTTGTTGTTGAGAGCTAACCGACAGATCAAATCACAGATAGCACAGTCACTCATCTGTCGGTGAGAAAAGGGAATTACACTCTTCAGGTCAGGGTATTTTTGAATGTTTTCAAGTTATTTTGAAGGTATACGCTCACACTTTTAACCTCTCACTGTGCTGTATAATGTTAATCTTGCTGAGAAGCCTTTAAAGTGATGGTTGTTGCATCAACTTGACATGGCGTTGAGAATTGTACTTCCTCCCCTGGGCAATCTGCAACAAATGCAGAAGACTGCAACATAATGTCTGCGTGAAAGCAAATATTCTTTCATGATGACTATCTTCTAAAATAACCTCAAGTGGGAATTCATAGATGGCGAGGACAGAAATAATGTGCACCACTTGAGAGTAGATTTGGAAATCAGATTCTGAATCATGGCCCAGTAACTCACCAGATTGAAATCACTTTTACAGAAGGACGTCTCAAACCCTGGCACTGAACGATGTTCAGACTCATCTGATTTTGTCATCCAATCAGATGACAAAAATAGATTATCATGCCACCAGAGAACTTGATAAGCCGAAGGTAAGACATTCTTGTCGTTGGAATCTGGTGTAACAGCGACCTGCAACTCTTAATGCCAGAATGTTGTAATTGCAAGTTAGAAAGCCTCGAATGATGCATTTGGATCTCCTTGCCCAGGCTGTTCAAATAAAACTTTCAACACCACATCAGAAGATTGCCCTGTGCTTGCATCAACACGCTCACAGCCTCAAAAGTTCTGTTAGCTATACGCAGGGTGTCGGCGGCATGGTGCTTTCGGGCAGATTCACTCTCATTACGGCTATATGGGGTGATTTGAATCAAAAGAAAACTAATTTGATCCATATGGCTTTGATGAGCACTTATTGCTGTTTTGCTGCACTCTCTTGACTTGGTAAATGATAAAACACTGCTTGCTAACACATATAGTGCACTTAGGAGCCTGAAAGTTAGTGAGCCTTTTGAGAGCTAACACAATCCTGCCCTGTTCTGGGGGACGCTTGAGGACCATCTATATTTTTGATTATTATTGCTAGAAATATCAAGCTCTGGCATGAAACTCTTGATGGTGCACACAGGTCCCTGACTTGAATTTGCATCGTCATTTGCATAGTGCAGCTGATTGGTTGCTGTTGCCTCGATGGCCAATGAGCTGTGCTCAACATTCAATGGTTGTTAGCAGTCTGCGGAGCACTTTTAGAAACCCTCCTTCCTCGGCTGTATAGATCTGCTATGGGGGTTATTTTATGTTGCAGCTGCTGCACATGTATGTATGCTCACAGATATGTATGTGAATGTATTGGCAGTAGTAAGTCTCAGTACTTGCTCTGCATCTATAGCAGAGTTGCAGATCTATTCCGCCAATACTAACATTGCCCCATCCATCACAAAAACCAATCTCTCTGAGAGACTTAAAAAATATTATTATTTTCTTGCTTCCCATGCCCCCCATGAGTAGAATGTGTTCAAACCCTGTTCATAAATCAAATAATTAAGTTAAGCATGCAAATTATTTTTTTTCTCTGTCCTTATAGTGTATTGTACATTAGTTTTCATTTGTGTAAACTCCATTGTTAATATTTTGTTTGCACTATATAGCAATAAAAAATAATAAAACAAATAGGCAAATAAAGCATATTAGAAATACATTCATAATAAATGCATAAGTAAACAAATAAAACACTGCGTTCCACTTTATTTCGATAGTCCACTTTAGACATTCTACTAACTATAAAGCCGTGTGTCCACCAAAGTGTTTTTACCCAGCTGAAAACGATAGGCACTCTGCTGAAGACGCTGTGTTTTGGGCGCTTGAGAGCGTTTTGTTAGTGCAGCGTTTTTTTTTTTCCGTTGAGACGTTTCGTTGCTATGATACAGAATATCCCCAGCACAGTTTACTTGTAACTGATTTCGCAGATAATTTGTTTCATACTAAAAATGATTTTTTTAATCCATTTTGTTCGGTTAGCTCTGTTGGTTGATGGCGTTGTACAGAAAGAATGTTGTGACAATTGGTCAGTGTGGTATTAGTCCCTCCCCTGGCCCCTCCTCCACTGTGATTGGATGGCTGGGTAAAAAGTGACAGTGATGAGCGCTGGGTTTTATCCAAAATTGAACATTTTCAACTCTCGGCGACCAGTAAAAAATGCTGGGCGCTCGGCGGATCAGCGTGAAAAAAACGCTCGAGCACCTCGTTATGCTCAAGGCATTTAAAAAATGTGGCGCTCCCATTGAAAACAATAGGCTCTATGCACGATCGCTTCCATATTTGTCTCAGCACGCCCACTTACTTCCGGTGTTGCGTCAGTCTATGGTCAGAAGCCGGTTTTGCGATAGGTGGAGATAGTGTCAAATTACACTTGCTGTTTATAAAAACGTCCTGCGGTTAACGTGAATGATGTTAACAACACTGTGAGGCAGTTAGCTGTCACGCAAGAGTAAAAAAGAGTAGTTATTTAAATTATATATTTCGAGCCAAATCAACAACTTTGAGTGTTAGTGTTCTCTCATATCGTACGAAATTCGACTAGCGAATCAGCGTTTCTAAAATCGTTGTCTCCGTTTCTGAGAAAACGGATTTTATTACAGTTTTGCCGCTATACAATTGGCCTGCAGAACGTGCTTCTGGAAGTAAAGACGCTGACTGAGATTCATTCGAACACACGTCAGCAGGGTTCGTGCATAGAGGCTATTGAAAACATACGCCAGGCACGTGGAAAAACGCTTTGGTGGACACACGGCCTAACTGTGCGTTCACACCGCCACCGGTGAGAGCGTCAAAGTGGCCAGAAGTCATTCATTTTCAATGAGACCCGGCGGCGAACTCCGGTGAGGGCGCCACAGTGCGTCTTGGATGGCGAGAGTGGCGAGGAGAGTTGAAATCAGTTCAACTTTATGGTAATAAGTAATACCGCGGTTTGGCAACAAATCGGAATGTAGAGAACGCAGTCCTGTAAACTTTGGTTCTGGCCACATTAGTTCCCAAGCAAAATAGAGGAGGTTGATCATTTGAATTTGATAAGAGGGTGCGAAAAAAGATTTTGGGGTTCAGGTTAGTAGAATAAGTTGACTTGTAGTTGCCAAGTAACTTATAGTCAGAAGAAAATTACATCAAAATAAACTGTTAGCAGATATTAAGCAGACAGTCTACTAATACTCTAATGACAGTTAATTGACATCTAGGTGTGTAGTAGAATGTCTAAAGTGGACTATCGAAATAAAGTGTTACCCAACACTGTGTTCAACCAAACCTCATGCATCAGCAAGGATTGAAATGTGCTTGTATGTTCTGTAATTATTTACACATCGAACAAAACTGAATTCAGCTCAACCTGAAAGAGGATGCGGAACAATATCCCATGATGCCATTGTCAACCAGGTGTCAGTTGGAATATAAAAACTTCGGGTTATTTGAAATTAAACGAATCTTGTATTTTGACCATTGCAGTGACTCGTCTTGCACTCATGCGATATGACAGCATGAGCAGCCACAGCTTATGAATGGCATGCTAAAATTAAATATTAATTTTGTTTAATTAAAATCTGAGCAGCAGTCCCTGTAAAAGTGAATTAATAGCACCACCCATCTCTGATATTAACCGCACTCATAATTATTGATATCACTCTTTATGATATGATTATTCTATACTCTCTTTTTTTCCTGGTTTATTTCCATTGAGTAATTTTCTCTGAATGATTAATGGCCAAATGGAACATTAGTGACAAGGCTCCCAGAAGTATGACAGCGGATGCAATCCACAATCCGCTCATGCCCCCTCATTTCCTCTATCTGCCTGCTTCACTGCAGGGTCTTGTGTAACTTGTTAGATGGCCTTCACTGACCCTGAGCTCAATTAGCAGAAAGTTATTTAATAAGCTTTAGCAGCTCAAACCAGTGAGAATACTGACCACCCCAAGAGTAACCACCTTTGTCAAACCGCCTCTGACAATTAAAGTACATGAGCGAATCGTTCGATAGCAGAAAGTGTTTCCCTCTATAGATAGGCAGGCTTTAGAATGAAGATTTGCGGTATATTTGTATGCAAGGTCTAGCCTCACATAGCCAAACAGAAGTACATATAAAGCCTAATGCAAGCATCTAATTCTGCAGGTTTTAATTCATCCCAGACATCAGTCCTTCCCACACTGGGATGGCGGTATAAGCCCAGATGCTTTGTGCACTTCAAAGACGTTAAGACCTGGCTTTCTGTCTGTGCGTAAAACAAAGGAGCTTTACTACTTCTGCCTTAAAGCTTTTGACTGGCCCACATATAAAAAAAAAAAAAAAAAAAAAACTCAATATCACCCCTAGGAAAAGATTCAGGAATAACACATTAAACAACAAAGACGAAAAACACTCCAAAAAGTGTTTCAAACTTCCCCTACCTCTCTTCTAAAAGTTCTTAACAGGAATCTTGAATAGCTAAAGGATCATGCGTGAAGTTTAGCACGAGAGAGTTAGGGTGGGAAACAGATGAGACCTGTCTTATCATCTGCCAGAGTGGGTTAGATTAGCAGTGAGCAGGACATAGAATGAGAAGTGGGAGAAGAAGGCAAAAAATACAAATACTGCTGGATGGTATTAAAACAGACAGTTGCATTAGCCTATACTAATAAGATGAGACAGTGCAATACTGCAGCTGAGCGAAAAGGTAGAAATCCCTTTCCTGCTTTCTTGGATTCTATCTTTTCTTATTTCCAGGAATAAGAAGTGTAGGCTTTCCGTCTGAATTCACTCACCGGTCTCCAACAGCAGGTAACTGATAGCAGGGAGTTTGAGGGGAGCATACTTGTCATAGGTTTAACTAGCAGGGTATTAATTATAGCTTTTCTTTCATCAGACATAGGAAAGGGCAAATAATCTGGCCCTGAACTTTTGACTATTCCCACCAGACTTCCACATTATCATCACTGTGTCGAACCGCCCACGGCAGTCCTGTCGGCAAGAGTCCGCTGAATGTTCTGTCCGAGTGGGGTTTATGATTTATGAGGCTTGTATACGGGCTAATCATTGCTGGGGACGTAGAGGAGCATCAGCGTGAGAAACTCCTACACACTTGTGTTCGGCTCCACTGACTGCAGGATGTTGTGGTTCATCGGAAGCATGTCAAATTCTTTTAGTCAAGCCTGTCTTTTTTTCTCTCTATTTGGTTCTAACTAGGAAGAACCCATCCTACTGATGGGCACGAGGCTAAGGCGTGTTTATTTTATTTTTTTTTTTTTGTTACTTTTCCTATAGTGAATTTTGATAATTGCAATCATTCATTCATTCATTCATTCATTCATTCTGTCATATTGAACGAAGCCTTTATTGGCTTGAGGCAAATTTGTTTTGCACTCAAGGGAGCCACATTGAACATTAGCACAGATAACAGTAACATATAATATATTATTATTTATCATATATTATATATAATAAATTCAAAAACACACCAAACCTCCAAAAACATTGTAAACAGAGGATACAGCAACATAACAAACAACAACAACAACACAGTAATCGTGGTGACATGCAAGCATCAGTCCAATAGCTGAGATGAATCAATAAATATTAAATTAACTAATCAATTGTGAACATTATAAAAATGTCTATGCCTGTGTCTGATATGTTCTGTAAATGAATGCTCCTCAGCACAAATGATGTAAAGGCATGTTTGTTTTTTGCAGGGCATTAGAAATCTACATCCAGGGGGGAGGGGGGTAAACTCTGAGAAATGTGGGTGGGATGGATCATTCAGTATCCAAGCAGCCACATTGAGGGTATACTGATCTGTGAGGTTGGAGATGCTTTTAACCTCGGATCCATTAATTTTTCTGCCCATTTAAGTCACCTTGTCCAGCATGTTCCTGTTCTGGACAGAAAGACCCGCCCCCACCCACTGGATGACGAAGGTCATCTCACTCTGAACAAAAATTATATGTATTTAAATTCTGCTGGTTTGTCATGTTTTGAGTTTGTTTCTGATATGTTTTCCTGTTCCATGAATGCCTGTGTTTCTTAGGGACTGTTTACATGACACCGTTTTCAACTAAAAACATAAAACCTTTTATGCATTTTGGACGTTTTTTACACGGCAACTGCGTTTTGGGTAACTTTTGAAGAGTGCAAGTCAAAAATGTACTCGGTTACTAAACGTAACCTAGGTTCTCTCTAGAAGAGGGAATGAGTACTGCGTAATATCTTACGCTAGGAGAAAACCAGTCTTTTCCAAAAGATATTGAAGCCCAAAATTATACTTGAATGAATGTAAAACATGTTGCGGTAGCAAATATAGGCAAGATGGCTCTCGTGCCTATTGGCTGTCCTGCAGCAACTGCAGCAGCCTATCGAGAGAGGTCCTTGGTGACGTCAGATCCAATGGGGGTGATTCGCACCCACTAAATCACCTCCCGCCAAAGCGGGCGTGGCCTGGGCCTACAAATAGAGCATCATAGTCCCGCCCACAGCTGGTGCTGGAAGTAAGAATTCAATACAATTTCTCCATTGACAGTTGGAATATAAGCCATAAAAACGTAACCATACATGGTTGACTACACTCAATGTTTTAGCATGTGCAGCTGTAAATGCATTGTACAAATAAGCTTCAGTAAATCAAGGAAAAGGAGCTCTAAAACTCTTTAGATATGGATTTTACAAAACGTCAATGGGAGAAATTAATTTGAAATTTACTTCCAGCACCAAAGCTCTCTCGAACTGTGGGCGGAACTGTGATGCTCTACAGCTCAATGGGATGATGTAATCTATTTTTTCATCGCCGAAGCAAAGCAAAGTGTGTAGCAGGCACGGCAAAAATACACAGTACTCGTTCCCTCTTCTAGAGAGAACCGAGGTTACAAAAGTAATCGCGTACGTTCTCTTACAAGACGTTCTCTCGTGCTGCGTAATATCTTACACTAGTGGAACAAACACTGTGTAAAACGCCATGCGTGCTGGGATCCAAGACCAAAGTCCCAAGGACAGCAGCTGCCCGCGGCTCATACAGTGCATAAACACCAGGGACTCGCAGAGAGTCTGAAAAGAGAGGCTAGAAGTGTCATTCCCAATAAGTTAGAGTCCTAAGTGAGCTAATCACATCAACAGTGTTCCACACACAGTCAGGGTGAAAATGTTTGGCCTGAACTGGGTAACAGTATGGGTCTTACTTTTGCCATGGAGTTATTTTATTGATCAGCCAGCAGCGCTCAAGCAACTGTAGTATTCTGAGACGATGCAACGGGCAGACAAAACTGATTTTCAATAATGATACTGGCAAACCCTGTGGGGCTTTGTGTGTGTTGGTTTCATTTTTACAGCAACCGTGGAACATGCAGTGTGTAGTGTTTGCGGTCGCCAGGACCCCGTCCCCCTTTTACCTGGAACTACCTTGTACCTACCCTGCACGTGGGCCAGCACAAGGACACCAGATCCCCTATTTATTTTGGACATGTTTATCCTGATGGACACTTTTCTGAACATTTTATGTTTATTTTTATGTTAATATATATATATTTCTCCAGTTCATACATCTGATGTTTGTATTCACTCAGATAAAGCACCATAAGGCCTCGTTTACAGTGCATGGTTCAAGTGACCTAAATCCGATTTTTTCCTCTCATGTGGCACAGATCGGATATGATGGGTGAACGTGTAACGCTGCCTTCACACTGGCAGATGAAATCAGCTCCGTAATACGCAATACGTTCCCAACGGACGTCGTACTACACAGTGAAAAACGTCGGACGCGGGTAGAACAAAAATGGCGGAGAGATTAAAGTTTTATTCTGACAGTTTTGTATGATCTCTCTGATGAGAGGGTTATGCTGCGTGAGGAAAGTTGCTGAGGACGTTGACATGTCAGGTCGGCTAAAAATGTGATATAGTGGTCAATAGTTTAATATCTACCTTCAATTTAATTGTATTAACTGCCCTTATAAACGTTAGGAAGTCATGAAAATAAAAAATGACATGACAACTTAACGTTATAAAATCATTATTTATTTTATTAAAAGTTAATAATTCGGGTTTGTTTATCAGTACCATAGCAACGCTCAACTTCCGCTGGAATTGTCGGATAGGAACCGTCCGTAGCTTTTCGCAAGAGTTCAAATTTTTGAACGCATGCGGATGACCAACGGACACGATTTTCTTCGCACCGCACTCGGTCGGACCCGTTTCGGACCCTTTTGCATGCGGTCTGCGAATCTCCATAGGAAATGAATGACTTCCGGTCGTTTCGCAGCCGCATCGGAGGTGATTTCAACTGCCAGTGTGAAGGCAGCGTAAGCAGGAAAAAAACACATGGATTCCGATTTTCTCAGATCGGATTCAGGCCTCATTCATATGTGGTAATAAATCGGATATGATTCAGATACGTGCATTTGTGTGTGCCATGTAAGCAGACAAATCGGATATTCCCCAGTAAATGCGAGTCATGCGTCATTAAAAACTGTGCGAATATAGGCGCGAGCCCCGCGATGGAAGAAAGGATACACACAGTGGAGCAATGCGGAGGTTTCGTGTCTTTTGAGTGTTTGGGGTGAAGAGTGCCGGCTAAAATGCAGGATTGTTACAGAAATAAATCCGTTTTTGAAGACATTTCACAATATGAGGCATCGTTTTAAGTGCTCATGGCCTCTCCTCTTTTTTTCTCCGCCGTACGAGACCAATGTTTTGATGACTTATATTGTGGAAAGAAAACACTGGATAATTTTATTCGCATCTGCATCCATTAAATTTCGTGCTGTTTTGCTTAATTTCCCGGTTCAGAACCGTCAGAACGTCTGCATTTGGTAGTTTCAGCAGTGTATAGTGTGAATGCAAAAATCGGATATGGGTCACTTTTAAAAAATGATGTAAGCAGGTCGTCAAAAAAATCGGATATAGTCAGAAAATCGGATTTGGGCATCAAGACCTGCAGTGTAAATGCAGCCTAATATTCACAGGTTCAAATGAACCAGATTACATGAATCAGACGAGGCAAACACACATTGCAGTGTTTGTAAGCTTTCAGCATGTACAGAAATCTGGAACTGCAGAGATCAAAACCTTCAATTACTTCCCACCTCAAGGGCTGCATGAGGATTGGGAAATAGCAGAATGAGAAGAGTGAGAAAAGAGAGGGACAGTAGTAGTTGTATAATTATAACGGGGAAAAGAAAGTAACTCTCCACAGACAGATTGCACAGGCTGCATTCGTACCCCTGACGTGCATGCTGCTCTAGTGGTGTGAGAAGAATCTTAACATGGGGAAATAACGATATTGAGGGACACTCTTTTTATTTCTCCCTTCCACCTCTCCATTTTGCCTGTTTAAGTGCAACCCACATGCTGAGGATGCTCTGACTGCATGCTGCTGCCATCATACCCTCATTTTATTTTTATTTATTTATTTATTTATTTTTTTCAAATTCTGTAATTGGGTGAAGGCTTTTGGGCGGACAGGGGAAATGGATAGTGGCCGTCACATATTAATAGTCCAGGTTTTTTTTAAAACATTTTTTTTCTTAACATCTGAGTCCTCTGATCTGCTTACATTACCCACATGTATGCATATAAAATCCTTCAGGTGCTTTTCTTTAAAGCATCAAAAGTAAATTAGAGGTACAAAAGTAAATTGCTCCATTATTACAATTGCATAAGTGCTATGTGCAATTTTGATTCTTCATCAACATAGCGGCTGATAAGTGGAGTATATTGAGGCAGAAATTGCCCTCTCAACCACATAAGTACTTCTGAGGAACCTTGTTTATTGAAACCTTCACTTTACATAACCAAATAATTGGCTAGTGCAAGTGGACCTGTTTCGAAAACATTGAAGCTTTCAGCGCTTAAGTACACAAGAACGATCAATCATTTTAATCTAGGCAAATGGCATTGGGAACCAAACACTCAGAAATTAATTAATTCTTTATTCAATGACTAATGCCTCTGAGGTGACGGACAAACTATATTTTGAGATGACATTGGTTTTCTGGAGTAAATGTTGCAATTTTGCAAGGAGCTCAAAATAATGGCTTTAAAAATATGGATGGCTGGATTGAGTGTTGCATCTTTAACAATGCAATTCACTTATTCTGTGGTTTGAAAAGGTATTTTCTGATTTCCTCCTCAAGTTTCCCCTCACATAATGATTTCATTTCATTTCAAAATTAGAATTAAAGTGTCCCAAATCATAGAATTTATGGACCTTAATTAGTGGTGCTTGTTTCTTAACTGTTTCAGATCACATTAAAATAATTTTTATGTATTCCCTTTGTGCAATAAATTTTGTGTGGAAATCCATCTAGTTCTTCAAATATGCAATTATTAAAATAGGGAAATATAGAAATAGGATGAAAACACTATTTTTACTACATTGTATATATATTGGTGCTTCCAAAACGTAGAAAGGAAACGTTCAAGCCATTGCCTCACTTGAGTATATTTTTATCTGATTCTATGCTTTTATTATTTTTATTATTATTATCATCATCATCATTTGAACAAAGCACACAATTTAAATGTTAACTGCCTCATGAACAAGTAAGTGCCTCTAATGCATAATTTCTTTAATGTAGCGATGAATGGAAATCACATGACCACATTTGAAATGTTCTAGAGGCAAATTAACAGCCCTTTCTAAATGTAATTGTTTATCTGGCTGTTTATTGCAATGATAAAAGCTGAAATAAGACTGCAGCATGGAGAGTAGACCCATTAACTGTTACTCACTCTCACTCTTACATTATCTCTTCTAAGTGCTTGTTCCAGCTCTATTGAGGACCTTTGAAGCAGCTAGAGATCATAATGTTTATTACAGATTCGGCAGACAAACAACTGAACACAGATGGACTGGCTAGAAGCAAGGGGAGATCAACAATTTTAAACTGCTTCCTTTATCACAGATCTGTTGTGTGCTGTCCGCAAAACACAATACAAAAAAAAAATGTAAGTGGTTTAAAAAACTATATTAAATGGTCAATCTCAATGTGTTTATCGCTGCATTGAGAAATTCACTATTTGACAGGATACATGGCTCCATGAGACAATGAAATGAAAAATATATCAATAACATGGTGTCAAAACTTGAAAATAGGCATGCTGAGAAGTCTTTAAAAAGCCCTTGGGCCCATAACAAAATTATTCAGACTTATGGTGTATTAATCCATTCCAGACGAGTAGAGTTTGCTTTACTCATCAGCCGCCGTGTCTCGAAATTTACTGAGATTTCATGGAGCCACTTCTCACGCTTTAGATCTAACACCATTAGCAGCTTCATGGGTATTTTGCCTCCTAATTTCTGATCCCTGAGATGCTGCGAGAAACTCCGAATCTTACTTTGAGATAAGAGGAAGCTTAAAATTTGTTCCAGAAGGGAAAAGAATTTATGAGACTCTTTGCCTCCATTTTTCTTCTTAAAAAAAAAAAAATCCAAGTACTTACTTACATCAACGTGCAAAAAAAAGCACACAGCTGTGAATACTAATTTCACTTTGGCATCATTACTATTCATCTCATTGTGCTAGTTGTATTTTAGGCACATTGTTCACAAACGACAGGTCGAGGGTTTCAGTTGCAAATTATTATGGTGTTTAGGGACAAAAAAAAGAGGTTTAATTGTTTTATTTTCAGTAAAGGTGAATGCATAATTTCTAAATCAATAAATGGCATGCATGCTTGTATAGTTTTGAATATTTGGTTGGCTTTTAATATTTTAAATAGGCTTTCCAGGATGACTTGACAGCTTTAATGTTCTGAAAAAGAAGTTTAAAGCTAATATGGAAATTAAATCAGGAAATGCATTTAATTTTCTGAGGCATTTGTCAAATTGCTAAAATGAGTTGGCATTTTTTTGTGTGTGTGAAGGGCTATGAAAAAATTGCATCATTAATACTTCAAGGTCGAGTGTGACTTCAAATGGTCTCTGTGTGTGTGTTCAAAAAATAGACTGTTCTTTGTTGAATGTGCTGTGTGTGAACCTTCTGAATGCCCATTGTTAGCGAACTTCGCCTTGCTAAAAGTTTAGGTAATTTATTGTCATGTCAGTGTCCTGGAATTTCTAAGTTTAGGCTGAACTAAACGGACTGCAGGGCGCCCTGCTGAGTCATGTCTGAGACAAGACAAGGTTGACATTTTAAAACCTACCAAAACTTCTTTTCAGAGGGGCTGCACTGAAGCCCACAACATTTTTTTTTCTTTTGAAAAAGTTCTCCTCAGACAAATCTAGCTGTGAGAACAATCAAAGAGCGCTGTGCCTGTCACAATTCCACTGACCGAATGCCAGTGAGTTGTTTTGAAAATCCGACAGTGTGAGGAACCCACAGGGTAGGTTGCAGTGGCACTGAGACGTGTTGTCGTGGAAACCTTGTTCTAGCTGTGTGCCTTTTGGAAATAAGCGGGATTACAAAATGAAGTAGGAAATGTGGAGTTCTGAATAGGGTACAAACTTTCTTATGTTCAAAAATGTGTAACTGCCATGCTGACAATAAATAGTCAAATGTGAGCCAAGAGTAAGTACATTTAGGTCCCACTTTATATTAAGTGGCTTTAAGTACTATATACTTACATTGAAATTAATAATTTGATACAATGGACTTCTTGTGTACATGTTTTTACATTGGACTTATATTTTAAAAATACTAGCATGTAATTACAGCTATATTTAATTTATGTAATTACATTTACACTTAACACAATTACAATTACACTTAAACCGACCCATACCACCACACCTGTCCCTAACCTTACCCGTATCACACCTCAATCGCAGCAAAAGTGTTTTACAATACAACAGGAACACAATAATACAACCCGATCTCACTACCAAGTCGTACGAATTCGACGAATGATTAAAAAGTGGCTAATTCGTAGCAATTCATACGACCTAACTCGTACGAATTAGTACGATTTTGCTAAATCGTACATATTTTACGAATTGGCCAATTCGTATGAATTCGTACGAATGACCTACCACTTACCCCGCCCCTAAACTTAACCATCACGTGGGTTTAGACAAATCGTACAAATTCGTACGACTGAGGTCGTACGAATTAGTACGAATAAAACACTTTTTAATCATTCGTCGAAATCGTACGAATTGGGCGTGAGATAGTGTTGAATAATACATTGTACTTATTGTTCAAAGTAAGTACATAGTACGTAAAGCCACTTAATATAAAGTGGGACCTACATTTATTTACACAACAACAATGTACTAAAAATTTTGCAATGTCAACGATGTCAAAACAATTCCCATTCACACGGATCCGTGAAAACAACTAAAATTGACAAATACTGCGTTATGCTGTGTTATCCCTAACACCTAAACGCCTAACCTAACAGTCTACTGACAGTCTACTACAGCCTACTAATATTTTAATGACAGTTAGTTGACATGTAGTTGAAAAGTTACTTACTGTATAATTAGTAGAATGTCTAAAGTGACTATCGAAATAAAGTGTAACCAAATTTGCCCATTTCGTTTTTACATGGAAGCCTTTAGAAAGCTTCAAACAGCTAAAACTAGTGAAACCAGGAAAAAGAAAAAAAAAACTTCACAAAGAAGATAAATGTAGCAAAAGAGAATGAGAGACTGATGGAGAGAAAGAGACAAATGATGAGCATACTTGGGGAGCCCATAGTAAGGAAGGTTAAACCGGATTCTCTGCAGTTCATCATTCGAGGGATGATGTCAAGATTTCTCTGTTGGACTGTTCTTTCTCTCTCTTAGGTTTCGTGCTCACTTCACCTAAGACATCTTCACAATCTTAAAACTTGGGGGCTGGATAACCATTCCGGAGCATTCCCAGAGAGAACTGCCCAGAGTAAACACAACACACACAGAGAGCAAATGACGGAGGTACTACAAGCATGACAAGAACTCTGGGGGTCTTGGCAGACACAGCAATGCTTCAAACAACACCTATAGTTAAGCAACGGGGGTCTACAAAGTTCTTCTCAAAGCAATGATGGGAAACAGCAGGCAGATTATTAAACGTTGAGCTTAAACTGTGACCCTTAGTTGTTTTGCACAATTTTAACATCTGCATTTATATAATTATGGTGACTAAAAAATATTCTTATATATTTCTTATAATTCTAAGCAAGAAGGGTAAGGAAAAAAATTAATATATACACACACACACAAAAAAAGAATAAATAAAACTGGCATTCAACCCTAGTCTGGGTTTCCCCATGCTGCCTTCCCGCAGTGTGATTTTATTCACACTGAAAGGCAGTCTGGATACCATGGCCCAGATTTTTGCCTCATTTAGGGAACCAATCACAGAATGGGGAGGGAGCAGCAAGACGATGACGACATCTATGCGACACACCGAAGCAGTTTGTTTATATCTATGGATTCAACATGGCAGCAGACGCGAAGCTACCGTTTGATGCAGCCTTAGATATTGTTCTAAGTAGTTTAGAGTGCAAGTTTATTTTGAAAAAGAGCAGATTTTGGCGTTAAACTTCACAAGACCCCAGTCGTTATTGTTGTCTCGCCATTAATCGCCCTAATGGAGGACCAGGTAGGCTATAGGAGGCGGTCAACCTTGGAATATCTGCCACTCACATGTGTCCCGAGAAAGAAAATGCGATAAAGAATTGTCGATACCAACTTCTGTTCGGCAGTCCCGAGGCCTGGATGAGCGCAAAGTTGCAAGACATGTTAGCCACGGAGTTGTATAGTACCAAAATGCTAGGTATCGTCGTCAACAAAGTCCCTTTAACTTATAAATGGTAAGTGGTATTTATTAATATCACATTGTCATTATGCCTATAGACCTTATGTAGCCCCGCCCCTTTTCAGCGTTGCGCTCGTTGTCTTTTGACTTCCGGTCTGTATTTCCACAGCGATCTTGCATAGGTATGAATGAACTGCTCGTAAAAAAATTCCCGTTCGACATTTGTTAAGACATCTGCTTTAGAATACTTATAATAAACATTACAATCCTCATGACAACTTTTGTTAAATCTACAATAAGTAAATCCACTTCACCAGCTAACAGCGATGCCAACAGCGATGCCGATTTCTAAGACAATATTCTAAAGATGACGGCACCCACGTTTCTCTGGTGCATATGGTCTATAGACTACCTACTGTGGTTGCCACTGTGCCACTAAGTTGTGTTGCTTTTCAATATCAATATACAGCTACCGCTTTAGTAGCATAACTTTCAGCTGTGCACACGTACCTGATTAAAGTTGTTGACACTTATTTCATTAAATTAAATTTGTAATTTTTTTAAACTTGTGAAGTACAAGCGCAAACAATTTCCAATGCAAATAACAATGCAAACTATACTTAATACTTGTGTTTTTCTAATTGAAATGATTGGCTATGAGCTACGTACAGGCGCATCTTAGCATAAACAGCGCATTCGTAAACCACGCCTCAAATACGGGAAAAGGAACATGTGGTTACCAAACCGAAGTCTCGACAAGAATTGGGTCTGGCGTTAGCCAGGCTAATTCAACCCTGGGACGTGACAAAAATGGCATAACCTTCTCAAACCAAAGTGGAGAAAAAGGGTGGGACAACCTGTCACTCACATGGCATCAAAGCAAATTATATATATATATATATATATATGTGTGTGTGTGTGTGTGTATATATATGTGTAATTTGTTTTTGACACAGCAGCTCTCTCCTTGTTAATTGTTAATATGAGAGCTCCTGTCAGAAAAAAAAACAGGCTCATAATTTGCCCTAAGGCTACCCCATGGCACTGCTCTAATCAAGCACAGCTTATGATGTGTAATAAGTGGCTCCTGACTCAGGCAGAGAGACAGTAGTAAGCCCATGGCTCGTGTAATGAGACAAAACCAGAATGCTGACCACCCTGCATGAGTAATAGAATTACTCATTTGCTGTGAAGCAATGCAAGGAATGGCTATGAGTCTTGAGGAACATTTCCGAGGAATCAGCTTGAGGCTCTTTTTATATCAATGCATCAGATTAATAGTTCATTTTCTTTGTTTCAAACACAAAACAGGGTGAGCTGTCAGCTCTGACAGATTTAATAAGTGATGTCGTTTATTGATGGAATATTCTCGACCCTGCATCATCATCGCCTTGTGAAGTTCTCCGAGCAGAATGCAAATGCGGATCCTTCAGAACTGTTCCTCTGTATAACACAAATACACTCTTTTGATCTGAAAGAAATGCTGTTTTCAACACAAATTTAATATGAATGCATTGAGGAGTTACTTTAGAGTTACTTTTTTCTGTCACTGTGAATGTGATATATTTATGTGATGGGAGTGAAGTGTCATCCATAATCATCCATGTTGTGCAGTTAATTTTTATGTCATTTTACATCATTAGAAAAAAATATCAAACTGCCAGTGTTTAAAGAAGAACATCGTAATAGTTGCTTTGGAGTGCTTTGTCAGGTTTTCTGTGCAGTATGTATGTGTGTTTCCTTAATTAATTAATTTATCTATTAGCTTATATATAAACTCACCAGCCACTTTATAAGGTACACCTGTTCAACTGATCATTAAAGGTGTGGTTGATTGCGATTTCACTTTTTTTATTTTAAATAGTGTGTAATGTTGCTGTTGGTGCATGAACAGTATCTGCAAAGTTTCAGCGCTGAAAGTTCAATGTAAGCAGAGATATTGTCTTTTAAAAACGACTCGATTGGGACTACAGCCGGGTTTTAGACGTCACTAACCCATACATATGCATCAACCCCTCCTTCCGGAAACTGCAAAAAAGGACATGGCCATATTTCTGCGGCTCGTCGAGTGTGTTGTGTTCACCCAGCTGTCAGGTCTTCTGTGCTCCGGCTTCCCACGGATGCTGTACTTTGTCAACAATGGATATAGTTTATGTTTGATTGTGTTCCTGAAAATGACGATCGTGATTTAGCTCTCTGTGCTGTGCATTTTACGGAAGACAGCTTCCTGAATCTCCATGAATTCAACACCGGATTCAACATATTCAACACCGGATTCAACAAGGAACTGTTACTAAAACATGAAGTAGTTCCAACTTTAAAACCAGAAGCAGCAGTTGTTGGGCCACAACCTGTAAGTAGGCTAAGACTTAATCATTTTAAATGTATTTGCATGTATATTTTCAGACGTGGCCTTTTGTTTTAGCTTTATAAAATGCCAGCGCTGGCTTTATAGCCACTAGGCTACTAGGCTAGTTATGCTATTTTGTGTGTACGACAAACACGTACAAACATTGTGGACCTGAATTTTGTATAAGTAGTACTAATGTTGTAAATTATACTTTATGACGTTATTTTCGATTCGATCAAGAACTTAAACCAATGCTAACGCTGTTAACGTTAGTAGCCAGTCAGTTCAATGCTATTATGTAAAACAAACGCGTATAAAGTTATATATATATATATATATATATATATATATATATATATATATAGGAAAATTACCATTTAGAAATGTTTTGTAAGAGCCGTGTGTGGCGAGGTTTTGCTTGACTATCTTTATCTCCACTTTCTGAAAAAAATTGGGCTGGTTTCAGATCAGTTCAGCAGGTTTTTCAATTTAGTGTTTGGCCTTAATTTTGTCCATATTCATTTGTGAATATTTTAAATGTTTAAAGTGGCAAAAAGCCCTAAACAAAAAATCAGAAAATACGTCGTATAAGCTAGCTATGTATATATATTGTGCAGCATTTGGTGTGTAGGCCAACAATTCAAATTAAAATTTTGGTGTTCAACAGTGTTTTAAAAATATAACAACCGTTCATTTTTTTCAATTACAGGTTAAAAAGTTAAAAAAGGAAAAACGAATGGAGCAAAAGTACACCCACCCACAATGGGTCATTTTAAAGCTTGTTCATGATTTCAATGTGTTTGAAGAGAGAAAACAAACAACCAAACAAAAAATTAAAACTAAAATAAAAACATTGGGCGTCTACTTTGCGTTCTTGCGGGTTTTGGCGAAGTTTTGGACTGGAAAACCTTGCTGGCAACCCTGGGTCTGCGTAATTCTGAAACCATCTTTCAAAAGAGAAAATATATAGTGGCATCAGATGTGTGGGTGAAAATGCCTTGTTGAAGCCAGAGGTCAGAGGAGAACTGCCAGACTGGTTCTGGCTGATAGAAAGGCAACAGTAACTCATTAAACGTGAGAAATACAGAAGAGCATATCTGAATGCACAACACGCCGAACCTTGAATGAGATGGGTTACAACAGTAGAACCGTAGAAGTCTAGAAAAACATTAGCTGGTCTGATGAGTCTCGATTTCTGCTGCAACATTCAGATGATTCAGAATTTGCCATACACAACATGAAAGGATAGATTGTACTCTAATCCTACCCAAACATATAAAACACACATAGCCTAATCCTACCCAAGGGGTCTACAGTGCATATATATGCATGTAAAAACTATTTTTCCACGTAAAAATCGCACAATAAACTCAATGCGTGCAATAGAGATGCATTTAATCAGATCGGGATAAGTTTGCATCTTGCTTGCAGCAGCGGTGTTCTACTAAGTAGTAGGCTAAATATACTTGGCATAAAGGTTGAATAATTCATTAAAAGTACATTTTCAGTTGAATTTGGGGAAACCACTAGAAACATTTGTTGTTGAAAAGTTATGAACTGCATAACAGAAATTACTCGGAGAGAGAGAGAGAGAGAGAGAGAGAGAGAGAGAGAGAGAGAGAGAGAGAGAGAGAGAGAGAGAGAGAGAGAGAGACTGAGTGAGAGTGAGAGAGTGCTTTGGTGGAACTTTAGAAGAGATTATTGATGAATGTTCACCCCAGGCTTCCCCCTTAAGAACCATTCTCTGCTGAAAATGTCATGGAATAGAACGGAGAGCTTATAAAGCTAAAAATCAATAGTGAATTATTACGAAGAGCCAACAAGAACTGGCTGGAGTTCTTATATGATACAAACCTGAAATATTTTTCAGTGACTCCTGAGAGAGAGAAAAGGTGAGCTATATATATATATATATATATATATAAAAGAAATGATAATGTCAACCCTGTGTCACAAAGATATTTCCTTTGTTGTGTACACTTTAAATCTTAAAGGTATAGTACACCCAAACATTAACCTCATTTTGCGTTCCACAGAAGAAAGGTGATTCAGCTTTGGAACGACATGAGGGTGAGTATTTGATGACCAAATTTTCATCTTTGGGTTACGATCTCTTAAATTAAAATAGCATTGGCTTAGTAATTGTAAACTCATAAGATAATATCCTCAGCAAACCGGTTTAATTGGAGCATGGATAAATTATATATCTTTTTAATTCACTCATTATCTTTCTGAGGCTTTGTTTTGATTTTTCCATTCTTGTTTTAATGTTTCCACTCCTTGTAATGTCATGCACAATCGCCATAGTGGCAAGTAGCTTTCATTTGTTTTAGGAATCTTGCCATTGCCACTGTGAGGAAAAACAGGGCCAAGAAAATCTCATAAAAATATCTATAAACACATGCTGATCAGAAGTAATCACCAAGCAAGTTACTCAAGGGACTGGGAATAATTTACTTTCAATTAACAGCAATTATAGATAAAATGCACAATATTTTAACATACTGAAATAACGATAATGCTATTTAATTAATATGTAAATAAGTTTGTGGTCAGGATTTCAATGTGTGTGTAACAGCAGGCAGCAGTGGCTTTCAAAAAGGTTGCCAGAAGAGCTATTTACAGTAAATCAAATGTTCTCATATTGTAAGGAGATATTGGATGGAGAGAAAGAGAGAGAAAGAGAGAGAGTGTGTGTATGTGGTATGTGTGTGTGTGTGTGTGTGTGTGTGAGAGAGAGAGATTAAGAAAACCCTTGATTACAATAATATGGGGAATCTTTGCGTTGAAAAATTACAATTAGCTAATCATTCAGCCAACTTCAGTCCTCCCTGGTCAGGGCTCAAGCACTAATGGTGCAAGGACCCTCTTGCAATTGCTCAGTTTATTAACTATTGGAATTCACGAGTTTCAAGGTTCTTCACGCTGTATAATGACAGACAAACGCTAGAATGCTCAGGCATTCATTTTCAGCATAGCTTATATCAGTGACAGATTTAACGCTGGGCCTGAAGAGCACCCCCGACAATGACACATGGACTCAATAACAAACATAATAAACTGTCACAAAGACTGCAGCTCGAGAGTAATGCAGTTACATCAGAGGGATGATGTTTATTCACATAATATATCAAAATCCCATGCAATCACTCACCGAATACCTTTAGTGTTACTTAATTTAAAGTGTAAATTGCAGGTTAACATTTTCACGAAGATAATGCAATGTGCTTACTAAACATAAAGATAAGAACCGCCCACCATTGTTTTTTTTTTTATTTACATTTACATTTATTCATTTAGATGATGCTTTTATCCAAAGCGACTTACAATTCCTATATATGTCAGAGATCGCACGCCTCTGGAGCAACTAGGGGTTAAGTGTCTTGCTCAGGGACACATTGGTGTCTCGCAGTTGATTCAAACCTGGGTCTCTCACACCAAAGGCATGTGTCTTATCCACTGCGCCATCACCACCCCGTTTTATGTTAAATGCTACATATAATATGAAAAGTTTATATGTTTTACAGTGGTTTTAAGCACGCCCCCTCCCTTCCACTTGGCTGGGCGTGACGTCATAAAAGGGACTCCAAGTTTTTACTGTCTATGCCTGGTCTCTGCTCCAAGCCTATAGTTACCGTTAGTCTAAACCGCAAGTAGGCTAGAAGTTATATTGGAGACCTAGCTAGCAAAAATAGTTAACTATTGTGTTTGTGCGAGATGTACGAATACATCAAAAACGGAGGAGAGGCTCCACCAGTTCCCCAAGGACAAATGACTGATTCGTCCCTGTAATTGTTAGCATACCCGAGATTGATCTCCGGTATGGAAACCCGACCCTATTCGAGCATGTTGTGTCCGAGCCCAGCCTGGCCCGACACATTAACTGTAATTTTTGAGCACGAGCCCAAGTAATACCTGACCATTTTTTTAATACGTGGGTCATTATTATGACTGACGTTCTCAACTACTTTCTATGTTACTTTCTCCCACCCGCAACATTTACGTTTTGTCCCGCTGCCACCCGCAAAAATACTTTTTTTTCTATACCGTACACAGTGACATAACGACATAGTTCCCTGGGCTTCTGAAAAGGTTCGCAAGTTGAACCAACTCCGAACCAACTTTGAACCAGCACCAATTCCGAAAAAGTTCTTTTTTTGGTTGAAAAGGGTTAACAGAGTGAGTGCATTACCGCTTATGACATCATCACCCAGTTACTGTAAAAAAACATGCTACCTGAAAAGAAACACCAATTAATGTTATTTCAACGCATTTTAAGACAGAAATGTTTAAATATATACATATTGAGCACTTTAATTTACACATTAATTTATTGTGGTGGTTAACCTGCAATTTGCACTTTAAAGATCTTGGTGGGATTCAAATACGAATAGGGTTGTTTTACTGTAATTGGGTTTGGCTGGTTAGCGTGATCAAGTTAGTCCAATGGGTTAAAACTAATGTACTAGTTTGACTAGTCCAGGGTTGAACTGCCATTGAGATGAATGGGAATGCCGACAGATCGCTTTCTCCAGTTATTATAGGTCTTTTGTAGAACGGTGCGGTCTGTTAGGTGCTAGATTTGACAGACAGATATTAAATATACTTTAAAAACATTATACAAGGTAATGAGCAGGTAGTTTGACATCTGATTGGAACATGAGACTCTTTCAAGCTAATTATTTTGTTAAACTGCTTTTCCGAGACTTTGTATGTTCCATGGCATAAAACCGATATTTGTAACGTAAGGCATGAAATTATTGCAGAAACACTTTTGTACTTTGAAGATGGTTCAAAACAATACACTCAGTGGCTCAGAGGAATTTCGCTTCATTGTTTCATTCCACGTGTGAATGCACATCAAAGTTTCTGACTATCTCAAAGAGGGGAAAAAAGAACAAGGGAATGGAAACATTTCCAATTATTTCTTGCAGGAATTAATCTATCAGTCCGTGGTGAGCTGCCCTTGGACTGGAGACTGCAGAAGAGCAAAATGACTATTATTCCTGGCAGTTCCTCTGGAGATGCACTCCTCCTCCTCCCACCTTGCTTGAATTCTGTGGCTGATGAGCACTGGTATCACTGAGATGTGTTTAGAGCCAGCCACAGTGTGGCTGAGGGGAAGCTGGTGAAAGACAGTCTGAGATAAAGCTGAAGAACAGAGGCTCTGGGGCTCTGGAGACAGAAGATCAAGACAGAAAGGTGGAGTGGAGGCTGAAACAAAAGAGTCGCTGTCTCCCTCTGTCCCTCCCTAGCTTAAATTGTGGTGATTATGATGAAGTAGTTCTGACTCACTCTTTGATACATAGGTGAAAAGATAACACCGAAGGGGAGAGAGAGAGAGAGAGAAAAAAAACCTTTCCATCAGTATTGGTCTAATGGTATAGTTTTTATAACATTGTTTTATTTATAGAAACAAATGATGTGTGATTTCTGTCACTGCGTGTGTCACAAGTCAACAAAAAAAAAACAATATTTGAAGCCACAAATCTGGGTAAACATCAGAAGAATATATAGGCAACACAAAACATCATAAAATGGAGCATTACAAAAATAGAAAAGGAAACTTTATAGCTACAATCAAATCAGTCCTGCATAATCAGTGTACATCAAAAGACTTTCAAATATTTGTTATTAAACTGTAGCAGAGATGAATTCAAGAGGAGCATCTTTGAGAGGGATTGTGGGTGTTTTGCTGAGTCATTTCGTTGTAATGAGAGGAAAACATTTATCTCCTAATTTGTTTACTGGTTTGCATTCACATTGAGATAGTGGAGAGGTTGTGCAGCATAGAAACATGCTGGTCCCTGCATAAACATTCATGCCTTGTAAACTTTTGTTTATGTGGCAATTGATTAGTCTTAGTAGCAGTACATCGGCTGTCATTAGTAGACCACATTCAAGACCATTTGATTGTATTTATGTTTTTGTTTTGTGTGAATATCTGAGATTAATTATAAAAAAAATAAAAGGCAAGAATCTGCAATCAGCAATATGATGACATTGTGATATTTTGCTATATATAATATATTATGATATGTTAAAGCTTAATTCAGCTCAGCTCAGTGTTGTGGTGACAGAACATGTTTAGCTAGGCTGCACTGTGCTTGCATGGTTTTAATGGGAAAAACACATTTTTCATTAAAACAACTCTTGCATCCTTTGCCCTTTGCATTTAACAGTGACACTGTATTTAATCACTCGCCTGCTGTAAGGACAAGCTTTGCGAAATTGAAATGCTTAATAACACACCCATAAACAGCACAAGAGCTCCGTCAAAGAAATTGACACAGCAACATGCCAAGAAAGTAATGGAAGGAGACCCATGGAGTGTTTTTTTTTTTTTTTTTTAATCTGGTGTCTTACCTTGTATTCTCTATCTGATAAAGGTTGCTATGTTTTTTTAGCAATTAATTCTTATTTAAAGTAGAAAATGATTAATGTTTGGAAAGAGTTGTTAAATTTGGTTCCAATGAATTTGTGCCTACCAAACTATGAATAAATACTCATATTGTAGTTTCCACTTTGACCTTTTCAAAGAATTACTGTATGAGGTGTGGTTCAGTATTTTCACTGTTTTATTATTATTATAGCAAAAACTCTTTTTTTTTTTAATTTATTGTGACTTGCTTAAAAAATAATCAGGAATGCCAAAATTGTTCAAATTACTAACTTCAACCTTTAAAACATATTAAATAATAATAATAATAATAATAATAATAATTATATAGTATTATATGTGTTATTAAAATTTGGTCGCTGTTGGTTCATGATACCTGAATTAAAAAATGTTAACAAATTACTTCTTATTGTAAAGTATTACCAAAATTTCAGTTACTCACACATATTTCACTCATATTTACAGATGAATTACAAGGTTTCGAAATTCAGCATATGAAAACAAAAGCTGCCCTTTAATAAAGAGAGAAAAATCAATATTTTCCTCATTAGTCTTGAGGTCCGGCAGCAACTGTATGTTCCCTAATAATTCAGACAAATCGATGAGAAGGACCAAGTCTTTCTATTCTGATTAGAGCATTTGGCAATGTGTTCTTTCTCCACATATAAGGCATTCAACTATTCTTTGGAGATAAAGAGTAAGGCAGCAATGAAATACACTTGGTTGTTTAACTGTCATACATAATTTTGACATGCATTTCTGCCTCACAGTTGAGTACGTAACTGTAATGAAACTATTTTTTTTATAAAAAGACAGATGTCTTTATCTCAGCTTTTCTATGAAAATATTGAGCTAAATTTACTTTTTGAGACCTTATGAATTTTTTTAATGAAAAATGCACACTTTAATATGTTTCCAAATATTTTAAAAGAACTTCGGTGGAACTTGCATTTGATTCATTGACATCTTTGAAAGTGCTATGAAAGTGCTTTCTACTAACACTGGGTATAATATTCGGTGAAACTAATTTTATGAAGAGCTTATGTCTTATTGAACCAGTAACTCTGATAGCATAAATGAGAGGTCATTGAACTAGAGAAAGTCTTTTACTCAGAGTAACTGAGCAGAAGATAAAGCAAAGTAGACAGATAAGATATGAATGTCACTGATGGATGTGGAAAATTGCTTTTGCTATCTTTTAGAGTGTGATTTCTCTAGGTCAAAATAAAATGAAAAGAGCTTAGTGTTGTTTCACGTGGAAGAAATCAAGGTTTACGGTTCCTAAATTGTTCATCTATTCACATTTGTTCCTATCAGGTATGCTAATTGATTTGGTCATACACCTTTTACATAAAACAATGTCTGATCCTCACTGATGTAAGTGCGATGTGTGAATAAAATCAAAGACATACTAGCCATCCAATAAGGAAACAATTCTGTCATGACTTGTGATTTTTTTCACCTGATATTTTTTTTTCTTCAGAAAAACATGAAACATGGAATATTCTTTGCTACTCAGATGATAACTGTGCTTATAAGTGAGTCAATTAATCATTAGTTCAACGACTGTTCAAAATAAACCGTCTTTATGAGTGAGTCATTGAATCGTTTAATCAACTGATTCATTAAAGAAAGAATACATTGACCTTGATTTAAAAAAAAGTCGTATATTGTATATATTGCAGTTTTCAGTAAACACTGAGGTAGGTGTGATATTCCCAACCAAAATCGAGTTGTTACAAGTCAGCTGGTGGGATGACACCTTAATACAGAATGATTCTTTCAAAACATCGATACCAACTGTGCCCTGCTGAAATCAAGCATGCACTATCCATCTCGGTGAGAATGTAATCCTTTCTTCTCTTCCCATCTATCTCCCAAAAGGATTTAGTTTCTGACAACGCATCTGGAGCCTCTGTCTTCAGAACTGTGGCCCGAGGAGAGGAAGACCGCCTGCTGCCATGTCATTTTGACTTCTTCCTGTTGCTGACGCTTTATTACTTGGCTTTTTTGTGATTCACATGTGGGTGTGTTTAATTGTGTTAAACATATTTTAAAAAGGGTATTTTTGAAATGACCTGACCTTTTTGGTGATATGTTTCAATAGAAATAGATATTTTGTATCCTCTATTTTGTTCAAATGATTTGAAACAGTTCTTCAGAAAATAAGGTGCTGCTCAGTGGGATTGAACGATTCCCATGTTTCCCACTTAAGGGATGTGCTCGAAATGTCATGTTCCCTCTTGTACCCCCATATAAAGAACAAAAAATATTCAAATCAGGTGTGATGAGCACCATGAATAAAACAAAGGAAATAGGGGTCATTATTAGAGGGGGCACTGTTTTTTTGCCTAGGGGTGAAAAATGTGTCTGCCATAAAGGTTACTGTGATAATGACGTAAATGAACATTCAGAATTGATCCACATTTGCTTAAAGCCAGTATTTATTCGCATAGCAAATTAATGTTGCAGTGAAAATGGCCTCGTGACATTGCTGTTAGTAATACAATTACAGGCTCATAAATGAAGCTCAATAAACAAGAAGCCAACAAAGTCTTTAGCGAAGATGTTGTCAGATTTAAATGATCAATTAAAACCAGCTTGTTATGTTTAAAGCTCAGTCATCATTCTTACTCGTATGAAATTTTGGCATACACAAAGACCCATTGATTAGCTCTTGTAATGATGCATTGTATTTCTGGATTGTGTTCCCCGTCTTCTTTCTTTTCTTCGGCAGTAAATTTGCCTGCGGTCTGCGAGGGAAATGTTTTTCGGCTGTACATCTGCCTGCTGACGTTTGATCTCACTGTAAGTCACCCGCATTGGAAACGGCTGATTTTGAACAAAGAACTTTTTCTTTTTAATTCCCCCTCACTGAAAATAACTGTAAACCAGTAGTCAAGGCAACATGGAGTAATAGGAGAAGCAGATAGGGCCGCTTGCAGGCATGAGGATTCAAACTCCACAACAGTTCTTCTGCCTCAATCCCAGCTCATTATCTACAACTAGAAGGTCCATGCATGGACTTCTGGGACAGAGAACGGGAAAGGAAGGGAGTGAAGGGGAAGAGAGATAATTCGGCCTGACAAGTTTGAAGTACTGGTTGTAATTGTTTTCACAGCCTAGAGGAGGACTGTGTCGAGCAAAAATGATGAGAATGCAAAAGATGGGTGATAGGTGGACCAGGGTAGAGACCGAAAGATGTATGAAGGATCATTTTAACAACCTCAGCAATGTTTACTTAATTCTAAAGTGCAAAAGTGCACTTTACAACACTTATTTTTAGAGAAGTTGGTCAAGTCACCTTTATTTCTAAAGCTCTCAATAAAACTTCAAACAGATTGCTTCAAAGCAGATTTACAGTAATAGACAAGAAAATAACAATCAATTATGTAAATCTCAAGTATAAGATACTTAACATTTTTAATAAATGAATAAATTGAACCAAGTATCTAAAAGAAATGTTTTTTTTTTCCTCTTCAAAATAACATGTGGTGAAACATGGAATATTCTTTGCTACTCAGATGATAACTGCGTTTACAAGTGAGTCAATGAATCATTAGTTCAACGACTGTTCAAAATAAAGTGTCTCTATGAGTGAGTCATTGAATCGTTTACTCAACTGATTCATTAAAAAAAGAATACATTGACCTTGATTAAAAAAAAGTCTCAACAAACTTTGTATATTTGGTATAATAGGCCTATATAGAAAACATTGATGGTAACTCTTAATTGAAAGGTAGTGAGAATATATAAACAGTTATATACATTGTTATTATTAATAATTTATTGTTTAAATATATTCTTTTTAGTAGTAAAATGTCTTTGCTTTGTCTTTCTTTGTGATTAACTGACAATTTTTAATTTAGTGCCTTGTGATACCAAACAAGGTTACGAGGTTGTGGCAAATCCATCTCTTGTGTAAAATAGATTTGTTCAGATAGACCTACTCATTACTGTGATGCTTCACAATCTACCGTTTAAGGGATAGCTCTGTCAAAAATAAAACATTTTGTAATTTACTCACCCTCAATTTGAAACCTGTATGCAACACAAAAGAAGATATTTTCAAGAATATGGGAAACAACAACTGTTTGGTCCCGACAATCATCATTTTCTTTTGTTTACTGTCCTCACTATGTAGCAAGCTTAACACTCCTCCAAAAAGCACCCAGGACAGAGCTAACTTCAAGTGCATTTAATGGAAGTGGTAACTGCAAGAAAAAAAAGAAAAGAAAAGAAAAGAAAAGAAAAAAAAAAACGTTTATGCTTATCTGATACATCCATTTTCAGATATAGATAGCATAGTACATAATAGTATAGACAACATTCCAATACAGGTAGTCTAATTTGTACAGACATCTAACATCTTCAAATGCAACACCACAATATATAACAAACCCCAAAGAACTTTCATAACATTATTGATTTTAGAAAACACTTACAGACAATGCCTTTTCATAAGAGAAGTATGAATGGAGATGGAAATGCCTGACAACAATTTGGCTGAACAGCACACGCTCTGCTTAAATAGAGGCACATTACCTCTAGGGGTCGCTTAATTGCGAATAGGGGTCGCTTAATTGGAGCAGGGAATAGCATCTTTTGTGTTCAACAGAAGAAAGAAATTCATACAAGTTCGGAACTTTTACTTTATGGTTTGGAAGAACTTCAGGGTGAGAAAATGACTGATTTTCTCAATGTTTTTTTTTTTTGGGGTGAACTCGGAATGATTCAGAGAGTAGATGGTGTTCAGCAGCTTATTTAAACGGAGAAAACTGGCGAGATCCGATGGAACAGACAGAATGCAAAAGCAAGATGATATAGAATACTATAACTGTCCTTTCATATGGCAGGTCCAGAGATCATGGAAGTCTTCTGGAGAATGGATGGGAAGTACACAGGGAACGTAGATCCAACAATGAGGAGATGAAGGAAGGAGACTCACTTTCAGGAAAATGGAGATAGAATAAAAGTTTGAAGAAAACTGACAAATTCTCAAGAGGAATACCAGGAGACCAGGTATGAGTCCTTACTCTTTGAGACCAGACAAAAAATAATGTGTGTGCTGGCTCTTTTGTTACAAACTATCCTTTTAAATACATTCTTTATCCCACATCATAAAAGATACTGTTTCTCCAATTGTTTGGCTTATCTTTATGGCTTATTTATTATTTTTTTTACACACAATCCACTGTGAGCCATGTCAATTACTTTTAGGATGGAGGGATGCACTTTTTTGGGCTTCAAAATCTCGATTTACCATTATAAAACTTTGAATATTTCATAACACTTCCTTCTGAAAGAAGATAGTCATATCCACTTGGGATGGCTTGAGGCTAAGTAAATCATGGGATCATTTTTATCTTTGGGTGAACTAACCCTTTAACAAACACACCAGTAGAACCTGTTACTGGAACAACTGCCTTTGTCACAATTTGTATCAACCAATCCTTGACATGTGATTGTAGGAGTTATTTTGATTGTTCAACAATGTTGTTCTAGGAAGAAACAAAGATGTTGATCCAGGAGACTGCTCTACTTGTGTAAATCACACTGAGCCAAGAGAACTTGGATTTTCAAATTGGTAGATCAGAAAAGAAAGGTCACTGGATTTTCAAGGTGGCCATCGCTAAATAAAGTTTCTTTTTCAACAGATTCAAATACATGAACACTAGATACGATGAGAAGCCCATTATCTGTATGTTATACTTATAATAACGAATCCTTGATTATTTACAAACCGCAGTGCCTTTTTCTCTCCTGCATCAACAAAATAAAACGAGTCAATAAATTTCGCTTTTATTATTTCTGTCTGCCAGGTGGTAAAATTAATTACCCTGAAAAATGAACAGTGTTGTAACATTGTTTAGTTTAGCGAACTGCAGGGGGGCTATGTAAATACTGTCAACAGCAAGATAGCTCATCCAAAGCTATAAAAGCTCTCTATGACAATCAGGATTACCTCTGCTACAGTTGATGCCATGCTAGGAGAACACTCTCTCTAAATAAAAAAAATATATATAAAAAAGCTTTTGATGGTGTTAAAACGCAAAACAATTTCAATCTTTTATTCCTCTCAGGTAGCCATTATATTCCAGGAGACTCTGCCTAAGAAGTGCTGTCCTGTGCTGCCCAGCGATTTCTATCCCATTTACTGTCCTTTTATGTTCTCCCTTCCCATTTAGATGTCCTGATTTCTCACCCGCTGTTCTCTACATGCTGCTGTTTTCTACATCATACTTTGAAGATGCTGTCAGAATCCTCTTTTCGGCCAAATCCTATTGCATTATATTGTAGAGGTGGTTTTGAGTTCCTGGGGGAGGAGCAAAGAATCTGACAATGAACTTGGCTTGTTTTCTATTAGTTCTTGTTTATCCCCTTTGATTTGATTTTCTAAGGGCTTCTAATCAACACTGCACAATTTTTCATTCTGAATTTACAATAAATAATTGGAGACATTTTGTCATAGTTTGAGAGATCACAGGAAGCAAATGCGAGTGAACAGTTTTTAATAATAATAAAGTCCAGAACACAGTACAAGCCAGGTGGACAACCCCACGGAGTCTGTCCTCTTCGACTAATTGCCTGAAGGGCATTGATGCAAGCGTTCTGCATGGCAGTACAGGCGAAAACTGAGGGTAACGCGGATATGACGCCATTGACTGACGACTCCTCACCCCTGCTGACATGTCCCGTTTCCTTGGTTAAAAATCGTAATTTTCTCACGATTTACAAATAGTTGGAAACATTGGGGATATTGTAAGTAATCAACTAAACAAAATATTTAACATTGGCCTAGTGGGTTTTTTTTATATTTTACTGCAAAAATCCAACATATTGTACCTTTAATGAAGATTAAAGAAAATAGTCCAATGTTATGGTACAACGAGCACACTTTATTTTGCATTTCATGGAAAGACAGCTCTATTGCATATAGAAAGGCTTTAAAAATGGCTAGATTTATTTTTCAACCCTCTTAGAAGAAAACACATACAACCTTAGGTATTTATTTGATACGTGGCTAACTTAACAAGAAAGAAAGCTTCCAAACAGCACAGCAGTAATGACTTTATGAACTTCTTTACTTACAAGATTGATAATATTAGAGAGAGAATTATAACAATGCAACAGTCTCCTACAGTATTGCGTCAGACTGTGCATTGTACTGTCCCTGAGGAAAAATTACATTCATTCAATGCTATAGGAGGAATAATTGTCTAAATTCTTCAATGTATATGTAAGACCCAAATAAGCTACTGAAAGAGATGCTTCCAGAGGTCATAGATCCTCTTCTTAGTATTATTAATTCATCTTTGTCATTAGGATATCGAAAACTTTTAAGATGGCTATTATTAAACCACTTATTAAAAAAAACACAACTTGAACTTTTTCTGTCAACGATTCTAGAAAATGCAGTATCCTCACAACTCTGTTCCTTTTTAGAAAGAAATGGTATCTGTGAGGATTTCCAGTCAGGATTTAGATCGTATCATAATACTGAGACAGCTCTAATTAGAGTTACAAACGATTTGCTCTTATCATCCGATCGTGGTTGCATCTCTCTTTTAGTGTTACTGGATCTTAGTGCAACATTTGATACCATCGACCACAAAATTCTTTTAAATTGACTCAAATATTTTGTTGGCATCAGTGTGTAGCAGTAAATGAAGAGCATGCAGGTTTTGGTAATGATTGTCCTTTCTTTTACATTAGCGACAGCTGTATTGAGGCGGATCTCCAAGATCACCTGTCAGGGGTAGTGTCTGTGTCATGTAAAACGACAACTAGCCTACCTCTGTCAGATGCAGAAGGATTTAAAAGAAGCCAACAAGTGGACACACTTCACACACTTCTGCGGTAGAGAAGAGCAGCGAGGTGAGGGTGGACTCTTTCTTCGATGCAATCGAGCCTGCATTTAGCCCCAAGGTGCCTGTGGTCTTGTTGATTTTGTCTGTTTTCCCTGTGATGTATCCACCATGAGGTGCACCGCCCCACGGGACTGTGTTCCAGGACCTGGTGTAATGTTAGATTGTAAAGCTGGAAGGCAAGAGGGAAGCCATTTCATGGCTCTCAAGCTCAGATGTGAAAGTAATACTCAGCTGGTGTTACAGCAGGCCTCTCTGGATTGAACCTATCATATTAAGTTATTTTCCTGACATTGATGGTATGTGAGAAAAAAAGAAAAAAAGAAGAAAATTAACATAACCGTATCACACCGCATGCATACCAAAAAAGTTAAATGATTACGTATGGATGGACGATGCATGAACCCGCAATGACATTAAAGAATAAGTGGACGATACGTCTGGAAATGATCCAAACCTCAGAGACAAGTGGGAGCAAAAGGCCTTTTTGAATGTTTTTTTCCCAGCATAGTGACATTGAGATGTCATTCTGTCCGTTTTCCCCATCCACACCTCTGAATACGCCATTACAGTGGCTTTGTTCTTGACAAGCACTTTCACTACAAAGGTAGGGAGCGGGACGAGGGAAGAGTTTTGATGAAGCGGATGCCAACGGTGGGGCATCCTTGGTCTTCTAGTCCACCACAACTGATGGGATTACATATTGGGAATGGAAAACTCCTTCCTTGTCTGCACAAGCCACATGTCTATTCCTCAAGAAGACAAAGTAGAGCGGAAGAGGAGGTGGGGATGTGGATGATTAAATGAAATGTTGTTTGGGTTAGTATGCTCAATGGGATTGAGGGATCATTGTGTTGGACAGATAGGGAAGAGGCTAGGGGGAAGTTCTGCAGTGAGATTAACTTTAAGCCTTCCATTCTTTCTAAGTTCTTTCAATCAGAGTTTTGTAATCACTCCACTCCAAGTCCAATCTGGGTTTCCCATTTCACGCTCATTGGTGAGATAATTGCTGATAATTTGCACCCAGTTACTGTTCCACCATAGTTATTAGTATGAAACTATCAAACGATTAGTATGATGATATAAATGCTTGGGATGTTATGCATTGATGACTTACTCTGATAATTAAAATTCAATGAATTATTTGAATCTGCAGATTTATGCATCATGACATGTTACATGTGTCCATTTAAGCAAAATTGTTGTTGTTTGCTTCTCCAGTTGTGATTTTATACATTCTGGAATATTTAAAGAATTTTCATATATATATAGAGTATATATATATATATATGTGACCTCAGGAAAAAAAAATGAAAAAAGAAAAAATTAAAGGTTCTCTAAGCGATCCTGGGGGTGTTGACGTTCGCAATATTTTCAAACAAATTGGAGGCTAGCTAGACCCTACCTCCTCCGCATCTCATCTCCTCCCCCTCCCTTCCGTGCTTCCTGAAATAATTGTAACCGTCGGACTGGAAGCCCTTCTGCCGCCAGAGTTCTCGCCATCGTTCAAAAGCTTTGCTACCGATGTAAATTCGGAACTTCGCACGTTCTTTATCCGACTCCTTCTTTTTAATTTGTTCTTCAGAACGACGTCTCTTTGGTCGTGTGTCGGGCATTTTTCAAACTTCCCTCTGACGCTTGTCTCTCCTTCACACACACACACACACCCCTTCATGTGCACGCGCACTAACCCCCAGACCCACCCTCAAATACTTCTTGCCAGTGATTGGCTGGAACACTGTTTGTTAGGTTTCGTGGTCCGGGTAAGACATGATTGTTTTTGTTGCCGTTTGTGGAGCCTGTGGTGTCTACAGAGACCACGTTTTTTTACAGTGTGTTTAGGGGACAGGCAGCTAGCCGATAGTGAGGAGACGTTTGCTGTACGTGACAAAAAATGTTTTGCCCCCACATCGCTTAGAGACCCTTTAACTTGGGATCAAAATCCCGCCAAATGTATTGCCGCCACGAATCAAAAATTCAAAAATGTAAAAACATAAAAATATATTGCACACACTAAAAAATATAATGCAAAATTATCAGAAAAGTAAAGAACATGGTGAAATGTTTCGACTTTAATCTCGAAATGCTAGATTTTTTTTTTTTTTTATAGATTTTTTTATTTTTTTATGTTGCGGTTTTCCATAAAGGGCTTCCATAAAGAGCGAAAAACATGAACATGAATTTAAGCTTTGTTCAAAATATATATTTTTTTATGTGTTTAAAGTTTTTATTCATCCTTGTTATTTTTTGATTCACACTTCTTATATTTTGATCCGTGACCACGTTCTTTGCTTTTCTGATAATTTTGCATTCTTTTTTTTTTTTTTTTTTTTCAGTTTGTGCAATACATTATTACATGTGTTTTTACATATTTGAATCACGCTTATTATTTTTTGATCCGTGGCTGCAATACATTTGGCGGCATTTTGATCCCATATGAGCCATCTCTATTCAAATTTCACAACATTTTTTTTCTTTTTCTAATTTTCACAAAGTGTATTTCTAATATCATTTGACAAATTATGAGAGCTAATAGTCTATTAGCAGGGTTTTTGTCACATGGAAAATAATTCTTGCTAACTTGAAAATTGCATTATGGGTTGATGTGTTACACACGTGATTTAGATTTGTAGCGAGAAAGAACACAGATTCTCCAGCACTGCAGCAGGCATTCTGCTTTCAATCCTTGTTTATAAACAGGCATTAAAAGATTTCTCTATAGTTATATATGGATTGTGTTACGCAGTCTGACAATTGAGATTAATTTAGGCCTGTTTACCAGAGATCAAAATGGATCAGTCAGCAAGATGTTGTTAGCTGAAGGAGGAAGTAGCGTGAGATACTGTGAGTGTTGATGTGTCACATTGACCTACCTGGAACAGCTCTGCATCACGACACTTGCCTAATGATGTTTTGATAATGGCCAGCTGTTCCTGGAGAGGTCAAGAGGGGATCATCTCCAGAACGCCATACTTGCCCACTTTGTGCCAACTTACTGCAGTTTAATTGACATCTGCCTGAATCTCTCTTCACAAAAGCTGAAAGGGAAGAAGCAGAAAAAAACAATTCAAATCTGATCAATGAGCACTTTCTTCCCATACACAAAGAGATTTGTGCGGTTCAGTGTTTTTATGTTTAAGTACCCGCGTGGTTTGTTTTCTAGCTATGTTTTGTACCAGTGAGCTCGGGCTGGAAGAACAGTTATTACGGACTCTTTACGGAGGCTGTGTGTGACCCCTGTCTGAAGGTCATTGCCACCGGCTCCTCCAGCGTAGTTCATCACTACACTGCTTACCGCTTTCCATTACTCTCCAGGTCCTCTTCAGTACTGCTGATACACACAAAACACACACTAGCACACAATGTAGCTCCATCTCACCTGAATTTTACCTCGTAACCTCTCAGCCCACATGTGTACTCGTCCATAGGGCTGTTTAAAATACAGTCATCGCTCAAATCCACCTACCCGCTATTACAACCGCCACTTATAAACACACTCACGTGGGTCGCCGAAATGGCAGACTGAAGTGAGGCCTTGCCACCTCGGGTCCATGTTCCTCAGAGATGCTGTTTCCCTTACGGAGGACTGCAATAAGTGTCAGCAGTGGCTGCAGATGGGGTCAAGTCTTTATTTAGAGATGAAAAAGGGAAATTAAAGGTCACAGTTCATTTCATAGGTCACATGGCACATTGGAAAAAAGGTGGTTTCTAATACAGCACTGGTTTTGAAGCTGGAGGGGAATTCAATAAAATGAAATTGGGCTGCTGATAGTGCAATTAATGTTACATATATAGTTTTTTTTTTTGCTTGATTCACAAATGCTATAATTTTGTATTTAAATTCTTTTGTGTTATTGTGAATTGCTGTATCAGATTTTCTATATAAATTCATTGATTTTTACAATTTAGCTGTGAGGGTTCTCTGACAGCGTGTCCTTGGGTTTCGGCACCAATTTAACAGGGTTTGTTGTTATGGGAAGTAGGAGGCGGGAACCGGCAAACATTTAACACCGTAGAACTCAAACCGTATTCACTTTATAGCCCTTAATCCTGTAATTGTGGACATATGTGGGCACAGAGGACTCAGGTGTGATCCTAATTTTTATTTATTATAAATTTTATATCACTGTCTTCGATAAAGTTTTTTCTTTCCATTTATGGTGTTTTTTTTTAAATTTTGGGGGTATTTTTGAATTTATTTACTTCAAAAAGTACCATATTTTCTATGTAAATTATGCTTATTTAGTTTTTATTTATAGATTTTTTTATTTATATTTATTTATTTTTTTATTTTTTTTTAACTACATTAAAATATCATTCCAATAAGTTCTTAGAGCTAAAACCTAAAGATTAAAGTGTCACCTGGAGTCTTATTTTGGCTTATTTTAGAATGTTCTAAATTAGTTTTTCCCATTAATATCTATGGGTGCCCATTTTTGACCCAAATATAAGATTAAGGAGGTTTATTTTTTTCCCACCCACTTAACATTGTAGAATTGAGTCAAAAAAAAAATTGTGTGTGTTCAGGAGGCAAACTTAGAAAAAGTAGCCAAGTCTTGTCCCGCTCAGATCAAGGGTAGTATTTTTTTAAAAAAAATAAATCAAAACTATTTTGCCCGCATTTGTCCAGAATATGGTTTTAGGGTTAATAAATAAATAAAACAAATGCAAAATAAAAGTATAAGCCAGCAGCCCCTCGCAGACGGCTGGTTACACAAAAGAGAAACAAAACACAATAACATCAGGCCTGTTCCTCTCTCTATCTTCACTGTCGTCGCTCCTCCTTTATGCTTCTGCTCCTCCGTGAGAGATGCGAGACCGGTGCGTCTCACAGGTGTCGCTCATTACCACTCACACCACCGGCCTTGCGCCGCTCTCAAGACACTCTGCCTCATCCTGTTTACCATAAAACTCATCACAATATTCCAAATGTATGAATCACACTGATGTCAACATTTACATGTCAGTCAGAATTGACTAAATAGACTCTTTATTTAATTCACATCTATGTGTTACAGCATATGAAAGTGCTGTAGATTTTGCATATCAGAGTGAAATGATACATCAAATAGTATTCTTTTTCCTCTAACCAAGCTTCCGTTAAAGGATGCATTATATTTTTCAAATTACATTTCAACTGCCAATGCGTTTCCTCTCTCTTCCTTTTCTCATCCCACACATAAGTGATCGCCCTAATGTGGTCATGAATCTTATGTGCCCGGGTATTCATAGATTTGCTGAGTCTGTGTTTAGAATGCAATTTTAAGAAGCTGTCAGTGAGAGAGATGAACGATAAACCCATATATAAATATGATCACCTAGATCATTAGCCGCATTATAATGTTAATATGTCATTGACATGTATGGAGAGACCATTTTTCAAAAGAGCAGAAAAATAGGTCATCGATGCATTGAATTAAGAGTCATAAGTTAAAGTTCTGCCAACTGCAATTTTTTTTCCCAAGAACCAGCAGAAATTATATTCTCCAACATGTTCACGGAAAAGTAACTTCTAAGAATCAGCTGGGTTAACCTTTAAATATTATTCAAGATGTTCACATGGTTATACCCAAGCCAATTAACATATATGAACAGATATACACAGAAATTGCATATGCACACACCCACACATACAGATTCTTTTTTCTGCCTTACTTTCATGTCTATCTCTTTATGCTGACCAAATCAAACGTCAATGCTAATGATCACATCACAGAGCAAATGAGTTTGTCATCAAACACTTATATCCGCATTGCCCCAGCACACCCCCATACGAACACACACACACACATGCGAAGTGGCAGTCACATATTCATTGCAACCTTTCATCTTTCTCAACCATTTTCCCTTCTTTTACAAAAACACACTCTATAGCACTGGCGCTAAAGCGATAGAAACCAACCGCTCCCCTTTCCGAAAGCTTGAATCATCTACGCTTCATGCTCGCAGGCAGTTCAAACTCTCTCCTAACTCATTAAAGCTGATTTGGGATTATTTACATGCCGCCGGGAAGCACAGTAAACACGATTAGGTTGGACAAATACCGGGGTCAATATTTTGCAGACTTTCCAATTAATAAAACATAGGCATACCATAGGATATGAAGCTACCACTAGCTTCAGTAGAAAGGGAGACAGCTAGGCAGGACATAATTGGAAAGAGAAAGAAACAAGAAACCCTACTGTTATGCACTGACATGCCTGTCAGTGTAAAGACAACCCACAACAGCACATGCTAGCTCGAATGAGCATTGATGAACTGAAATATTCTTCGAAACCAAGAGAAAGTGAAATTTATATAGAAATTGAAAGCTGTAAAAAGTGGGGAAATAATAATAAAAAGAGTGAGGCAGAGATTTTTTTTAAAAAAAGCATGCGGCATAAAACTGGTTCACCGAAGTGATAGGATGTTGAGAGGAAGAGTGCTTAGCCACAAACATACACACACATAGCCACATGTACTTGAAGTCGGAGCAGAAAAAGACACTTCTCAGCTTTATCACAAAGCCTCTTGTCCCTCGCTAAAATTAGCCGGTGTTGACGAGACCCTTGTGTGGCGATAAAACAGATGAATTATGCAAAGGGATTGCACAGAGGAAAAATATGAGGCAGGGTAAAAGTGCACAGCGGATGTGTTGGAGAGTGTGCGTGTGTGAGGAGCTGTATGTTGAACGTTTTAACTATTTATATATGTACTTTGCATGTGTACATAGAGCGTAGCACTCAGCGGCCATCTTGGAAACGGCTTGAGCAGCTGTTATCTATGCAATACGTATACTTGAACGGGGGAAGAAAAAAACATTATTAAACATTTTCTTTATAGAGACAACAGTGGTGCTATACTATGCAGTGATGTGCCATTTGAACCGAGGTGTCGGAGCCCGTTTCGAGAAAAAATGGGCGTGCCAGATGAAGCCGCGATTCGAGGCTTGTGTTGTTAACGTGAAAATCACGTGACTAATGACAAACGAGGCCTCGGTTTGTGTGAAAACGTCGGCTTCCGGATAAAGGGGGTTTGAAACTCGCGCCACCTTCTGGGTGTTGCAGGAGTAGTAGAAGCAGTTGTAGTAGTGTTATCTCATTAAAATGTCATTGGCATTGTTGTTATTGGGTCATAAATTTGTTAGGGTATATTATTGCATTATATAAGGTTACAATACTTATAGTATATTGTTATTAATTATTATAGTAGCTATATTAAAGTCTTGTTATATTAATTAGATAACATTATTTGGTTTGCTTTGGATTTTTGGAAGTGGACTGGACTGCTTTTTGTTTGGGATTGCCCTTTTGGATTTATTTGCTTTTTGAGACTCTTCCTTTTTTTTCCTGGTAATGGAGCCAGCAAGAATGAGGAGATCCTCACACTTCTGGGCTCAACAGAAGCATAAGTGTCCTCATTTATACCAACTGGCACTGGCATTTTTATGTTCCCCTGCATCCCCTGTTCCTTATGAAAGGATTTTTTCCAAGGCCGGAGAGGTTTTGTCCAAAAAAGGAATCATTAACACACTTGAAACATTTTTTGTTTCTCAGAAAAAAAGACAAAAAAAAAATCTATTGTAGGCTATTCCTTCCTTCTCCCACCCAAAAACTGCAGTGTTGCAGTTTGCTCCTCTATATCCCCAGTCCCATAAGCACAACACTGCACTCAAACTAGTTACATTTCACTGCACAAAACCCACCAGAAATAATTCTTAACTTTTCCCACCCCATTCTGGGCAGTTTACTTTATTACACCACCCCACTAAGCACTACACTCAACACAGTGTCATATAGGCTGCATCTACACTGAAGGTCTTGATGCCCAAATCCAATTTTCTGACTATATCCAATTTTTTTTGACAACCCGTGAACATCATCTTTTAAAAGTGACCCGTATCCAATTTTAGCATTTACACAATAGACTGCTAAAACTACCAAATGTAGACATTCTGACCCAGAAAATTAAGTAAAACAGCACGAAATTCATTGGATGCAGATGCAAATAAAATTATCCATCGTTTTGTTTTTCCACAATATTTTGAAAAGTCAGCAAAACATTGGTCTCGTACGGCGGAGAAAAAATAGAGGAGAGGCCTTGTTGGCACTGTAGCCATGAGCGCTTAAAATCGCGCCTCCCCATATCTCGTGAAATGTCTTCAAATGGATTTATTTCTGTAACGTTCCTGCATTTTTGCCTGCACTCTTCGCCCCAAACACTCAAAAGACATGAAACCTCTGCATTGCTCCACTGTGTGTATCCTTTGTCTTCCATCGCGCCTATAATGGCGGGAATATCCGATTTGTCTGCTTACATGGCACACGCAAATGCACGTATCCAATTCACATATGATTTATTACCATATGAGTGAGATGAATTCGATCTGAGAAAAACGGTATCCATGCGATTTTTTTTTCCTGCTTACACGTTCACCGGTCATATCGGATCTGAGCTACATGATAGGAAAAAATCGGATTTGGGTCACTTGAACCATGCAGTGTAAATGGGCCACTGTCACTTAATTTATGAATAATTAATGAACTGTGTGTGTGACAGATGTCTCTGCACAAGTAAATTAAGACATTTTTAATTAAGATACTTATTTTATGTTATACCCAGACAATGAAAAAAATGTCTGCTCATGCCTTTTTATTACTGCAAATGAAAGGTTACCGACATTAACAGGGGGAGGGGGGGGGGTGGCTGCTCAAAGTTTGCTCAGGTCATTGGTTCAGAATTAATTAATTTGTCTGTTACTTCTTTGTACAGTAGCTAGGTGTCACTAGTGAGCAATGCTGAATGAAACTTCGAGTAATGAACCTTTGGGTGAAGCAATGGGCTGCATGGTCTCACGTGGTTCAGGAAGCCTCATTTTGACATGCCATCACGAGTGCTACGTAAAAAAAATAGTATACAGGATTGAGGAGAACAGGGATAGGAGTACATGTGAGTGGAAAATGCATTTAGAAATTTTAAAGGTTATTGCTATGCTTTATGTGTGCATATGTGTGATGCAGAGCAGGAAGCAGGATCCAAGTGTTGTTTTTTTTTTTTATTAATTAGACTTAAACTTTGAAAAAGACTCTGGAACAGGACTCAGAAACATAGCAAAGTCAAGAAACCACAAACACTGATACAAGACACAGGGTTTAAATACAGAGATGAACAAACTAAACAAAATAACAAGGGGGAGTGGTTAATCTTTCTTTAAAACTAGATTATACTTCCGCATTTTTGTTACCCACAGTCTGATCGACAGAGGGTTATTAACAGAGCGGTTACTGTTATAGCTTTATCACTAAAAAAAAAAAAAGATGTCTACTCCATGTCTACTCTATAAACAGCATCACGCTAAAAATGGCCATGAAATTTGAATTATTGACAACAAACACAGAGGATTTCCCATTGCAGTGTTCTCTCAGCCTTAAGCCATTCCTTCAATCACTCCCTTATTCCTTCAATTACTCCCACTAAACGTTTACTCTTTGAATTCTTGCATCCAATCTTGGAAACAAGACAGCATTATGACTAAAAGTTTGAAGTATTTCCAACTAAAGCAAGGTGTTTTTTTTTTTACTCTGGTAAGCATGTCCATAGCAGACTGCTGGGAGTGGCAACATGCATTATAGATGTTGAAGTTTTCCTACCTATTTGGCAAAAGGGAAGACAAGGGTTTTCTTCTGGGTTTTCTCTATTTATGTAGCACAAAAAAAAAATAAAAAAAATCATCTTTCTATTGTATATGCAGCCAAGTTTTGTTGAAAGCCCATTTTGCCAGTAGTAACGTACCCCCTTAATGAATTTACAGTAACGCATTGTTAGATAATATGTAATGGGAATACCTAACACAAAGAACACTGTTTTCTATGAAATGTCCATCTTTTTCTTCCTCAAACATGATGCAGAGATGGTAGGACACTTGAGGGGTACTGCAAAGCTGTGGACACAACAAGCAGAATTTAGAGAAGCAGAGAGAGAGAGAGAGTGGGAAAGGGGAAGGATGATGGTGTTTAACATGGAACTGCGGATGAGGAGCTGCTGCAGTATCAGTGTGGGTGGAAGAGGCAGTGCTTAAATGACTCCCATCTTCTCCCTCTCTTTTCACCACCACCTCTTTATCTCTTTCTTAGACAAATTTATGCCGAAATCTGCCATGTTTAGGTGCTCAGTTCTGCAGCCAGCATTTTTTTTTTTCCAAGTCTGGTCTGGGGTACTTTAGCTGTTGCAATGTGATCTCATGAGAATACGTGTGTATTTTTACTAAAGCAAAGGGCCATAGTCAAGCTGAATTTAACTCGTAGTTTTGTTGTGTCTGCTGGCAGAGATTATTAGGAAGTCTCGCGAGCTGAGTAGGCAGAGTTTATTAGGAAGTCTCCCGAGTTTGGTGAAGTAGGGCAAGATCAGATATGAGGCAATAGAAAAAAGAAATGTAGTACAAAATATATATTGTGAATCAACAAGGTGAGGTGGATTAAGATTATAAAGCTATCGATCGACAATATAGCACTTAGGTGGTGACTAGTTCGCTAGGTGGTCGAAGTCGTGTGATCATTTACAGAGGTCGTTGGTATTATCTGGCGAATATCATTGTGTTTGTCATTGAGACTGTAAGTGTTTATCTGACATTATTTAATCTATTAATCATTGTTTGATATTCTGTTGAATGCAGCGGTCTGTTATCAAGAAATACATTCTACATTCGAATTCAACCAAGCCATGACAAGCTATAATAGGAAAACAATGACTCTATCAACACATTGCTATGTTGATGCCGATACACGTAAATGCCCGACGACAACGGAGGTGGCCTGTGGTGAGGGACGGACAGCGCTCCAAACAGTTCTGGGAGATTGTGATTCAGAGACACTTCACAGAAACCCTTTGGTTGGAACCTTTTTTTTTTTTTTGCTTTGTCCACTTACATCTGTCTTTGTTGACACCCACCATGTGTGCACAAACAGAGCAGAAATACTAGGCGGAAATGAACTAAAACTTCTTTTTCTCTGTTTTGTGGTGTGTTGCAAACATAAAATAAACTAAAACTTAATCGCAATTCATTATTTATTCGGCAAGTAACGTTTTCATGAGCTGTATATCGATCAAGATAAAATCTGATGAGGCCAAACGTATTTAATCTGAATAGATATTCATGAAATTCCACCAAATTGTATTGTTTAATAAGGCATCTTAAAGTGATAGTTTACTTTGAAATTGATTTTTGATATGCTTTATCTTACCTCAAAGGCATCCAAGATGTCGGCGTCTTTGTTTCCACAGTATTTTCAATTTTGATAGTTTTCGGTCAAACCGTTGTTGTCTATCAGTCATATAATGCAAGTTTAGTGGGTCCATGAATGACGTACACGCGCAATCGATCACTTCCAGCGCATGCGCAGATCGAAGCGCCCGTGCCGCTAGATCAGTTGGACATGGCTGTGGTTACACGAGGTAAAAACGATATAAATACTGTTCGTTTTCTCACACAAACCGCTCGTTTCGTGTCTTTGGCCATCAATGTGTACTTACATTTAAGAGTCATTAAATCATGTTTAATTTTAACTTCTCTGTGCATGCTCTTTGAGGTGAACCGAGGGTGGACCCCCTAAACCTGCATTATATGACTGATAGACAACTGTGTGACCGAAAAATGTCAAAATTGAAAATACTGTGGAAACAAAGACACCTACATCTTGGATGCCCTTGAGGTAAGCTGAAACATATCAAAAATTAATTTCAAAGTGAATTATCCCTTTAATTTGGATAAAAATGTGTATTTCGTTAATGTGTCATTGGTGGCATGACTTTGAAATACACAGCGTTGGATTCTTCTTTGTTGACAACTAGAAAACTCTCAATGGTACAGAAACAATACCCCATCAGCATAAGGACATCTCTAGTCTTGCTGTGTCTGCTCTTGACACTGCATGAAGCTATGGTCAGCAGAATATTTTGGATAAAGTAGATATTAAATATAAATGGAATCATATTGGTCACAAACACACTGGTTATTGAAACATTGATGTGACATATAATGGAAAAGTGAGGTGGATTTGTGGAGGGAAAATAGGATATTTTCCCCAAATTGCCTGAGAGGACCAGCCATGCAATGCATGCTGTATAATATTTGGGAGTAATTTTTTTAACAACCATCTTATCAAGGCCTGGGTTTACTTGAATATTACCATGAAAAATTTGACCATAGTTGGAATTAAACTCTGTAGGTAGGTGGTTTGGACTTGGTAGGTTTGTGTACCCCTGCTGTAGAACTAAATTTAAAATTAAAGTAAACAAACATGGTTTGTACTGGTAGCCTTTGTGTTTTGTTGATGATGTTCTTTGTGGAGATGCAAATCCGCCTTGTCTCGTAAGATTGAGAAGATGCTCAAGTTAAATATACTCCTCCCAAAAATGAAAATTCTGTCATCATTTACATTTACCCTCAAGTTGTTGCAAACCTGTATGAGTTTCTTTCTTCTGATGAACACAAAGGAAGCTATTTTGAAGAACGACTCGTTCTTTTCTTTCGTTAAATTACGTTAATTGATATTTATTGTTGAATATAAATATAACAAAACACAAATGCTAAGCCCTATAAGCTTGTCACTCCAACACATGCTGTTAAATGCTCATCCGCACTTTCTCATCTTGCGGATAATGACTTTTAGACTGGTATCAGCACCTCACGCAGAACTGAATGACAGCCTTTATTAACATTGCCGGGGGCATTTAAGTAAGAGTAATCCCTAGTTAATACCACTAACAAGCCTCAAAATAGCCCCACACTAACAAAGTAACATAATGAGGGTCCATACATGCAAAACGAAGCACTGAAAACTTTGGAAGTGTGCCGACCGTTTAATAAGAAGATATTTTAAGACAGTTCACTTTGTGTATACAGACAGGAGCCATCTTTGGAAAACAGTCTCGACAAGTTGAACCACGAACGCCGTTCATACAGTTCAGAAGTTCGCTGAACTTCATCAAAGTCCTTTTAAGGCAAGTTATGTTACTGCCGTTATACGCTAAACAGTTTTAGACATAAAACTCTTGACATTCAATTATCATGAAAACAAATCTTAGAGAACGGTCGACTAGGGACCAATGTTTTTTATTAGACCAAAGGTTCATTTTGCGCTGGAGTTCTCCTTTAATAACTAAACAGAAAACTTTAATAATTTGTTTAATTTAATTTTTGTATTTGAAACAAAAACAAACATGGCTCCTATACCGCACTTAACTGTATCTTTAGTCTCTTTAAATGTTAAAGTTAAAGTGATCTCCGCAGTGCAAACATCATGGCATGCAGTTCCTTGACATTTAGCAGATGACTCTTTCTCAAGTGGCATACATTGTAGAAAATATAATTACAGGTAAAGTGCCTTGCTCGAGGCCTCAAGCGTGATATAGCTACCTCATGGCCTGTTATGGCTCACCTATGTATGTGATTAATCCAACAACCTTTATGCTTCTTAAAGGGATAGTTCATCCAAAACACTAAATGTTATGCCATTAGCCTACTACCCTCATGCCACAACTTCCATGGAACACATTATGATTATTTTGTATGATGAAAAGTATAATGCAACAGAATATTGGGGAACAAGCTTCAAAAATAACAATAAATAAACAGATCAGAAACAAATCAAAGAGATAAAGTTGTCAAGTTTCTTTATCTAAATTATTAAAATTTCAGTCTTCTTCTTAAAACAAATCTATCTTCAGAAGCCTTATCATATGAATCACTTTTATTATACTTCTTTTTCAAAGAAACACAAGGTGTCAATTCACCTTTTTCACAGATGAAAGAAACAAAATTATACAAGTTTGAAATGACATGAGGGTAAGTGAAAGAAAGAATTATTATTTATGGTTTAATGATTCCTATAACCACTACTCTATCACGACCAGACTTCAAAAGTCCCTCGGTCCAGTTCATCCAGTGATGGCACCCGAGAATCCCCTACCGACCAGTTTGATACATGGAAAAGAAATGCACTCACCCATCACTTATTAAAGAGAATGAGAAGCCTAATAATGCACATTATCTTCGCTGGTTTTGTTGAAAGGATTGTGTGGATGAACAGTAGGGGCAGGGAGAGCATGGAAAACCTCTCAGCTCTAATGACACTGTTATTTGTATGTATAGGTGCTTTCAGGGTATAATCTTGGTCATCAATGCTGCTCTGAATGGAATGGAGAAGGCAAAGCGACATGGAATGTGTAAAACTGGCCAATATCAAAGGGAACCAATTACAATACATTAAATTATTTGATTTACTAACATCAAAGTACCAAACAAGAGATTTTCCTGCTTGTATCTAACAATTATCTGACCTGGTGCCATGGATTTTTGGGTTCCCCATTTGTAGCTGTACAGAACCATTATGGTTATATCCTCTTAATGTAATAAAAGAGTCCATCTGCCCGAGAAAACATGAATATGAAAATGCATTGAAATTCTTGACTAAAAAAAAAAAAAAAAAAAACACCCAAAAAGCTGATGACTATATCTTTTTTAGTTTCTTTATTTTTCTTTTCCTTTTTTTAACCATAACCTATGCTCGGCTGCCAACACAAAACCAAGAAATAACTCTGGGATCTTAACAGATATGATCTTTAGCACTGCTGTTATTCCCACCCTTGGTCCTGACACTTCACTCAGTTCGGTTAAAATCAGACTCGGCCTGTCAAAGCATTAAAGAAAACCAAACATAATGCCAGCTCTTATCGTCTCTCATCTCAAGAGGTAAAATCAACTCAGAATGCATCACAGGCTGCCTCTAGGCATCAGATGACCTGTCTTCAGATGTCCCTGAACGCTCAGTTCTCCTCACCCACTCAGAATGCACTGACTGAACCTGATCAGAGAACATGTGTCATTTACACGGGCTGAGAGAACAGTGTGCCATTTGAAATGGACACGCATACCACTTGTGTTTCCTTGAGCAAAACCTCTAATCCATGGGACTCACTGCCTCCCAAAGCAGAATAAAAATACTGGTACTTTGTTTTTTACTTCATTTCAAAGAGCACAAGGCCCTTTGGAAGCCCAGTGGAAAATCAATGGCCAGAATAATGATGCAGGCTTGTGTTGGCTTGAATCTGTGCTCTGCATTCAGTGTCATCCTGAACACAGATTGGATGAGAGACCTCCCTCACCCACATTAAGTAATTTCACTCAGTTACGTTCATTCTGTTTTCCTACTCTCTTCTTCTGTCTCTCCACGTATATCCAGGTAATGATGTTAGTGGGCTAGTTTGTGCACAGAAGCACTAGGGAGAAAAAAAAAGCCAAAGACATTGAGTTTCATTCATAATTATGTTAACTGCGTAAATAATAAGTTGCTTATTATTTTCAGTGAAAAGGATCTCGATATACAATGTATATATATAAAGCTATTATATAATTCAGAACAAACAGCAATATTGTGAGATAATCAAAATTTTTTTTTTTTTTTTTTTGAATCTGTGATTCAGAATGACAGTATCCACACCGGCACGGTGACTGACAGCCGCACATTCTCCTCAAAACATTGGATTCATCTGCGCTGTGCCGTGGGCACAACCTACGTAAAGTGGATAGTTCCGAGAATAACTGCAATGGCAAATTTTGAACAGAGATGGAGACAAAGAGGAACAACTATGGACTGCAGCTTTAAAATGTAATTTTAGTGTCTTATGATCCTTCAGAAATCATTATAATGGTGATTTGGTCCTGAAGAACACTTTCAATGTTAAAAAAAAAAAAAAAAAGAAAAGAAAAGAAAAAAAGAAAAAAAAAGAAAAAAGATTTTTCAGGATTTCTGGATGAATAGAAAGTTACAAAGAACCTTTGTTAATTTGAAATATGAATATGAGTAACATATTATCCGAAATGTCAATTTTGATCATTAAATGTGTCTTTGCTAAATAAAAAGTTTAACAGAACACAAATTGTTATGAATTTTAGTGTTTAATTTTAAAATATTTAAATATATGAAAAATATATTTATAAAGACTTTTGTATATGTGTGGTTAGTTCTAAAGGTTATAATAAATTTGGAATAAATTTAAATCCAAACTCATTGATAGATTTTGCACACACACACACACAAAATTGTGATTCAAAAACAAATCCAGAAAACCAAAACTTTTTTGTGACTAATGAGGTGCTTAGTGGTCCATGGGGTTCCCTTCGTGTGTAATTATGCCGGAGCGGAAAGTACTTACACTTAGGGGAGATAAAAGTATTTGTAAAGCTATGTAAGTACAGAAAAAGAGTGGTATAAGCGATCAATAATTAATTTACTTTCAGCATTCAGGAGCAATTAACAGACTTTTTCCCCCCATTACAATCTACAAAGCCACATGCTCTCCCATATTCTGACTGACCAGTGTGACAATCACGGATTACCCAACCACGAAATCGATACACTAGGATAGGAACCACTCCACTTTTGTGCAATTAAATCACATGGTTCATGTCCTGAAATGCACAAAAGGAATTTGTGGAGGTAAAGAACTTGTGAGCCTTGCAATGGGGAATTTGAACTGCAAATCATTTTAGACGCCTTGGTTTTGAATGCTATCCTGAACTAAATTTTTGGCTCTTCTAGTATTAAACATTACTTAATATTTCACATGTTATAAAGGTTTCATCAAGTGCATTCAAATATTTTAAATGCATGATATATTAGGAAATAATTTTTTTTTTCAGCTCTGTTTTAAAACTGTCCATTCAGACACATGATTTGCACATACAAAGCATTGTCTGGGTATGTCTTCCATCTCAATGAAAAGTAGCACAGCTTCTCAGCATGTGTGCTATAGCCATCAAATATTGACTTTCAGATGTTGTACAGTCTCTCAGTCAGCCAAGAAGAGATAAAGTCAAAATTCCAGTCACTGTCAAGTTAATTGCAGGTATAAAGCCATGATTTATTCTCTAAAAGGTATAAGGGAAAGTGTAAAGATGTGGTACAAGATATACAACACAAGGTTATAATAAGCCCCACATGCGGCACTCCTCTTGATGTAGGGTACTCTCTCTCTCTCTCTCTCTCTCTCTCTAGCTGTCTAGCGCTCTCTCTCCCTCTTCTTCAGTACACTACTCAAGTTCCCATGCTGGATGCTGACAGTTGCCTGCAGCATTCAAGAAAAACTAAAAACCAAAAAAAAAAAACAAAAACAGTTTGAGTGATTTGGGGGAAACTGGCTTCTATTTACAGATATCGCCTTCTAGTGTGTATACCCATGAGAGCAGCAGTTCCCTGATCAGAATCCAAATGGTCTGGTCCCTTACAATCATCACAGCCCCTTTAGAAAAACTGTAATCTACCGCTCAGCTCATCATGTGTCAAGACTGACCTCTGCTGTTACCTCAGTGCATGCACTCATATACAGTATTATATATATATATCCGGAGGTTACTGTATGTCAGCCCCGTACCCATATCAGACCACAATGCAGCCCTGAATGTCAGCAGAGATCCTCAACTAGACAGTCGTCTGTGAAGGCCTCGTCGATGTGACAGCCGTCAGCACAGATCCTCAGCAAAGACTACAAGAACCAGACAAGTCCTTTGCACAGACCCTAGCTTTGGCTCTACCTGTGTGATCTGAATCCGATCTTCAAGCAAAGGGAACTGGATGACATATTTGAATGCTACTAATCCAGAATCTGATTTCTGACTTGTGATGCAGCCTCATGGTGCGTTCACACCGAACGCGAATAGCGCATCAGGCGCGAATGATTTCAATGTTAAGTCAATGCAAAGACGCGTTACGCGCGTAAAAAATTCCTGCGGCGCGAATGAGGCGTGGAGCGCGGCGCGGAAGATGCGAATACGCCTCATTCACGAGTCAAGTTCTCGCGAATTGAGCGTCTGGCGCGTTTAAGCACGTTGCGCACCTGAACTTAAGCCAGCTCCTTGTTTCCTGTCTGCCATTATTGGACAAATTGATTAATTCAGGTGTGCCTGACCTCAGTAGTCACAGCAACAATAATCAGACACATCTGAATTAATCAAGTTCGGCCAATAATTGCAGACAGGAAACAAGGAGCTGGCTTAAGTTCAGGAAGTAGTGCAGCTGTGCATAAAGCCAATTGTGCATTCACGCGTTTGACGCGAATTCGCGTTTGCCACCCGAGTTGAAAAATCTGAACTTTGGCATGAATTCGTGCCGCGTTAACCAATCAGGAGCCTAGCTGCTTGCTCACGTGGTGAAGTGTTTGGATGCTTCAATAAATTGTTTTGTAAAATTACTAAATGCATTGGTGGGATTATGCACAACAAAGCAAATATTTTATCACTTAAAACATTAAGCACTATGCCTATATAAATAAAGGTGACTTGACTTAACTTGACATTGGCGACGAGTCATTCAAAATCTTTTTTTGTGTGTTTATATTTTAGAGGCTCTGTAAAGTGAGTTCTAGAACAGTGATATTATTTTTACATTAACATCAAACAGTAACAAAAATGTGAAACAAATGTAAAAAAAATGTAAACAGTAAAAATATGCAAAACTAATAGATCAAAATATTTCATTTAACAAATATAGGCCCTAAATTAGAAAACTGTATATAAGTCTTAAAAATAAACATAAGCATTTGAAATGTGTGCTATTTTTTTCTCAAGAATGTTGTAAAAGTTTTGCTTTTACTTATCACGAACGCCTCTATCGTCCAAACATGGTCATTACTTCCTTTTTACGACAGTCTGTGAGCCGGTGTTCATTTACGGCAGTGTGGCAGAAGGCACATGTGTTTCCAGAGTCAACAGCGTGCTCATTGATAGTCCAACCGGGCATATTTAAAGGTAAATTGTCCTTTTCACTTTTCAGTGCACGTTTTAGAATAACATATGTTTATGTAGAATACAGATTGGTGTTATTTATCTGTAAGTTATTTATATTTTTGCAATCGGAGGCATTAACGTTAGATGTGCTAAAAGGCTAACCTTCCCATGCATGGTCCACAGTTACTCCAGTTACAACAACTGTTATTTATTTCATGTAAGCTATGATAAGGGACGTTTTAAAATCCCATAAATTTGCATCAGACCTGGATATGTAACGTTACTTTTTTCCTCCAGGGTTTGTTTGGATCATCATCACATCGTGATGATTAAACTTCACATTAAACTTCACCACGTTGCCCAGTGTAATCTGCGATGTGTTTTACAGGATCTTTATCATGTCATTCCGCGGGGGTGGTGGTCGAGGAGGGGGTCGCGGTGGTGGTTTTAACAGAGGTGGTGGTCGTGGAGGTGGATTCGGAGGGGGTCGCGGAGGGGGTCGCGGAGGTGGATTCGGAGGGGGTCGTGGAGGTGGAGGTCGAGGTGGATTTAACAGATATCAAGACTTTGGACCACCGGAACATGTTATCGGTAAGGTATATTGCTTTCTTTCATGCCACTGTTTGTATATGTGCATTCTCTTGCAACTGCTTGTATCATGCAATAAATTGTATTGATGCTCCTCTTGTCTCAGCTGTGGGAGAGTTCCTGCACCCCTGTGAGGATGAAATTGTCTGTAAATGTGTGACTGAGGAAAACAAAGTCCCCTACTTCAACGCTCCTATATATCTGGAAAACAAAGAACAGATTGGAAAAGTGGATGAGATCTTTGGGCAGATTCGTGATTTTGTATCCTTACATGTATTGCCCTTTATGTTGACAGTGCTGTCACATTTTACAGTGACTTCAAAACTTAATATTTATAGTTACGTTAAGTGTTCTTGTGTAATTATTAGTCCCTGTCAGCAACATAGTGTCGGCCCACATCTCGGCCTTGTGGACTAAATGTGTAGCAGATATGAGCCGACACTATGTTGCTGTCTGGGAAAGCCTACTCTGTATCGTATCTGATACATGAATGTCTAAGGCCAATTATTATCAACATGGTCAAAACCTTGCTGAAAAACTGTTGCACACAATTGATAGGTTATGTGTGTGCATATATTATATTTTATTAGCAAGTAAAAAGCCTTTTTTATAAATGTAAAAAAATAATAATAATAATAATCATGTGCTACACTTTTGCTTTTTGCTGTGAAAACTAATAATTTGATGTAAAATAAATGTAAGAATAGCTTTCATAGTGTTATTAATTTTCAAATCAAATGCTAAACTTTTTATTATTTTATCCAAAGGTTTAATACAATTTCCACTAAATGTTATTTCATATGTCCGGCTTTACAGGATTAATGAACTAAATTGTTTCCTTAACATATTCCTTAGTATTTTTCAGTCAAACTTTCTGAAAATATGAAGGCATCCTCCTTCAAAAAGTTACAGAAGGTAAGCTCATTCTTTTATTTTTATCTATGTGTAATGTTTTTGAACCCTATTTTTATGGTATTTTCTATCGGTAACGTGCAGAGAAATTTTGTCATGGGTAGGCTGTGACCTATCAATGTGGCATATTCACAGTGGCCTAACATGGGCTACTGTGTTCATGGTTGGGCATGACTGAATGCACACAAAGTGTGCTCCCTTAATTCCTAAAAAGTCAAGTTCAGGCTCGGGCAGAGAATCTGAACTCTTATTCACTCCTCTTACGTTAAGGAACTGAGAGTTGTCATCCAGTCTCTTTGAGAGAGAGGGAGAGGGACAGACACAGATACACACACGCGTTTGCAATAAACAAATGAAACAAAAGTAATTGAAATATCTCAACACAACTAATTTTTTTCAATCAGTTTCTGAAAATGTGAATTTTAATGACTTTTACAGTCTCAAAATTATTCAACCCCTTCACAGTGAGCATCTTTACTACTTAGATGTATAAACAGACACCAGCTTCTGGCAGCATTTCTGTGGAATCTTAGCCCACTCTTCATGAGCAATGGCCTCTAGTTCAGTAATATTCTTGGATGGTATTCAAATACCATCAGAGATTTTTTTTAGGGGGTTTAAGTCAGGTGACTGTGATGGCCACTGTAGGATCTTCCAGGGCTGCTTCTGCAACCACGTCTTCATTGTCCTGTTGGAAGGTCCAGTCTTCTCTTAACGTTTTGGACCATTCTAGTGACGTATTTCTAACATGCAGTCAAATGCAACACTCCACAAAACTAGCCAGTTCAGATATTTCATGTGTTCAATCTGAAGCACACCTGGTGCAACTAATAAAGCGATTGATTGGACAACACACATTTTGTAGATTTGTGCTGTTGTGGGGGATTCTATTCAGTGAGTTGAATAAATTTGAGTCTGCAGAAGTCTTTAAAAGTTGCAATTTTTAGCTTTTGGGGAAACTACTTGAAACTTTTGTTGTTGAACTATAGCATGATGCAACACGACATAACTTTTTCCCTTTTAAGTCGTCTTCTCTAATATATATATATATATAACACCCCACTGCTAATTTTTATTTCAAATATTAGACAACGATCTGTGTTCTTTTAGGATATCCATAATTTAGAAGCGGATATTGCTAAAGAAAATATCAAAGGGATTCTTATGAGCTTTGAGCAGTTTTAGCGGCTTCCTTCGGCTGTTCTGCATCTTCAATACATCTTATTATGATAAGGAATATTTTAATTAACTTTCTCTCCCCTTGCATCAGTTCTACATCGACCCCATGAAGCTGCTGCCCCTGCAGAGATTCCTCCCCAGGCCCCCAGGTGAGAAGGGGCCGCCCCGTGGAGGTAGAGGAGGAGGAAGAGGTGGAAGAGGAGGTAAGACCAGACAAGAAAACAATTTATAAATATGCTGATTGGTTCAGTTTTATCATTATCTCTGGTAATAACATCTATTCAATTAACACTGAATTGTGTAGCATTCACACTGTGCTCTACACAATGAATCCTAAAACGAGTATTGTATTTGCAGGAGGCTTCCGTGGAGGTCGTGGAGGATTTGGCGGACGTGGAGGTGGCAGAGGTGGTGGAGGGTTCAGAGGAGGCCGAGGTGGAGGCGGTGGACGTGGATTCAGAGGTGAGTTAGCAATGGTGATCCTCAGAAATTAATAATGAAATTGGATGAAAGTACTTGAAAAGGAGTAGTTCACTTTTCAAAAAACTTTTGCTGATAATTTACTCACCCCCATGTCATCCAAAATGTCCATGTCTGTCTTTCTTCAGTCGAAAAGAAATTAAGGTTTTTGATGAAAACATTCCAGCATTTTTCTCCATATAATGCACTTCAGTGGGAAGCAAACGGATCAAGGTCCAAAGACACTTTCAGTTTGTACTGACAGTTTGTATTTTTCAGTACAAACAGTTTGCTTGATAAGACCCTTATTCATTGTCTGGAATCGTTTAAAGCCCTTTGAACAGTTTGCAGTTTGTACTGTTTATACCAAAAATGTATTTTCAACTGTTTGTACCTTCATGTATTTTCAAACACATTCCTTGGTTACCATTACCAATGTTTTTTTTTTTTTTTTTTTTTTTTTTTAAATATCTCATGCTGCACCAATATATGCATGTATTTGTTCAAAAATAGGACAGTAATATTGTGAAATGATTAGAAAACAAAACTTTTGTTTTAATATATTTTAAAGTATAATTCAAATCATTCCTGTGTCACATGATCTTTTAGAAATCATTCTAATATGCTGATTTCGTGCTTAAACAATGTTCTGCTTAATATTTTTCTGGAAACTCACAATTTATTTTATCAGTATTCTGCAATGAATAGAAAGTTCAATTGAACAATTTATTTGAAATGGGAATGTTTTTTGTAATTGTTTCTCAAAGAGACTGGATGACAACTATAGGTTCAATTTATTCATCCTTGCTGAATAATGGTAATTTATAAAGTATGAATGCATCTGAGCTGCTCTTTTCCATTTCCATTGTAGTAGTAACATCATGTTTTTGCTATTTTCTTTGCAGGTGGGAGATGATGAAGGACTCATATGGTGGGATCTGTCCTTTTATCTGCTGTGGAAACCTCCAGTGAGAAGCCAAAAGCAGCATTTGGGGCCTTGCCAGAGTCTTTTGACTGTTAATTAATGCCTCTCTTGTACAGCTGAACTTTTTACTTTTTGTATTATAAATGTATTTTCTCAGCAGTGGATTTTTTTTATTTGATCAACTGATAAGGACTAATGTTTTAAGCCACGCCTGTGTACAAGAGGACGGGAGTCTCCACGACCTTACGTGATGTATCCACTTGCGTTTTTACATTGGCTGAAGGTTGGACCAGTATCTACTTGAACAACGTAACCGGTTGTGTTATGTAGTGACAAAATGGTGAAGCTAACTCCACAAATAATGATGTAAAACACTTTCATTGTTGGATAATAATGGATGTCTGTATTTACAGAATTTCAAATTGTTTCAGTTGACCTCCAGATGCCACCATGCACTTGCAAAATAAACTGTTAAATGCACAACTGTAGTTTTGTTTTTATCATTTTGTGATGCACCAACGTGTTTGCTATTGGTAAAGGGTAGATATTGGGTTGTGACGTCTAGGAGAGATTAAGTCTGCAAACCAATCAGAGATTGTCTATTTAAAGGCAATTTGTATTGTGATCAACAGTTAGACAGTGTTTAGTCAGATTTTTCAGATCTTCAGCGTAGAATGAATTTTGTCTAGATTTTTCTTGGAAAAGCAATACTATGGTGCTGCTGACTACAGCTTAAAGTAAATAAAAATGTAAAGAAATTGGAAATTCAAGGAAATGGCAAAGGATTGCCAGAGCTTTATTGTAAAAACAGTGGTGTGTTTTTGGTGATTGTATATTTAAAAGTTCCTTACTGCATTATGTGATTTGTTGTGCTGTGATTAGTGGTGCTGGTATGACGTCATAACCCGGAAGTATTATTCGCTTCTTGTTTCTTTTGTAGGACATTATGAAAAATCCGCCTTTCCTCGCATAAATGAGATAAACTCTTCCCTGATTGGGGGGAAAAAACAAATAAAACTTTGTTTTAGCATAAATGTAGGTCTTTATTGGATAACATTTTCTCCGTAAAGCGTGTAAGCTTATATCAGTTTCATATTACAGTGTAGAAAGCATCATACATGTTTTGACAGGCTATTTCTTGTTCGATTGAATACTGGTTTTTGAATCATTGTCTATCAGGTCAAAAGACCTATTAGATGCAAAAGCGCTGCATGCGCTGAATAAAACAACGTACTTTGCTCAAGCGTAACCACATCCTGGTCTCTCATTGGTGGAAGAAGGAGTTCTTTAGTCTGCCACGCCTCTCCTTCCCTTTCTGTCGTGGTGGAAGAAAAGCATGGACACAACTGGGAAAGTAAGTTAACAACGAAATTTGCCCTCGCACTACAACTACGTAAAGAATCAATAGTATACATTTATGCGCGTTTAATTTACACTAATGTGCAACATTTGTAAAAAACAAAAAACATCGAGTGTCAAGACAACGCTGTTCAATCAAATACGCTCTCATGTAGCAGGACTTGTGCATGACAGAAGTGCAGATCTAGGTATACAAAGATCTATTGTGCTGCTTTGACCTGTTTTCCGGTGCCCTTGTTTTTTTCTATTCAGCTTTGTGATAATGCATGCATAAAAGATCAGAAACATGTTATTTTAATCTTTATATGGTTGCATTCAACGGCCTTCTCCACAGATCCACAGCATGTGAATAGAGATTCACAACATGTTTATGTTTTTGCTAATTTTGCTATACATGACTATTAAACATCACTTGGTTTGGTGTTTAACTGCATCTCGTCCTGCACAGCATCTACATAAAGTCATCTAAAGCAGTGATTTGCATAACCTTAATTTTAGGTGAAAAATAGTTAGCGAGCATCTATTGTAACAGTGTTTATGAGCTAACAGTTTCTTTGATTTATTTCCAGGTGATCAAATGCAAGGCAGCAGTGGCCTGGGAGGCTGGTAAGCCTCTTTCCATTGAGGAGGTGGAAGTTGCTCCACCTAAAGCCCATGAAGTTCGAGTGAAGGTAAACCATTAATCTGAACATTGTACCTCTTGACAAAAGGAATTAGGTTACTTGATGTGCATAGATTGCATAGACTAAGTACTTTGGTGTTCCTTAAAATCCTTGTATTTAAAGTCACCATGAAATCAAAGTTGACAAATCTTGTTTTTTTTGTTTTTTTTTTGGAATATTGCAGTGTTAATTATAAATGATTTATCCATGCACGTCATGTGCCCTCATAATAATCACAACTTCCCCTCCCTCTTGCAACATCATCTGTTCTCTGATGATGTGTTTGCTGGCGTGAGGGAGAGACAAACCTGTCCATCCAATCATTGTTTGAAAAGCCGTTTCACTCAGATATGCAATAGGGGAAAAACTTCAGTTTCATGCAGCCTATGATATATATATATATAATTTTGAGATCTTTTTATAAATAGCCGCATTTCCATTATCCGTCAAATTGCGCAAATTGAAATTGTGAATTGAAAATACGCACAATGAAAACACGTCCATTGCGTTTTCGCAAAAAGTTTTTATGCTTGCATGAGGTGGTTTTTCAGGCAAGTCTGCAACAGGTTTTGCGCACCTGACTTAGAAGACGCGGTGTGTTTGGCGTCCGTGTCCGCAAATAATAATAATAATAATTATCGTCATTATTATAACATTTATTAGGCTACATATGTAAAAGACACTTTTATTTAAAAAAAGAACAAAGCAGTTCATATTTTTTCAGACACACCCATAACTCGCCTATAAAAAGTATTAAAGAAAAAAAAAAAACTTTTTAGTCGTATAACATCGGTTAATTGAAACACTGTTATTTCGCAGTCGTTTTTTTTATCGACATTTAGAAAAAACACGCAAAAGTTTTGCACAAATCTGTAATGAAAATGCACCTATTGATATAGACAATTTTTTTTTTCTGGAAGAAAATCCATCAAAACTAACTTTAACTGGAAAATAACTTAATTTTAGAGCTGCCACAAAGCCAAAACAATCTGTTACTTTAATTTATTATTTACCTATTATCACTCTAAAGCCACTTTGGAACAATCTACATTGTTAAAAGCGCTTTATAAATGAAGGTGACTTGACAAGATTTCTCTTTTTAATTGCACCAGCTCTGCTAAAGCTGTAACAAACCGGCTTGCAGCTGCACCCTGTCAACGCACCATGTTTTCTGGCAGATTTACACAGAGCACGTTCAGTTTTGACCCTGCTGTCTTCAGTGTCTTGTGTCATGATTATGTAGAAGTGTTGTGTTTATGATCGTTCTTTATTACAAATAATTAAGCAATCACCTCATGTATAGAGAAAATGTATTGTGCTTTGAATACTACTAATAATATAGATTCAAATATAATGGTGTGAAGTCTTGCGTGGTTTTGTGTTTCAGATTCATGCTACAGGTGTGTGTCACACTGACGCCTACACCCTGAGTGGAAGTGACCCTGAGGGCTTGTTTCCTGTCATCCTGGGCCATGAGGGGGCAGGCACTGTTGAGAGTGTTGGCGAAGGGGTCACCAAATTCAAACCAGGTATGTCAAAACGGGCTATTTACCCTCACTTCAGTGACATTTATTGTGTAAAATGTGAGCAATTTTGGAAGATAGGCTGAAATCCTGAAGCTCTTTCACTTTTTGTGAAGGTGATACTGTTATTCCACTGTACATACCCCAATGTGGAGAGTGCAAGTTTTGTAAAAATCCTAAAACCAACCTGTGTCAGAAAATCAGGTAATTATGAATCTATTTTCTCTATCTCTATCTCTCCTTTATGAAAATATGCTACCATTCAAGAAAAGTATGAGGTCAGCATGACTAAAAAAGTGATCAAAAATGACAGTAATTTTTTTTAAATGTGTTTCTTTTTAAATTAATTTTATTCATCAAATAATCCTGAAAAAAGATCACGTTTCCACAAAAATATTTAAGCAGCACGACTGTTTTCAACATTGATAATGTTTCTTGAGCAGCAAATCAGCATATTAAAATGATTTCTGTACAATCATGTGACTCTGAAGACTGGACTAATGGCTGCATCGCGTTTTAAAAAACTATTAAAATAGAAAAGTTATTTTAAATTGTAATGATACATCATGTCTTGGTAAACATTAGAGATTGACCCAGACTTTTTAATGGTTGTGTAATTCTTGTTATTGTTCATACTAACTGTCATTTGGTTCATAGATGTTCAGTTGTGATGCAATTCTTTTAGGGTGACCCAAGGTCAGGGTCTGATGCCCGATAACACCTCCAGGTTCAGCTGTAAAGGCAAGCAGCTCTTTCACTTCATGGGTACCAGCACCTTCTCTGAATACACTGTGGTGGCAGAAATCTCTTTGGCCAAAGTGGATGAACATGCCCCCCTGGACAAAGTGTGTCTGCTGGGCTGTGGCATTTCTACTGGATACGGAGCGGCCATCAACACTGCTAAAGTATGCCTCATTTAATTAATGTTTTTAGTGCATGTTTTTATAATTACTACAATGTTTCCTTCGGTTTAAATGTCACCTGGTCAATAGACACGTATTCACCCTGGTAGGTTGAAGCCGGCTCTACTTGCGCTGTGTTCGGTTTGGGAGCAGTTGGTCTCGCAGTTATAATGGGCTGCAAGTCAGTCGGTGCCACCAGGATCATCGGCATTGACATCAACCCAGACAAGTTTGAAACTGCCAAGAAATTCGGAGCCACTGAGTTTGTGAACCCCAAGGACCTCAGCAAGCCCATTCAGGAAGTGCTGGTGGAGCTGACAGATGGAGGTGTTGACTACTCCTTCGAATGCATCGGCAATGTTGGCATTATGGTAAACTGAAGAAACATCAGCTGTTTAGATAGGGATGAATGAAAGCTGACTAATACAGCCATCCAGATGTCTGCAGCAGAACTGTAGATCTCAGCTTAGTTGAATTCGTCATTGTTCCTCAAAATATTTGCTGCCATGGTAACTCATAATTAGAGACTGCATAGTTACTACTATTGTAAGTGCTTAATTGCCCATTTGTTGTAAATGGCTTAGGAAGCTCAGGATGGTCATTATTATTGTTACCTCTTCTTTTGAATTCAGAGAGCTGCTCTTGAGGCTTGTCACAAAGGCTGGGGAACCAGTGTCATCATTGGTGTCGCTGGGGCAGGGCAAGAAATCTCCACCCGCCCTTTCCAGCTGGTCACAGGGCGCACATGGAAAGGCACAGCTTTTGGTGGTGGGTGTATTTAAATGTAATTTAGATGTAATTTAGATTTATATATATATATATATAGAGATATATATATATAGAGATATATAGATATATAGATATATAAATGTAATTTAGATATTTTTATTTATTTAAGTCACACATCAATTGTGATTCTGAAGACTGGACTAATGGCTGCATCACGTTTTAAAAACTATTAAAATAGAAAAGTTATTTTAAATTGTATTTAAAAATAAATAAATAAATGTAATTTAGACATTTTTATTTATTTAAGTCACACATTAATTGTGATTTATGATTTTATATTATTGTTGTATGGTTATTTTAATATAAATGTTATAATGAATTTTACTTTAATATTATATTAATTATTATATATGATTTTCTTAGTTTTGTATAATATTATTAAATAATTTCTTTTAGTTTTTTATTGTTACTATTTTATCTTATTTTTAATTTTTGTTACCATTTACATTTTCAAATAGCACATGATATATGCTAGTATGTAGCATAAATATAACATATTAGGTAATTAACTTCATAACAGAAGGATATTCTCTTTGCTTTTAAGGTTGGAAGAGTGTGGAGAGTGTCCCTAAGCTGGTGAATGACTACATGAGTAAGAAGCTGATGGTGGATGAGTTTGTTACTCACACATTGCCCTTTACCCAAATCAGTGAGGCCTTTGACCTGATGCATGCTGGGAAGAGGTACATGACTTATAAAATACCAGTTTTTATCCTTGGTAATATCATATTAACGCAATGTGGGAAACAAACTGATATCTTAATGCTGACTTTTCTCTTGTGCGTCTTCCACAGTATCCGAACCGTCCTGCAGCTTTGAGCCTCGGGTTCAAACATGAGTCCTGCCATAAATAAGACATACTAATCATCAACATCCTTGTCTCAATAGTTTGTGCTGACTGTTGTCAATTAATGGTTATTAATAAATGTATTAATAAATGTACCAAACATGAAACATTTTGTGCCTTTTTTTATTCTATTTTTTTATAGATAAAATGTTGAAATATTAATGGTTCGCATCAAATTCTATTCTGTGTAAATCTGCTCTGTTATAAATCTTGAATGCACATTATTAATAATAATACATTTTATATATATTGTGCTTTTTTGTAAGTATCTAAAAGTTTAGATATTGGCCTGTATTTAGATCAGACACATCACTGTGACAAAGACACTGACAGGTTATAATGATGTCATCTTAGTGTCATATTGGCATTCAAAATGTCGTTATTGAGTGAAAGACACTTAATGACAGTTGTCATAAACATGCATAAACCTTACTTCATATTCAAGACATGTCATGTCATGGTTATGAAGGTGTCATGTCAGTCTTGTGCACACCCCTTCAAGTAAAGTGTTACCAATATTTCTTTTCAGCAGGGGACAAAGTACAATTTCTTCAAATGTTTTATCCTTTGGCTTTGCAGGCTGAACCAGGCCTAATCCATAATGGACGCTCCATCTTAATAAATTTGTTATAGAAAAATGTAAAATTACACAAAATAATACATTTATACTTATCAATCTATTATATTGTGCATGAATGAAAACTTAACTGAAAAACTAGTGTTTTCTCAAGCAATGAATCATAAACAACCATAGCGTTACGTGAGGAGTTCTCTTCTCTCTGTGTCCTCTAGGGGTCGCTGTCTAAACGCATGCTCCTCATTCACTCACATGTGTTCGCTTGAGTTTGGCCAATCAAATGGTGTTTTCACACACGGAAAGACCCTTCACATTTGTAGAAGATGGCGACTGCTGAACCGGTGAGTCAATATAAGTGCCCCTACAAACATTGTGATTATAGTCGTTGTAGTTATTAATATTAAATACGTGTTTTATTTTAGTCACTGTTTGTGTAGAGGGATAAATATGTTGCTGTGGAGTGATATCTCTTAAAGCAAACAGTCAATTGAGCTGTCGCACAAATGTGTTTGAAGGATACTGTGCAAAAGTGTTAAATATGTTATGTTTGTATCTGAAAAGGGGGGCTGTGAGCATATTTGATGTTTTCTGTGTGAATTTAACATGTTTTTAAGCCATCTCTGTTTCTGCCATCTATACTTATGGTTTGCTGATGTGTCACAATATAGTGTGGTTTGTCTTTAGTCTCTATGGACAACGCTTCATGCACCTCAAAAAGCAGATATTTTATTAAAACTAAATATAAGTAAATAAGTCTAGTTGTTAGATGTTTGGTTTTTAAGTTTGTAATGTTCTATGGACTTTTAGTCAATGTCAAAATTTACAGTTAACAAAGTTACTTGTTTAGTTACAAGAATATTGGTCTCTTTGCCTTTTTCTTTCTAAACATATTTGTTAGTGTGAAAATGAAAAGATACGTGAGGCTCCATATCCACATACAGCCTTTGGAGAACCTTTATGTAGGCTTAGGCTACATTGTCAAATGTTAAATATTATATTTAAGTTATTTGAGTATGCAATAGGATATTGAAAGGGTGCCTTGAGGTTCTTCCAGGTTCAGAACCTGAAAAACCAAAAAATGGTTTATTCTGTTCAGTCTGTTTATTTTTATAGTGTCAGATATCTTAAACAAGTTTAGTGTTTTGTTAATTCCTAATATTTAAAGATGAATGCATATGAATAATGTATATTGTTCGAATATTCGGCTTGTAAATCTTCAGGTAAAATATTGGAAATGTAATAAACATTAAATGTAATGTAGTGGAAATGTCCCTTGTAGAAAAATTCAACAAATCCACCAAATTCAGAAGAAGAAAAAAACGCTGAAAATACGCAAGTGATTGTGAGTCTGGAAGATTACATTAAACATCCTCTGCAGAACAGGTGAAGTCACCCAGGCCACACACATTTCACCGTTTTTTGTGCATTGTGATGCAAAAAATCTGTACAGTGATCTGTTTTTTGTTTTTGGGGAACAGATGGGCTCTTTGGTTCTTTAAAAATGACAAAAGCAAAACATGGCAGGCTAATCTCCGTCTCATCTCAAAGTTTGACACAGTGGAAGACTTCTGGGCGTAAGTACTAACAAGAGGGAATCAAATGACATGGACAGGATGAATGATTAAGAAAACCTTTGGTTAAATAAACAGATTGTTAGTTGTAAGCAGCAACGTGGCACTAATGCAGGTTTTGGTGTTCTGTTCCCAGGTTATACAATCACATTCAGTTATCAAGTAACTTAATGTCAGGATGTGACTATTCCCTCTTCAAGGTAAGGCACAGTATTGCATTTTCAAGATATACTAGTATTTTGAATCCATCTAAATTTATCCTTGCACTTTTCGGAGCAGGATGGCATTGAGCCCATGTGGGAAGATGAGAGAAACAAGCAGGGCGGCCGCTGGCTGATCACCCTGTCCAAACAGCAGCGCAGAGCCGACCTGGACCGCTTCTGGTTGGAGACAGTAAGTCCGCCTTCTATCTAGTCGGTTTAACTGCATTATCTGCAGAATATAGAACCTGAAGGCTTAGATGTTCTCCCATTCAATTCAGTTTCATTTTTATTTTATTGTTTAGCTTTTGTGCCTTGTGGGAGAAGCATTTGATGACCACAGTGATGATGTCTGTGGTGCCGTCGTCAACATCCGAACAAAGGGAGACAAAATAGCGATATGGACGACAGACTACGAGAACAAAGATGCTGTCGTACACATAGGGTAAAAATAGTTTTAAGAAATGAGACCAATATGAATACCTAGGTTAAAATTCTCCATATCTATTTTTGAAATGCATGTTATTTATCTTATTTTTCACCTCCGTTTCTTTACCTCTGTATTGGGATGTATATCCAAGTGTTGGCTTTTCAAACAAGAAGAAATGTAGGGCGAATGTTATTATTGTTACATTTATTATAGAAATGTTATTATTATTTTCCAATTATTATACATAACCAGTATGGAAGAAAAGATCTGGCATTATTTGTTTAATTGTGGCTTTAATCTTTACACATCTTTTCATTTGTGGTTATAAGGTAGACACACATTATTATGTCTTGCCTTCATCTATACATTTCTACATTTTTATATGTTTATTCACAGGCGTGTGTACAAGGAAAGATTGGGTGTGCCACCAAAGGTCATCATCGGATTCCAGTCACATGCTGACACGGCCACCAAAAGTGGTTCCACCACCAAGAATATGTTTGTTGCTTAAGGAGCCTTTTAAACAGTGGGTACTTTTTGATATTAGCAAGATTATTCATGCTATAATTTCATTTAAGATGCTGCAACAACAGTCTGAAACTTTATCATATTGCAATCTTCTTTGAAAGAGACAGAAAAGGTTAAATAAAACTGTCCTGGGATCTGACACTAAAAAAAATTAAAGGCCTTCAGATATTTACAAAACTGTACAGTGTATAAACAAACACAGCCACGTTCTAACAAAACAAAAAAAAAAGTTATTATATATATTATAAGCAGATATTTCATATTTCGCTAGTGGGGATGGGAAGTGAATTCAATTCAATTTATGAATGTTTTTCTTTTATATTCTGTTCATCTTTTTATTTTGAGTTGCAGTTACTAAATCTTAAGTGTAATTTATTTATATTTTTTACTCAATACATTTGTTTCTGCTTTGGGGTTAGTGTTCGAGTGATGTGGACTGGTCATGATATTTCTAATTACACTATTCAAATTGTTCTTGTATTGCAGCTTGAGAATGTCAACGGTTGATTCTTTTTAAAGACTTGTACAAATCTGTATTTTTGCAGTCTTGTTCTACATTCCTCATGTCAAGTGTTCAAGGCAGTATTTAGAAAACTGATCTCCAGTTCTAACATTTTCCTAAGGGGTTTCATTGTGTAGCCTGATAAAACATATATAGAAACCCCTTTCTTGAAAATGGGTGCTAATGGAAATTATCTGTAAATAAAAATGTACAGTGCATTGTCTATATCCAGTAAAGAGCCACTGAAATGCATATCTTGATGATAAATAAAAATCCTTTCTGAGATTTTTGAAATGTGGGGACCATTATTTCATTCCAGGAGGTTAGAATTTTGTAACCATTTTAGCAAAATATTTCCCCCTTTTTTCTGTCTGTCAGTATGGATAACTGCGATGTAAAAAGCCTTATCAATTTTGCATTGATTCTAGCAATTAAAATAATAATAATAATGCACTATTTAGAATCGAAATAATTAAGCAAAATTTCTTTAATGCTGTGTCTGTTAAAGAATACCAGAATATTCACACTGTGATTCACATTAATGCCAGGTTGTACAACCTCATTTCCATAAAAGCTTTTTGTAACATTGGATATTCTTGTGTTTGTTTGTTGTACTTAGAGTCTGGTATATAAAGTTAAAGAGAATCCCAATAAAACGTCCCAACTTTTCTGGAAATGGGCTTGTATTTCAGAGCTAAATGACCAGAGAAATACTTTGGGTAAATAAAACAATTTGTGCCACTTAAAGTTCGACATCCTTCACTCTTTCAATTGATCTTGAGGCCAGTTTCTGATACCAGCTTGATCTGGTTGGCCTACAGACTGGGTTGGATCTTCCTCCACACGCTCAAGATGATGATCCAAAGCACTTTCAGAAAACACAGATGGTGTCCTGCTCCGGGCGTGTCTGGGTCCATCCTCCTGGAAATGTGATAGGCCTTTGGTATGATAACTTGGGCTGGGGCTGGCAGAGGACAGGGTTCTCTGGCTCCCATTTAGGTAACTACCATAGTTCACAGAGTCCTTTGAATCCTGCCGTGAGTAGAAGGAGTTGATGTGCGAGCCCTTGTAGTTGTACGCTCTCCAACCTGGCCGTCTCCTGCGGTGACATCTGCATTTCAGGATGCGGATGAAAGCTAGCTTGAACTCCCGGCTGTAGCAGGGATAGATGATGGGATTCAGGCAGCTGTTGAAGTAACCAAGCCAGAAGATGATTTTGAAGACAGTGTCAGGGGGCCTCAGGCTGGCGTTGAAGGCGACTGCAAAGAGAAAGCACACCGGTAAAGGTTGAGTTATTGTCATTAAATGAGTCATATGGCATGAGTTATTCAAATTACAAACTAGATTCGCATTGCACTTGTTATCATATTAAGAATTTGAAAATGACACAATTTTCAGAGAACGCCTAAGCCATGAAGTGAATTTCAGAGAAAACTTGACAATTTTTTGTCATGCTGTGTGTGAATGGGATTAGTTTTTCTTTTTTTTTCCCTCTCTCGCTCTCATTTAACACATGGCTGGTGTGCCCCCTGCTGGCACAATTCGTCACTGTTCATGATTGTTCCCCCTGCCACACAACCGTTTTTGGTTTTTGAAGATCTGTTATTTGCTTTAGCATCCAGCAGGTGGTAGCATCACATGCTTAGCAAAATTGTCCACTTTCAAGTTGGCATGAAACTAAAAATGTGTCACTGACAACAAACTTAATGGCAAATGTGCATAGGATTTATAAAGAAGGAAGTTATCATACAAAATAACTTCTTGTGTGAACTTGTAAGAAAGGGCGTGTGGTGCATAGACACTGGTTATACATTTCAATCAGCAGTAGTTTGGATGATCGAGCTTATTTTTATTTTTAAGTGAATAAAGATATCATGCTACTGAAGTGTTATTTTACAGTATAATTTATAAAACAGTAACAGAACTCTTTGATTTAGGTAATAGTTCAACTTTTGAAAATGTTTTACAATTGTCGGCATTTCTGGAAAATAAGTCAGTACGTATGAACGAAAGAAAGTGGTTATTTATAAGTAGAGTAAGATAAAACCACTAGTTCCATCATCTCATAACAGGCCTTGTTGAAATATATAAATGTGCGGAAGATATGTATCTGCTGAACCAGTTGTGAGTTGATAACCTGAATATGAAGCGCTTCATTTGTTTATCACAAAACCATCATTTAGCAAGATTTGTAGAAAAAGTGTATTTCTAATTTTTCCCATTTTTTCTCTCTCTCTCTTTAGATTTCAGTGGTAGAGCCATGGATGTATGCCATGAACTGCTTTAGGCTGAGATCCCTGGTGTGTAAACCGGAAGCACCTCAGTGCTGCAGTGCACCTCATGAGCAGTGCATTGACCCACTGCATTCAGAGTACCATGGGAACCATGAGACTTGGCTGAAATAATGGATTCACGAATGAAGGCAAGAGAGTGTAAGTGAGATCAAGGCTTCATCCTTCTCAAAGAAATCATGAATGGACTTTAAATAGAGCTTAATTAATGTTAGGACAGCAAAGCAGCTCACTTAAATAATACATACTCTCAACCGCTCTTGAAAAAAAAATCTTCTAGAATGTAACTGTTCTAGAACAATAGGATTCAAAGGAAGCAAACAAGTTGAGATACTGTCCACATCCTTGCATCCTGTTTTTGTACAACTTGTATGCAGTCAAGTGGCTCGCTTTTCTTTCATTGTCTAGTATGACAGGTTAGGAAACTTCTCAAAGATTTATGTAACAAGACTTATAATCCCTGTTAGCATGTGCATATCATATGTTTCAATACCTATATCAGTATTACAGCACTGTAAAAAAAAAAAAAATCTGTTAAATTTACGGGAAAAGCTGGCAGATGTGGTAACCAGAGTTTTCCTGTTAAAACTACGGTAGCAACATTTTACAGACTTTTAACCGTATTTAATTTTACAGCAATAAACCATATTTCATTATCTGATATAATGTTAATTTACTGACCTTTCTTTTGACCTGACTATCTGTTTTGTTCAATTGTAATACACTGACAGCCAACAATCACAGCAGTAATGAGAGTCAAATGATCAATCAAAGCTCATCGTAATCAGCTCTTGAAAGTTCACACTATTATATAGAACAGCTGCACAGTGTCATTCACACAAACATTGTTGTTATTAATTTAACAACATTAAATGTAACATAAAACCCTAATGTTCATAACTGATTAGAAAAAAAAGAAAGAAAATTATGAAGAAACAGTTAGTGTCACACAGGGAATTGATGTCAATTTAGCCTTTTTTACTGTAAATTATACAATGACTTGTTCTTTTTCACTTCCAAAAAAATTACATTAAAATGTACATTAAATGTTTCAATATATATATATATATATATATATATATATATATATATATATATATATATATATATATATATATATATATATCAGTTATTTACCGTTTATAGTAAGGAAACTTTCTGTTAACCAATTAACAGTTTTTCACTGTAGCATTTTTACAGTCTTTTACTGTTAAAATCACAATCATTTTTTACAGTATTGAAATGAAATTATTTTAAAGATTCAAAGTTTTAACGAGTTTTCATTTAAACACAAAGTGACCATGACATGTCTAAATTAACTTGAAACATTTTATCACGATGTGTTTATGTTAATATGACCTCTGTATCTACAGTAATACACTGTAAGGGTCCAGTAAACACGCTTCTGTTTTCCAAGTTAAATTCAAAGAAAAGCACTGTTGCCTAATTAAGAACCAGGCCAGCTGAACTTCGAAGCACACTGCCCTGCTGAGATAACCCTGTCTGGGACAGGAATGACTACTATGCGTATTCATTAATAATACACTGCCTTTGAGTCTGAATGGCTAGGGTCCAGGGCCTCGTTCTCATACTCCCTGCTGTGACAGCCAAACGACGGATGCGGCGGACCCCACACTGGGGGCCCCGTGAGAGGAACAGGAAACAAAGTGCAAAAAGATTTATAATGTCTTAACCCCTACTCTGCGGTCTGCCCACTGACCTCAAGCGTCCAGTAGGAGAAGATATTGTGTTGGATAAATGATGCGTATATTTCCTGCGAGTGTAAGGAAAATCTATTTAGTAGAATAAGTGAGTACAAAACATAGAATTGACACTTCCACTGAAATGTAAGAAATTTTCAATTCAATTATTATTTAGTTAGGCTAATTATTATTTTTTAAAAATGTTTTGTTCAAAACATTAATTAAAAAATGGCCAAAAATAGTTAGATCATTTTGTGTGTTACCTTTATATGTTCAGAAAGAAAGAAAGAAAGAAAGAAAGAAAGAAAGAAAGAAAGAAAGAAAGAAAGAAAGAAAGAAAGAAAGAAAGACTTATGCAGCTTTAACTGCTTTATAGTCCTAGCTGGTCTGTCAACTGCCTGCTGGTTTTTAGATGACCAGACTGGGAGAGTTTAAACCAAGACCACTGTGGATGGATTTCATGGATTTAATTTTGATTAATAACCCTATAATCTTCTATTTCATTGTTGCTTCTCTTTGTGATAACTTAGTGTGACAACATGAATGGGAGAGGGGGGACAAATTGTGCAACTGTATATAATATAAACCTACCAAGTGGTAAAGTGAGGAAGAATGGCAACCAGCACAGCGTAAACATTCCAACCACCACCCCCAAGGTCTTAGCCGCCTTTTTTTCCCTGGAAAACTTCAGGAGTTTGACCGTGAGAGAATTCCTCGCCTGATGAGCGCGACCTCTGGCTGCAGTGCTGGTGTCCTCGTGCACCTGCGAACCCCTGTGAATCCTCAGCGTTATTTCACCCGAATTCATCGTTTCCGTCTTCACACCAGCTTCTAGATTCTTCGTTGTCCGTTTAGCCACTACGTAAACACGGCAGTACATGACTAGAATAACAATTAAGGGGATATAAAATGAGCCGAGCGATGAGAAGAGCGCGTAAAACGGTTCCTCTGTTATTGCGCACACCGTGTGGTCCGGTGACGGAGGCTCCTTCCATCCTAGCAGGGGTCCGATAGAGATGACCAAAGACAGGACCCAAACTCCCAGCATGGCCAGCAAAGCTCTGGGTCCCGTCACGATGTTGGGGTATTGCAGCGGATGGCTCACTCCGATGTAACGGTCAATGGATATTACGCACAGACTCATGATGGATGCTGTGCAACATAACACATCCACAGCGGCCCAAACATCACAGAAAATCCTCCCGAACACCCAATAACCCAATAGCTCCAAGGTGGCTGATACGGGTAACACGGTTGTGCCCAGGAGCAGGTCGGCAATAGCGAGATTTACGATGAAATAATTCGTTGGAGTTCGCAGGTGCCTATTGCACACAACTGAGAGTATCACTAGGATGTTTCCAGCCACCGCGAAGATGATGAATGTCCCCAAAGCCAAGCCGAGCGGGACGGCACGGGACAGGATTAGAGGCTCGAGTCCTGTGCCATTTAACTCGGAAGAGTTTGAAAACACCGGTGACTCTTCATACGCATCCAAAGAACCGATTCCCCAGGACAGTGTGACTTCATCTTCATTTTGTTGGTTCATTTTGGCGAAAAATGTTCTCCATTGCTTATACGTTGGTGAGCAGCTTGAGTCATTAGGTTCCTAATGAATGACTAGAACGTTGCGTGAGTTACTAATGAGCAATGTTTTCATTCTGATGCTCTCATGTAATGTGAAAATAAGAGTCTCTGTCTCAGGGGTAAGACTTTAATACCGCCCATCTCTGCTTCAGTCTCTCCAAACTGAATGTCGATTTTCTTGTAAACTGAGAATGAGTGCTGAAGAGGCAAATGCTCTAGCCATAGCAACTGGAGAGTGTCTTAAACTTTTAAGTAACATTGCCATATTTGTCTGCCTCATTAGCTTAGAAAGACACCATCCAAATAATTGAAAAAGTGAAATGGGAAAAAATGAATACAACAAAATGAATACGAGAGGATCTGTTAAATTGTTAAACTAAATACACTCAAAAATGCATTTGTTCGAAGTTTTTTACATACAATTTCAAAAATCAGTTTAGTTGGTTTGGGGTCAAATTTATTTTCAATTAATTGATTTGTGGAATGTTTAACTTAACAGTATTACATTTGTTAAAATTAATTTTATTAAGGTTTGAATTATGAAATTTAGCCAGTAAAGAAAAAGTAAAGAAAGAAAAGAAAAAGTAAAGAAAACCTTTTCTTTTAGAAAAGAAAATAGAAAGTAAAGAAAATAAAATTTTCAAGAACATTTTGTGAAGCATGCAGTAGTGTGACATCACAGGTTTATTTCTGTCTTACACTACAGAACAGACCACAAAACAACCATGCCACTTTTTCTGCACACATTTGTCTCATGCAAAGACTTCATTAGCATATCTCCTGTGGAGTCTGAAGATGAGCTCATTGGGTTGGAGACATGAGGTTTTAAACTCAAGGTGCACATGAAATGGAGAGGTTTTTAGGTCCCAACTTTGTTTTACTATGACATTCGGCAGATTTTTAACCCACTTTTTTAAGACCAGTGATGTTGGACACACTTACTTTTACCAAAGCCTGTCTATATTAGACATTCTCTGCTTACCATGTCTAATTCAGGGCATATGTCTGTTAGCTTTTTTCCTCATGCTATAGAGAGCCTAAGTCCCTTCCCTCCGCTTCCGGCTCATGGGACCGGATATTTTTTGGAATATATATATATATATATATATATATTCATTAAAAATGAAAGTTTCAATCAAGTATTAAGAAAATTATTTTTTTGAAATGATATTTATTATCTGTGTTTGCAGCAGAATTAGTTGATGGTAGCACTTTAGTGGGTAGAGGATGTTAAACTAAGATTGGTAGCGATATGTTCTGATTCTTATGCAATCAAAAGTCTTGAAAGTGGATATAAATCAGCAAGGCAATGTATAATATATGAGATTCTCACAAGTTTATTAAGAATAAGCAAAGTAAGCTTAATAGTGTTCTTGTGGATTCCTGCTCATGTGGGAGTGGAGGCTAATGAAGTGGTTGATAAACTAGCTAAGTAAGCTGTAAAACACACAGAAATAAATATACAAGTGACTGAGCAAAAAAAAAGAGGTTAAAGGTGAAATTAAAGAATTTATAAACAATAAATGACAATAAGTATGGAACAGTGATAACAATATAGTATACAGAAACAAGAAGGAAATGGAGGAAGATTTTTTAGACAGAAAAGAAGAAACAATAATTTAAAGCATTTGAATATAGGGCACACTAGACTGAATTGAATTGAATATTATTTGTTCAAAATGTTCAAAATGGAGAATTTAAAGTAATTATGTTAAAATTACTTTGTTTTCCTCATACTTTTAAGTTGTTAATTTCCATTTCCATGCTCATTCAACCCGATCACACTAAATGTGTCTCTATAGCATGCATTGTGTTTATCGAGCAATTGAATGAGTTTTAATGAAAATGAGTTTTTACATGCATATGATACGCATGGGTAGGTTTAGAGTTGGTTTAGAAGTGGTGTCGGGTGTGTGTGTGTGTGTGTGTGTGTGTGTTTTATCCGTTTCACTAGGATTAGTGTTGTGGGGTACGTGTGTATGACACGCAGTAAAGTGCATATCAAATGCACGCAAAAACTGCGTATCATACACACGTAAAAACTCATTTTCGCATAGAGATTGCATGATAAACACATCAAGTGCTATAGATGCGCAGTTCATGAGACCAGGCTAATTAGTGCTTCACACTCCAGTCCAGTTGTTGGCGGTAATGCATCGAAAGTTGGTTTGCCAACCGCCATAAAACTCAGAAGAAGACACATGAGAGCACAGTGCAGCTGAAAAATATTTGGGGATAAAAGGAATGGTTTGGGAAACAGTTAGGGATAAGTACAGATACTCAGTCTACCCAGCAAAATGGTGGTAATGTACTACAATAGAATGCTAGAAGTTTGATAGCAAACAGCCAAGAATTTAAGAAATATGATGAGAAAAACCTAATATCAAATGTGTGCATAGTGTAGGTTAGTGCACAAATGTTTGATAGAGTATAAAAGAAAACAGGCAGTAGCTAGAAAAACAATCAAGATACAAAAGTACAACTTTTGGAGGAAATTCTAGGAAACGACGAACAGGAAGCCTGTCAGTGAGTGTTACAATATAAAAGACATGAAAACATAAACCAATGTATGAAATGTATGTATGTATGAAAACCAATGTATGGATTTTAATGTATGAAACAGTTTCTTACTAGTTTTCATATTTTTATATTTAAGTGGTCAAAATAAAAATCAATCAAATCAATCAAAACCAAACGTGACAAAAGCTAACATAATGTTTGTTCTTCAGCCATTAATTTTTTTTATTTGTATTTTTTTTAAGTAAGCTACTAAAGGGCAAGTTTCCTTGGTAGAAAGAAACCACTAATAGCAAGCTGCTGAACAGTAATGTTAAAAAAAAGAGTATATAGACGATAGTATGCAATTAAATAATAATGATTTTCCTACACCTGAATTGCAATAACTTGCCACTTAGGCCTACTGCTATATTGTTTAGGCTATTTAGGCCATTGTTGCACATTCAAGTTAATTTGTCTGCTCTTAATTTGTCTGTTTCTGGTTTTGTTTCTCTTGCATTATAGCTATATATTATCAGTCTTTTTGAAATGTTGACAATTCATATCTGCATTCTTCATTCTCCATTCTTATCTGTGTTGTAAATTGTCTAGAACAATAATATTAGTTCACCAAATTGAGACTAGTTTGACAGGTGAGATTCTTCCTCTTTATAGCGTAGCGCTTGGGAATGAGATGAATAAAACGAGCTGTTTCTCTAATACAGATTGATCCTAGTTGGAGGTGTTTTAGTGTAGAATCTCCTTTGACAGCATAATAATAGTCCATACTGAGGGTTAATCTTTTTCCAGGAAACTTGCCCATAAATATTAATTAAGCTGCAGTTGTTCTTCATGCCAGAGTGCTTTTATTATGATTTGGGGATTTCTGTAGACATGAAGTGTATGAGTCCTGATAAGAGAATATTTTTCGACTAAACTGAATGTGCAGCCAGACACTATCAGGTGCATTTGATGCTTGGCGTGAGGGTCCATGTACAAAGTATGTCCTTTTTCAGAGAACATATTCTGATCGAGATTTTTTGGTTGTCCAAGCACCTGGAAGGCATTTTCTTTAGCAAGGGAACATTACAACCTCTTGACCTTCCTGGTTATTAATCAGACCCATGGCATCTGCTGGTGCCCTGAAAAAAGAAGTCGTCCACTTAAAATCAGTTTACAATGCCTTGAGAGAACTCTGAAAATAATCTTTTTTTTTTTTTTTTTCTAAGCATTGCTCACATAACATAGTCTTATATAGAGTTCAGGTATTGAGTGGCTTTAAATGGAAATAGACTGACTGACTTAAAAGCCTCAGGGGAGAACGACAGCACGGACAGAATAAACTTTGATCAAATCGTATTTATATAAGTCTCTTCATCAAATCATGGACACTTCTGAAGAGGAAAAAAATAAGTCGTCTTCATTTCCTCACCCTTATGCCGTGTGACTTGTCCATGGGACACAAAACCTTTATTTATTCTTACATTTTTAATCTTTAGTGACAATTCATTGTGATTCCTTGTCTAGACATAGTGCTGAGATCCAACCAAAGATACACTTAATTTGATTGTGTTAAAATGTAACTATTGCAAGTATATAATTTGCATTTAAAGACTGAAATTATACATAGAGCATATTTTCCTTACTGTTACACATTTTAGGCTCAATATTAAATTTGCATTGTGCGATGTAGAAGAACTCCAAATAAAGTTGTATTATCAGTGTCATGTATTTGTATTCAGTAAATAAATGTATTTTAAATCAGTGATTCTCAACTCCAGTCCTCGGGACCCAATGTCTGAGGATCTGAATCAGGTGTGTTAAATAAGGGAGACATACACAATATGCAGAGCAGTGGATCCCGAGGACTGGAGTTGAGAACTACTGTTTTAAATTAATTTTGGTATAGGCTTTTTTATTAGGGAAGTAGTCAATCTGCCACATTTTCAAAACTAGGTTGTATTCTTGATGTAAAAAGAAACTTATTTTCTTTTTATAAATGTTTGATTGCTAGTCGCAAGATTGCTTGTTTACAGCAAGTCAACTATATTTCACTTCAGTAGTATGTGGTTCTGGTTTTGAAATATGTAAGCACGTCAGGCTTAAGCACAGATGAGAAGTGAGCTTTTTACTGATGCTAGGGACTTTTTAAATTCCCAAATCATCAGACTGTGGGAACTTAGAACAAATCACCTTCTCCATGCCACGGGGAAAGTACCGGAGCTGAGAAAGAGGATGTGCCTTATAGGCTACCTCTGAACCGAGATATAAGCTTAAATGCCTTATCAGCATGGGGATTTGACATTTCCCATGTTGTTTAGTTTACTATACATATGATGTTTAAAATGATTGATGAATGATTTATTGGAGGACATGGTAAAGATTCTCTGTCCGTTAGCACTCAAGTATTTCATCAACGTCAGGCACTTTTATGTCCCAATGATTCATTTTTATTAAAATGAACATATTTCAAAGTGCCATGGAAACTTTTTTTGGGCTTCTTTTCAAATGCCATTTACATTTTTTTTAATTCACCTTTGGCCGTGAGGGCTCATTCAACCAGAGGCATGGTGTCCTCTAGAGCCCTCCTCTCGGGGGCCCCGATCCAGGAGGTCTGCGATGCAGCGGGATGGGCAACCCCCCATACCTTCATTAGGTATTATAGTCTGGACATTCCGTCTACGCTTGGCACTCTTGTGCTCTCGTCCTAAGTGTGCCAGTAAGCAGCTTCACACTAGGACAGGCAGGGTGCATTGTGACATAGTGGGTACTCATTCCCCCAAAGTGTCAATCGACATAGTTTGAGTTCCATCGAAAGGGAACGTCTCGAATTACGACTGTAACCCTTGTTCCCTGAGAAAGGGAACAATAACTGCATCCCTTCGCCATGTCTTCCCCTACCTGGGAGCGCTTGCTTCATCACAGAAGCTAACAATGTTGTGTGCCGGCATCTCTCTGTAACTTCTGCTTATGCCGTCACACATTATGTCATGACGCAACACCAATTAGGATTGGTCTAGTTTAATTCATGCCTCAGAGGCACTACACTGAGCTATGCTGATAGTGACGCAGTTCTCGTTCCCTTTCTCAGGGAACAAGGGTTACAGTCGTAACCCGAGACGTTTACTGTCTTTCTTTTTTCACAGGGCCAAAAGTGCCTGTTGGATTCAGCAGTTTAGCAATGCTGTTAATTCATCGTTTGTGAATTCCCCTCACTCCTACTTTCACTTCTTAGCCTTTGACAACTAAGTAATGCTGTGATGAACACTCAGCTATAGTGTACAAACAAACCTTTTCCATCTTTGCTTCATACTAAAACTGTCAGGTTAATGTTGAAATCTTGACGTGTCTCTTTTTGATCGTACTTTGTTGTGCTTCAAGACTATAACATGAGAGCTGAGCTCTAGGAATAGACAAACTGTCACTTATAGCTCTCTGAGCCACTATTACATTTCCACAAGTAGACATTTATTAAAATGATTTATCTTGAGAAAACCTTCAGAAGCTAAAGTGCAGTAAACATAAATTAAACTTCACTTTCAGATATAAAGTCTCTGTGCCAGGTACATTATGCAAATTTCGCACAAAGACTTCACATAACTCTTTCTAATATAAAGCATGTCATTTTTAACATTTCCTTTGTGTGAAAATGAAATGGCTTGGGGCATGTAAGTAATATAACCTTGTCTGAGCTGTTTCTTTTTGCAAAGTGCACCTGTATAAAACCATGTTCAAATGCCTTAAGTACAGCCAGCCTTGTTTTGACTCATAGGTAAAATGCTCTTTAGCACCCTGTTGTGACACATTTGTCTCAGGCCACGGTGGTTATGCGGTTGGTATTGCACCTTTTTAAAACCCCAGCACCTTTGCAGACCTCTCGACACGGCTTTATCCTCCATCTCAGGTCAAACAGACACCTACCCAGTTTTGTTACAGACATGATGTGAATCCCAAGGGACACAAATCTCATTTACACTTCAAGGAGAAAGTCTCAGGAGGCTCAGGCTGAACATGCCCTCATGCTCTTAGTGTCAGATATGCTTGTCTGACTTACAGTCAGTCTAAACTGATGGCTGTGACGGGAGAGAAAGAAGGCTTTCCTGGAGAAATGGCCTGTCTGAAATGTGTGTCAGGGTGCATTCGATTTTGGGCCTTTTGGGTGCCGTTGAAAAGTGTTTGATGTGGGAAAGCGGTGTGGCATAGACTAAAGGTGCGCTCAGCTCACATATACCATTATTTGGGGAATTTGTTGTGGACGATCCGAAATGTTGCATGAGGGTGAAAAAATTCTAATAGATTTTCCATAAGGCTTCTTTATTTGAAAGTGAATTATCTGTGTGGAGTCTGCTTTAATACCACTGTCCAGTTTGTTTAGATTAGTTAACCATATTACACTGAACAAAATTATAAATGCAGCACTTTTGTTTTTGCCCCCATTTTTCATGAGCTGAACTCAAAGTTCTAAGACGATTGTTATGTGCACGAAAGGCCTATTTCTCTCAAATAGTGTTCACAAATCTGCCTAAATCAGTGTTAGTGAGCACTTCTCCTTTGCTGAGATAATTCATCCAACCTCACAGGTGTGGCATATCAAAATGCACATTAGACAGCATGCTTGGGCACAATAAAAGGCCATTCTAAAATGTGCAGTTTTTCTGTTTTTGGGGGTCTGGGCGAACCAGCAACTTCGCACAGCCATTGAAGAGGAGTGGACCAACATTCCACAGGCCACAATCAACAACCTTTTTTATTTTTTTTTCTTTCTCAGCAATACATTAAAACTGCAGATTTGAGACAGATTTGTGAACAATATTTGAGAAAAATAGGCCTTTTGTGTACATAGAAAAAGTCTGAGATCTTTGAGTTCAGCTCATGAAAACTGAGGGCAAAAACAAGTGCTGCGTTTATTATTTTGTTCAGTGTAGTTAACATAAATTAAAAAATTTAAAAAATGTCTAAAGGATTCATGAATCTTAATTTCACACTGCAATATCTTATTTATTTATTTATTTATTTTTAACACAGTATTTTGTGTTGTTTTACAATACAAATATCTAAACCATCTTAAATCAAGACACAATTTCTTGAGAATCAAAATTAAATATTAAGTCTCGTATTATGAAAAATGTATTAAATTGAATAAAAATAATTTTATGTTTAAAAAATAAATAAAATCTGCCAATGTGGTCAGAAAAAAAAATTAAAAGGGGAAAAAGCTTATTTTTCTTATACTCTATTGGGAGATTGATTTTCTTCTTGTTTTCAGTATTTGTTGGTCATAGCAAATTAACTAGGGCCTTATTGTAAAGTGTAACTGTTTCATAAATTGCTAAACTATTGACAACATACTTTTTTTTGGACAATGTGACCAAACCTTATTAAACCTAAGGAAAATACCACATTGTTACGTTGTCCACGTGATAGGCCTACAGTCACTAAAAGAAAGAAAAGCAAGCACGGCCTTGAAGGGCAGTGGTGAGGTCAAAGTAAAGCTTCCATCTCTTTGAGGTCTAACACAACATGAGCCTTTTAACTATGACTTGTATAAAACACATGGTTACATTGTGAACGCTCAATGTGAAACATATGGTGTCTTTATCTGTTGTGGCTGAGGTAGGAATCCTGTTTTTGAAAGCAGCATTCATCCTGGTGGGGAGGCACTAATGCCAACACTTTATAAAACAGAGACTCTTTTCAAGTGTACTCAGACAAATCAAAGCATCTTTCAAGCTGGAATTCCCTCTTAAAATGTATTTCCAAGTTGTTTGCATTTCATATATTTCATAAATTTTTGAAGCTTTTGATTGATATGATGTTGATAGATGCTTCTCAAAAGCTCTTTTATATTATGTTAATAGTAATTTGAGTAGATTAAAATAGTCATCTGGGAATTGGTTGCGTCAAGAATAGTTTGTTCTATCTTTTCTTTCATATTCTCAATGTGAGGACACAAGCAAGTTGCTGAGAGCACAGAGGGACACTCAGCGCATGACGAATAACTTGATTTAACAACATACTGGAACTCCTCGGGGAACAGTAGTGCAAACAAGATGGTTTAAGACTTCCTGTGTGTGTAAATGAGCCATAGAAATACAGGATATTTTGTTTCTCTCAAATTGTCAAATGCGATTTAAGTGTTGTCTGTGTGAGGTGGTCGGTCAAATAAATGCATTTGACAAGCATGTGTTCTGACATAAATCTTCATATTATTCCAAATAAATGGTGTGAACGGACGTTTCGGTAGTTTTGCTGCATCTTCATCACTTTGAGAGATGTACTTTCTTGGGGAGAAGGGTGGCTTTGGTGTGTTTTACAGATTAAGTTTACATAACTTAATCTGTGTACAACATGCTTATGGGAGCAGAGTGACATCCGCTGCAATTGATCTTTAGATATTCTGGGAGCAAACAAGTGACAGTGGCTGAATGGACATTTAAGGAAATTTATAAACATCCCTGGAATAAGAGAGGTGGGGATGGCTCTCTTGATATCTGTCTGTGCCAAGATCTAAATCCAAAGGGGGAAAGAGAGATATTTTCATCCTGAGAAATGTTAAGTGTCCTGAGACCCCTCAGTCTGGACATAATGAGGCTAAAGCTTTCTCCTACTCATCATCATTTTTCTTCCTCTCTGTGTGCTTGTGTGAAATGCAGTGTTCCTTCTGAAATACACAGTGCCTGCTATTATATTGAAAACGTTTAGAGTCTTAAATGTGCACAATGCTTCCATCTAGTGGCCATATCGCATACTATCTATCTATCTATCTATCTATCTATCTATCTATCTATCTATCTATCTATCTATCTATCTATCTATCTATCTATCTATCTATCTATCTATCTATCTATCTATCTATCTATCTATCTATCTATCTATCTATCTATCTATCTATCTATCTATCTATCTATCTATCTATCTATCTATCTATCTATCTATCTATCTATCTATCTATCTATCATGCCTGTACTACATTATAAAAACTTCAAAGCACCAGCTGCATACATTCTACATTTGAAATATAAAAAGGAAAACAAAGAACTTTGAATTATTTTTTTTTTTTTTTACAAAAAAGCCACCAGTTTTCATAACAGTCTGTTTCCTTTGGTTTTTGATATTTCTATTTTGATATTATTATTTCTATGTGTTCTCTTTGGCATCATGACAACATTTCACAAACTAATGAGTCTTCTGCAGCCAATCAGATGAAGGTAGCCAATGACGTGGGAGCAGAATCAGTCACTGAGATACTCTCTGGGAGAACCAGTCATTTCATCCTTTCAATCTTTTTAATTTTATATCTGGCCACACTAGGATTTTGTGATGTTGACCAACATCTTTCCACTGCTCCCAGGCTGTCCAGGAGGACAAGCTGAAGTCAAGCTGAGGGGCAGACTGGAACTGAGAAGCCGAGAGAACAGCAGGGTGAAGAGCAGGATTTGAACATACAGTAGCAACTGTCTTCCTAAAACGAATAATGAGTAATTTTGAAATATCAGGCTAGTTCATTGAAACTGTCTAACAAAAGCTTATTTGATGTCTATTTCATTGTAAAAACTTTATAATATATCCAAAACTAGTCAAAATAATATTGTCTTTTATTTCGTCTGTAACAGTGCGCATATTCATATTCAGACACCCGATTCATATCTTACAGATACTATTATATATCGTGGTAGAACAGATCTCAGATGTGTTCATGTAAAATACTGTTGGAGCAAGAGTTAATGAAGGGCACATATGTTGTGGTAACATCGCGTGTGCATCTGTGCCATTCATTTATTGATTCATTGAGTCATTTGGTTCAATCAACAAACGAAACGAATGAGTTGACTCGGAAAAAGATTCGTTCACTTTGATGAACGAGTTCGAACAGGCGAGTCACAAACGTTCATCGCTGTAGCTACAGAGTAAGGCGAACATTTGAGCTTATAAAACCTAAACTTTGTTATTTTAAAAAAATGAGCTATCATTTCGCTTGATAAGACCCTTATTCATCGTCTGGAATCGTTTAAAGCCATTTGAACAGTTTGCAGTTTGTACTGAAAGAAGTGTCTTTTGGACCTCGAACCGTTTGGTTTCAACTGAAGTGTATTATATGGAGACGAATGCTGGATTGTTTTCATCGAAAACCTCAATTTCTTTTCGACTGAAGAAAGAAAGACATGGACATCTGGATGACATGGGGTGAGTAAATTATCTTCGCAGTTTTTTAAAACGTGAGCTAGGCCTACTCCTTCAACAGGATCGAATGATATAAAACTTGTATGTAAGATCAAAATCAGCTCAACCTAACGCTTTTTGACTCTCTCAGTTTGTGTAAATCTACCCACATGTTTAGTACAATTATGTGGTTTTGTTTTTTTAATACAGTGTTTACTTTTTTCTTGATTTACCCTGAAAGAATTAATGGTAGTGAAATGTGACAACATGCCCCATAGGTGGGTATATTGTAACATGTGAGGGGCACATTGTAACATCACCATTTGACAACTTAAAATGCTATCTCATCTAATCAAAAACATATACAATTCAAACGAAAATATTTTCTTAAAAAATGCAATTATTAACTTTTTCATATACAATAATGGCATGTTTTAATAATTAAAAATTAACTCATTTGAGTTTGACAAACACACCGGAAAACACAGCTAAACAGCATAGTTCAAAACAAAATAATAATTTATAATTTATAAACATTGACTCTCAGTCTTTATCTACATGTTTCTCATGTTTTCTCAACAGAATCCATAAAACTCTAGAATATGATAGCATATTTCTAATAGGGGCACATAATGCAGTGTTACAAAATGCCCCAACTGCACAACTGGGGTTTAAACCCTGCTAGTGTCTTCTGCTAGTTAGCGAAGCATTAAAGAACTATATCAGCTGTTAAACAACAGATTGGATATTAAAATTATATCCGAATTGTCTCATTTTAAATAAACACAAAAAACAGAGATGAAAAATGATCTTAATTAAGAAATGTATAGCCGCCGGATAGCACAGCAGAAATGATGGTGAAGCGGAGATCCCAGCTTCCAAACTGCAGTGTAGAGGGCTCGTCCCACTGATCAGCGATGTGTGATGTGAAGTGGACACTTTGCTGAAGAGATGAAAAATCAAAGAACACCCTTTCTGGACTCAGTTTATATGAGATAAGCCATGACTATTTTGGCAGGATGTGATGCTCGAGCTTGAGCTCGCCCTCATTGGTGCTTACGTCACGATCAGTCCACCGATAGGTTGCAGCATTTGCTGCAGAGTAACCAATAGGCGTGCGAGTCGCCTCGCCTAGGTCTGCTCTGTGCAGCAATGCGTTTTAAATGAATGAAATCAATGATTTTTTGGCTTCAGTATTCTCGAGAAAGGGATTTTCCCACTGCGTACCACCCCTCACCCGAAAGTCTCTTTTTGTAATCCGCATATCAGATATGTACCAATGCCACCCTCTCATTGCGCATCTGACACTCATAGCACAAAGCAACATTGGCAACTTTTGGCCAGGCAGCACAATACAGTGTATTTGGTTGTATTTGCATCTCGTTGGGGATAGTTTTGACAATGTTGTTCTCTGTACTCTTTCATTGCTGTGTAAACGTACCCTGAGTTCTGATGTATTGTCCAGTGGCCTCATGCACAAAGCTAGCTGAACAAATTGAGTTTCAGAGTTGGTTTAGAGTTGACAATTCCAGGTAAATCCAACCTGGTTTAGATTAGGTTCAGTGGTCTCACAAAGCTCGGTATAAACGTTTTCTGTCAACTCAGGTTTGATCCAGAGTTTGCGATTAACTCTGAAGCGGAGAGGGTTAGCCGTATAGCGTAAGTTACCATGGTGACGCCAATCCACCTTCTTGAGTCCGAAAAACCAGAGTTTGCTCAAACTAATCTCGGGCTTAGCTGAGTAGCAACTGAAACCAGTTTTGTGGAACATGCCACAGGAATTTTGTACTCTTTGTATTTCTCTGCTTGTCTGTGTTTGCATGTCGCAGACTTAAGACCTTAGGTAATTTCCATGAACCTCTTCAATTCCAGTCTATCAGTATTTGCTCTGTGATTGCAATTCATTCTGTAAATGATACAGGACTCCAAGTGGAGTGGGTTTCTCTTCAGTTTTGGGCCTACATTTTTTGGAAAAGAGCAGACTCAAGTTGTTTGTTTGGGAAATAATGATTAAAGAAGGTGACATTCAGCATCAAGAGTGCAGCACAAATACTATGAGTCTAATCTATCACTGGAATGCATTATGCATCCACCGGGCTGCATGCTGCCACCACACAAATTTGAGTGGACGTTTTCAGATGGGCCTTATTGTGCAAAAATGATTACTTTCCCTCCACTGAAAAATGCCGCTCTGATTAAATGCATCAGTGCATCAGAGGAGACTGTGATTTGTGTGGCTCGCCTTTGCTTGTGTATGTATGTGTGTGTATGTGTCTGTGTGAAAAAAGAGCTCACATTGGCTAATCTTTGAGAAATTTCAAGTTTTGAATTGAAATAAGTCCAGGACAGTCACATTTTCTAAATGAAAGCGAGAAAAAGAATTCAGACATAGCCTCCCACGTCTCTTCATCCAGCTTCTATCAGACCTTATCTTTTCCCCCTGTTATTTAAAAGACTAATTGCATATTAACACTTTTAATTTGACAATTGAATTTATTCTGAGTTTATTCTTTATTTTAATAACCAACAGTATATTTAATTGTTGGAGATTAACTCCCATTGGAATGCTCTATTCAAGAATATCCTCTTTAATCAACTGTTTATTTAAAGTTAATTGGTCAATTAAGCACCCTTGAGCACAGTGAAAACAGTGCAAACAAACATAGGCATAAAATAAGAGTGCATTTTCATAGTATTTTACCTATTAAGTCCTCAGAGGACTTCAATATTGATATATTTGCTGCAGTTTTAAATATTGATTGTTTGCAGGCTGATTATTTTGTATTGTATTTGCAGAAAATGCCAATAAATTATTCTGTTTCAGGTATTATTGGTGCCTGCCTGTATTTTTATTTTTTTTTATAACTTTATATTAGGGCTGTCAAACGATTAATCGCGATTAATCGCATCCAAAATAAAAGTTTGTGTTTACATAATATATGTGGGTGCACTGGGTATAATTATTTTGAATATATAAATACACACACATGCTTGTATATATTTAAGAAATATTTTCATGTATATACTTTATATAGATTTATATATAATTTATATTATATATAAATATTTTATATATAAAAAATATTTTTTTCTTAAATATACATGCATGTGAGTGTATTTATATATACACAAAATAATTATACACAGTGCAGCCACATATATTATGTTAAAAAAAACTTTTATTTTGGATGCAATTAATCGCGATTAATCGTTTGACAGCCCTACTTTATATGTCTTTAAAATATGTTTTATTTTAATACAGATCTACTTGAATTACCATCATTAGATTTTACTGATAACCACCATGATTCAACTGGTGGTATAGAAAGCCACATTGTGAATCAAAGTTCATCGTGGCTTGTCCATAAAATATGGCCAATATAATAATGATAATAATAATAATAATAATCATCATAATAAATAAATAAATAATAATAAAAAAAAACATCAGAGTCACAGACATGACTCTAAAATAATGCAGTCAACATTAAATAACTAACAAACTGAAAAAGTAACACAATATACCCCTAAAGTACATTATTGATAACAGAAATAAGAAGAAACTAAATTAGAAGGATAAGTGTGAAATGTAATCATATTTGTTGTGTCAGGCATGAACTTCATTTTTTTCTTTCAAAAACCATAAATGAAGGATTTGACAGTGAAAGGACAATGCAATGTTAAACCATTTTCAATTTTCTTTCACTGTATATTGTAAGGCATTTTTTAAATGTGTGACAAGATGGATAATGTACAGTAGTCATTATCGCAAAATATTGTGCCATAATAATCACTGACTGACTGTACATTATTTCACACACATTACATCTATCTGCTAGAAGTATTTGCCATTATTAAAATGCTCACGATGTCTTGCTCTTCATCTAGATGGGCCAAAAGAGCTGAGTCAGCACTAATTCTCTTAAGCGACTTCCTGTCGTGCCTCTCTAGTTCACTCCACCGCCAGTCATTCTCATCAGTCCTGCAGATGAGTGGCACTATCTAGAAAAATTAGGCACACCCCAATAATCTTTAATATTGTTTCATGAAGCATAATTAAAAAGACTTTATCATTGGACGGAGGACAGCTTCAGTAATGAACTGTCTCCACTCATGCAGAGAGCCATTAATACACATGCAAATACGCACACGCACTGACGCAAACAGACACAGACACACACAGATGCAGCTGCATTCTTCACAAACACATATATGACCAACTATCAGTCTGTCTATTGGGTCACGGTGATGAAATTAAGGGAGAAAATACCCTCATCTTGTAAACTACTCTCTCTCTCTCTCTCTCTCTCTCTCTCTCTCTCTCTCTCTCTCTCTCTCTCTCTCTCTCTCTCTCTCTCTCCCCTCCCTCCATGTGTGTCTCTTTAAGTCATTTATTCCCTCTACTTTTATTATCTCTACTTTTACAGGGTGATTATGTTTCAATGACAGACGAGGGGAAAGAGAGAGCAAGTGAAAACGGGAGAGAGTAAAGCTAATAAGTTAATGCAACGTTACTGAGAAGAGAGGGATGATACATCACTTCGGCCAACTTAATGAAATACTGAATCTGCCTCCATTACTCACAAACCAATACAGGAGATTACATTTCATAGCAAAGAAATCTCTCTCTCTCTTTCGCCTTTTCACACTGCTCTAAAGAATGTCCCACCTACTTCATTTCAGTTGGCCAATATGCAGATTAAATTGTATGAAAGAAATATGAAACCTTTTATTAATTTAAAGCTACACGGTGTGATTTTTACCTCCATCTAGAGGCGAAAAGGTATATGACCATGCAGTGAATATTAGTTTCTGTTCCTCTCACTTTCTCACTTTTTTGGCTTCAATATCTTGTGGAAAAGAGGTTTTCCCCAAGCTTAAGGTATTATGCAGTATGAGAGAACCTCTCGTAAGAGAACGCTGTTCATTCTAAGATTGTAGTGCAGTTTTGTTGCCTGCCACTTTAAATTCTTGAGGTCGTTACAGCAGGATGGCTTTTAAATGGCTGTCAATGTTTTTATCGTTCATCAGCTGGATAAAATCATTCCGAAAGTGATTCCAACATTATTGTTTCTCTGTGCTGATTGTTTAGCTGAATTGTTTAACTGATTGTTATAGGTGTGAACTCTGCTATTCTTTAACATTGAGAATGATATTAAAGACTACATCTTTATCGTTATCTTTATACTTATCGTCCTTGTTGTGAACAGGCCTTTATACTAAAAACATTGCAATTATGGTTACAATAGCAATATTATTTCCTTTTTTCACAAAATATCATTTAGAGTAACACATTATTGTAAAAATGAAACAATATACATATTCTGACCTGTATGTAGCCTTTTGGAATGCCCTTGGTGAAGGGAGCAAAGAAAGACAACATAATTTCCTCTTTTTCTTTTTCACCTGGGATGTTCCCATGACAACGCAATGTGCCCATAGCAATAGCAATTCCAACGTGCCCATCAGCTGAATAGCTGTTATTACCAGAAATATCTTATTATTGCTGTGAACATAACTGTTGCAAATAAATATACATTTTATATATAAAAAAGTTTAAAATACGTGTTATACTTTATATATTTGTGTGACAGTGTCTCGACTTTAAAACTTGCCTTCTCATCTTTGGACCATGCACTTACCATGCACTTTTTAAACATAGCATGACAAAATTTATACAATGTAACTGATGTATAGTATTATCTTACGCTCATCTCAATCTCATCATTATTTAGTTTTCAGCTCCTTGCTAACCCTTATTTTCTCATTTGCATTCTGATCACATTGAACATGTTGTTAATACATTTTGTATATTGTATGGAAGATTGTCATAAACAATATATCATAAACATGTCACCTCTATATGTTTTTCACAAAAAAGTAAAAAAAAAAAAAAATACAATAAAACGAAGAGAGCAATAACCCGGGTTCATCACTTATTGGGGTCCCTTGGAAACATTTATGTTGTGGTTTGTGCTATTTGCAGTGTGTGTCTGTACTTGGTTGTGTTGTGAACCATTGCAGTGCATTTCTGTATTTGGTTGTGTTGTGAGTATTTGGAGCACACGTATGTTGTAAACCAGATGAAGATGTTTTCTTAATTTGTAGGTGATTTTCTATTTGCAGCAATAAAGTTACAGCAATAAAGGCCAGTAAGATAAAGTTTATTTATTCGAAACCATAGAACGCGTACGTTACACGTTTCATCCTGACGTCTTGTGTCTTTCCGGGATCTTTACGGGTTGGGTGTGAACGCACTCACAGATCCCGGCAAATCACTGGCAGTGTGAATGAACCGAAATCAAACAATCCCGGGACAAATGCCGCGTCACATTATCCGTTTATTTTCCGGAATCTCTGTGTGAAAGGGGCTTAACTAACATAACTCAACCAAGCCTCACCCCCCTTTTTTTGTGTGTATATGCCATTGGCGAGAATTATTTTAAATGATTTATAATGTGTCGTGTACGTTCTTGGAAGAGAACTCAAGACTACAATTGAAGCGTTTTATGGAGTTCTGAAACAGTGTTTACTCATATAGAATAGCTCTCTTTGGAGGGAACTTTGTGCTTTGTAACTTTACAGAACTTTTTCATGCAGCAACATTACACACCAAAGAAAGTTGAAAATGTAAAAAAGCATAATAGTATCACTTTAAAGATTAACATTTTTAAATAAAGTATATGCTACTGTTACATTCATAATGCCTGGCCAAAATACTGTTATGCAAGTGTGGTTTCCCTGGAATTTGTGAAAATTTCTTAATTCCTTTCCCACTTCAGTAGCGAAGCGGTCGATGAGGTTGTGCTGAAGACAACTTACATTAAAACGGAGTTTAATATTCAGCTGCTATGCTACAGACTATCAACGTGGAACTAAAGCTTTAAAGATTAGTTGCTTGAATAAAGTTCCTGCCCACATTTGTATCAACTAAACAATGAAGGCTAAATGCGATTATATGATTGACAGATCTAGAGTGAATGAGCTCACTGACTCAGCAGGCAGCAAGCAAGAAAACAGCGCTCCATACACTGTTTCAAGCTCTTCAGATAGCATAATTTAGTGGAAAATGAATAAAAATGATTATTTGTATAAAGAACATGTAAGAATTGAATCTGTTATCAGACACCAATGATAACACATTCATTCTCCTCTCAACAGAAGTGGCTCAGGTAAGCTCAAATCTAATTGGACTGCTCGTTTCATCGTGGGGTGACGGGGAAAAAATGCTTTGTCGCCATGTGATTGGTTGCACCCAGTGTGAACAGCTACATAGGGATCTATTGTTTCGATTCAAGAGCATCAACGTGACGTACATTTGCGTAGCAAAATCGCGCTCAGTGCGAAAGGTCCTTTAGCATACAGGTTGAATTAGATGGTAACCGAAGCAATAATAATATCTGAAATAGATTAATGATCTTAATGATTGTATTCAAACAAATGTTGAAATTACCTTGAGTGATAGAATGATCACTGCACAGACGTGTAACATTATACTGCGAAGGTTGCTCATCTCATCTGGTTAGTGCAACCAATCACACAACAACTATCTGGCGTGTCATTTACACCTCGAAACACCAACTTTTGTATAAAAAACTGGCGACGTCCTGGCAAGATCCTTGACTAGTTTGGGTTTCGTTGCTGGAGAACGGCGTTCTTGCCCGCCAGCCAGTACTTGTGACGTCACGTGCAAAGTATGCATCATATTCCTATGTAGACATAGTGTCTGCTAATTTGACTTGCCAGAACTGCAGGATTTCATTATTCAGTTTGTGTTTTCAGCATTGCAAAAATCATAGTCACCTATTTACCTCTGCAAAGCTGACGTTGTTAGCAGTAGATGAAACTCCCTTAGAGTCATCTGGTAGCGCAAACATCTCATTATTGCATTTGGTAATAAAGAAAGTTGAACCCGTGCAAATGTTTGTGCTTTTTAATATTAAAGAGACAACACTGGCGGCATTATTATTATTCGGCAGGCGAACGCGCGCATAAATGTTTCACAGTCTAATGTTCTCCCCTACAAAGACCTCAATTATGACTTTGTTTTTGAGAGCGAGTAGAGAGGGAGCCCAGGGCAATCACTTATTCTCTGTCCGGCAGCAAAACGCAGCTAAATGACTTTCTTTATGCAGAATGTTCCGCACTGACGGCTCTTTAGTGGAGTGCTGTGAGCCAAACGTGCTGGATATACTAACACCCTGCCTCTTTCAATGACACCTTGAGGCATAGGTAAGACGGTTTTGGTTCAAAAACACTGATTTGAAGCCAGATGCAGCCAGATGTTATGGTGACGGAACCATGATTTCGCTCATCAATTTCTCCACTGTTGGAGAGGTACACCAAAGGGCGGGAATTGTTTGTGCATGCTAATATTTGTGTGCCCAGAGTGTTTTTTTCAGGCTTTGCATATATGTGTATTGGTGCAGTCAGTTTCTGAGATGGTTTTCAGCCTCTCATAACTTACATGACCTGTCAGCCTTTTTACAGCACTTAAAAGTCAAATGAGAAAGCCCTGCTGTCATCTTCGACCCACACACTCCTTCAAATGTGTCTCTTCACCCAGGCATAACGGATGCTGTTATTTCACTCTCTCTCACTACTGATCCAGAAGAACCGTTTCTTTAATAATGCCCATGTCTTTTTAGGCCACAAAGGTTTACCCCAAAGCAGCATAGTTACGCATTTGAGAAATGAGAGCATCATGTTTGGTGAACAATACATTAATGTTCCTTTACGCAACGCCTGTGTATTTGAAGAGCTTGCAGTGATGAATTACTTCACTCAGCCGTAGCTAATGTCTCTGGAGGTGTTTTTTTTTCTGAATTGAATGAAAATGGATAGCTACAGGGAGGTATCACTAAACCAATATTGAAAAATCTAGTACCTCAGTGACAGCCAAGCCAAAGCAGCACACAATATGCAGAGTAAAACAAGGAAAACACTCATGCATGACAGTATTTTGCTTCAAGTTCTTGGTGTACAAGTCATTTGCACCCCATGCATTTGCATTTTTAAGCCAGAGCCTTCATTGCGATTCATGCTGTTAAGAAACGCTGTCACAATGAATAAGACACCCCATGGAAATCGTACTTCGCAGTGTCTTATGTCACTCAGACAGTGTTATATGTCGACGGTAAGAAAAAAAAAAGGAAAAAAAGATAGAATATTGTACCCGACCTGCTTCCCGACCGCATTTTTTAAAAGTTGTAAATGCTCATCGTAGCTTCATTGGGCCATAGACGTAATGGGCCACATAACAAAGCCAGCTCTTTGGTCATCATCTTTCATTATTTTGGCAAATGTCTCCCACACTTTTACTCTTTCTATTTGTGTATTTGTGGAGCTTCCACTCCCCAGTCTTCACCTTTTCTCTTGCTGCCTCCATCTCCCTGCAGACTATAGTGATCGTGGACATGGCCGGTTCGTGATTGAATCGTTCTTTTAACTGGTTCTTCTTAGTGAACTGGTCGAACTAGTACACTAAATCGAACTGAATCGTTCGAAACAGTTTGCGTCTTGCATCAGTGCTGATCCACAAGTTACTAAAGTTACTCATTTTCAGACATACTTGACAGTCCCTCCGAATGGAAACAAACCAATATCCCGAATTATATTTTACTCCAGTAACTCCAACAGTTCACTGAATTGAGACATGTTGGTGCCACTGCTGAGAGAAGTGATGAACAGCTGATACTGCGCATCTGAGTACTACCGAATGCACAAGTACAGCGGTTCTCGGATCACCAGTACAGAACCGAGAACTGTTTAGACTAAGCTTGTGTGTCATCTTCGTGCCAGTTATTCAGCCAATAAAGTGTAGGCCTATATATTTCAGAGAAAATTGTTTCTAGTACTATATAAATACAAAGGTTTAATTGGCATCTTTTTTTCAAACGACCCGACAGACCGCAACCCGAATATCATTAAAAATATTTTTGGATGACTTGTGACAGTTTTGGATCAACCCTCAAATCACTGGCCCCCACACAATGGTAACATAGGTGCACAGGAACAATCCTTCATAAAATGCATAAAACTTTCGTTTAAAAAGACGTGAAACTCACAGAGTGGTCTGGGGTGTTCACTGATATGCTCACACAAAAATCGCTGCAAAAGATATTTTCCAACAGGTGTTTTACCATTCATTGTAAAACTGTAGACCTATTTTTCCGAACGCCTCACAACTGTACATTCTTCTGTTGTGAGCTTGAATAATAGACACTCCAGCCCAGTTGGTGGCGATAATGCATCTTTGACAATTGCAAGCAAACCACTTGTATAGTGTAGCCTACGATACTGCGAATGCATACAACTACAGAAAGAATACAAACAACCCCATTTCCGTTTCCGGTGGCGGAGTAATACTGTATATCACAGAACATACAATACAAGTCAATGGAGTTGTACAAAAACCACGATAAAACCTGTTGGAAAGCATCTTTTGCAGCGATTTTTGTGTGAGCATATCAGTGAACACCCCAGACCACTCGGTGAGTTTCACGTCTTTGTAAACTAAAGTTTTATGCATTTTATGAAGGATTGTGCTTGTCCACCTATGCTACCATTGGAGAGGTGTGGGGGTGCCACCACAGAAACTGAAAATTCCCGGGACAGCAGCATCTGTCTAAAAAACGATCTTAACCATTCTATTTCACCAGAAACGATCTTAAAACAGGGCTTTAATTCTAAAATACAGAATGCCAGGACACGACAAGATAGCAGAGCTTCCCTCGCTTCAGACACAGATAAAGTCCTGCCCTCACCTGCATCGGGTGTCGTTATTGCCTGGAGCACATCTGCTGGCCAAAGGATGTAGCAAGAATTTAAGTAGACAGTATTACAATACAGGTACAGGGTAATGTCTCTGTAGACACACCACCACACACTTCTAGTAGACCATAATAGACATTATTTTTGTCTATACTTTTTTTTTTTTTGAAAATCCTGCATAGTTTACCTTTAAGCACCAATTTTAGATAGCCTGGTTTAAACTTCAGCAAACCCATTTTAAGCAATTAAAAAATTAGAACATTTTTGATTTAATGCAAACCACTTTATACTTAATTAATACATAAGTCAATGCCAAACTAGAAGTTCTCGACAATTACGTATTTGTTGGCCCTGAGAGTGTCACCAGTTAGTCAAATCACATATTAAATGCGTGCCTGAATCTGAATACTTTAAAAAAGCATGGATTTGTTGTGGGAACGAGCCAATGAGTGGGTGATTGCAGGTTTTTACTGGCCAAATAGGAGCCAGTACATTCACTCACAAAGTATGCAGAGCCTGACTGATGTCACACACTTGTCGTTCCACTAAAAGAAATAATTTAGAATATATATATATATATATATATATATCTTTAATGAAAATTCTTGACCTCTTGAATTAAACATATTTATTGAAATAAGCTAATTGAATCTAATTGCCTTAATATAATCAGTGTGGCAAATTCTATTTCCAGTGGCGATATGAAACATACATTTACATTCATCTCACATCTCCATCAGTGGGAGGGTGGATGAGCTGATTGAATGCGCTGTTTCTATTTGATATATATATATATACGCATATCTCTTCGATTATTTAATACTCTCTTGAACAAACACAAATAATGTTTTTTTTTGAGTCCACCACGGACATTAAGAGACAAAGATAAGACGATTTTAACACTATAAGTCACACATTATATTTGTTTATATTGTCCCTGTACGTAATTAGACATGTCATAGCCTACAATTTCGAAATTGCTTGCTTGCAAAGATTAATTGTAGTTGAAAGATAATGATCACTCCAATGTCTTCACTTCTATTGGTAGCCGTTTTACATTTACGTAAAGTTGAGCTTTTCTTAACTTTGTTCGCACTCATGTCAGCTAAGTTAGCAGCTCTCATTGAAAACAGATGAATTGAGGTCGTACCTATGCAATGTAGACGTACCCTTGATTGACACCCACCTCTGAACTCTTTGGTCTCTTAGTGTACTTTACATTCAGACAGACTGTCTGAGAGGTCTCAAGTATCCTCTCCTCAGGGAATCATAATGAAGGATTGTGCTGATTTTTGTGAGAGCTATTGTGGAGAGTGTATCATAAAACAGTGATTAATGCACGTCATTCACAGCCTACGATGCAGATATCAGAGCTCTCGTATTGATGAGCAGAATGACACCATGAAGATAATAGCAGTCTGTGCGTCTAACAGAAAACGTTTCCTTTCCACTTGTATGCTACCCGATACACACTCACACTGTGAATTTTATCTCAAATCTGGACATTCTCAGATTAAACCACAGCTTCATCACTGTTGAATTGGATAAAAGAATCAATTATCGCTGTGAGACCTTTTTTTTTGTGATCCAAAGAACTTGACTTCCTCTGGAAAACTCGGTAGCCTGCTATTACTACCCATACTGAAGCTGTTATTCTCTTATTGACCTACAGATGGCACTGTGCCTCTGAGTTTCCTGTGCATCTTTGTCCATATGTATATCTTTCATTTATTGTTCGTCTGGTTGTATGTGTGTGTGTGTGTGTTGAGCCATATACGTGCCATCTAGCTCCATGTCTCTGGATGAACAGCAGCAGGTGATGGGTGATTTACTAAATCTTACTCAGCAGAGGCAAGGTGAGGTGAAGAGTGTGTGTCAGTGTGTGCGTTAAGCCTCCGGCTGCTGAAAAGGTTAGATATATTGATTTTGTTCCTAAGAGACAGACTGGAACAGGGAGACAAATGGACTACAGTGGAGGAGCTGTCTCATCGGGGCCCCTACCATGTCAGTCCCTTTAAGGTAGAGATAAAAGTTCTCCATCTCTCTGTCCATGTAATCTATCCTCCCATTTCTCATCCCTTCTGCCTCTTCCTCTGAATATGATGTTGTATTTGGTTTTGACTCTTTTATCCTCTCCGGCTTGCTCTCTCTCTCTTTTGAGATGACCACGGTATATGCTGTTTGACTGCAGTGTTGCTACAGATGGACATGTGACCCTGTTTACCTCTGGTATTTAAGGCATATTTCACCCAAAAATTAACATTCGTTCTATATTTATTCACCATCAAGTCGTTCCAAAGTTATGTTCTTTTTCATTCAAAAACAACAACAACAACAAAAAGGAGAATTGTAGCTGAATGTTTGAGCTGCTCTCATCTACAGTATGCAATGAAAGTTGATGGGACTAAGCTCCAAAACGGACTAAAACACACCATAGAATTGGTCTGTATGACTCAAGCAATTCATTTTACATCTTCTGAGGCCATAAAATTGGTTTATGTGATGAACTTTCAGAGAGAGCCATAGCCACCATTACTATCATTGAATGGGAAAGAGCAACCTGGGCATTTCATGTCGCAAGGATGAAGCACTTTTTTTTGACCTGATGATTAAATCATAAATGTACAGTACTAAATACATATAAGCATCTGATCACGCAAATACGTTCAGAAATGCATGTGAACACATTGTACTTGGTGAACAGCAATGATGTAGTGATGTATAGTCAGAGATCCACTCCTCAGCATAATCTGATGCATGTCAATACCATGTGTAAACAAGTTCTGCGTGTATTTGTCTTTTACACACCGTGCATCGATCTTTATATCTGTCTTCATCCTTCAAAGCATGCTGATGTTAGTTGTCCTCTGATTATATATGGAAACTTAATCAAGCCATGGATCTTGTTGAAATGGCTGATATCTCCTCTCTTGAGTCTGTAATATACACACTTTTCTTGCATGTTTAAACATGTATATAGGCCTAAATTTAGGGTCCCTGCATCATTATCAGATATGTTATGTCTGCAAATTTAGCTCTATTCACTAGAGAATATACTGACTCATGATGGAAGTGGTGTTTGTGTGTGTGGTGGTCGGGTTTTGCAGTGTGGGGAATGCTGGAACGAAAATGTATTCTCGCGTCATATACTGCGCTTTTGCCAAAGCTTAGACAGCCAACCCTTTAGCATCAATATGACACACACAGAGTATGGGTAGGTGTAGGTGTGGGGTAGGGTTAGGATTAAACCACTAGGAGGCGCCTTCTGGCTCATATATATCTGCGTCTTATATTGACACTAAAGGGTGCCATGTGTGTTGGATGTCTATGCTTTGGCAAAAGCGTCGTATATGACGCCTTGGGATGAGAACCGCCTAATAAACATAATGAATAACATGTCCATGACGCTGACATAGCAGCTGGAGCCGAGCTAAGTCACGTTTAGGTGTTAATTCAAGCTTGAATTGTTCAGATTGTATGCAAATTAATTAAAGGTCAAATTGTATGATGTTTTGTTTTAACACATATGGTATGTGTAGGTTCAGTGGTGATATTTAGAATAATTCATTAAATAGTAAATTAATTTAATACAATTACAACAAAATTTATGTTAAAAATTAACACATTCAATAAAATTAACACATAAAATAATGATGAAATTCTATTACTAAACTTTTTACTAAAAGGTGCTTTCCAGTCCAGTTTAACAGGAGTTAATTTGACCCAGTAGAAAAATAATAGAAGTCAATGACTCAATGGAAAGTCTTGAATGAGAAGAGCTGGAATGTAAGCATGTATGGTTGCGACTTGTATGTGTGCACAGGTGGCAAATGTCTAAGTCACTCAGGCATAGAATCAGAGACCTGCTGTGCTGTAGGTCACATACAGAGACCTGCATCTGAGCCTCTTTTTCTCTCTCTTTGTTCTCTCCCACACTCACACACACACGCAGGCACACAGATGAGTCATTTAGACTGGGTTGCCGTCTCTCAACAGCTCATTGTGATGTCTTTGATATATTCTGACTGTGACAGGTTTGGGCTTGTTATAGTTAATATACAGGCAACACATGAAATTAAATGAATTATTCAAGAGCATAAAAACTGCCAGTCTGTTTATGAGCTAGCATCTCTGCTCTCATTTCTATCAGACAGGTCTCTACAAAGCAAATCTATCTCTTAATCACATGCATCACATTTAATGGGTGCAATTTGGTGAGCGATGTGAAGGGATTGGAAACACATTATTCGATGGGAAGTTATCTGTGTCCAAAGATGACGGAGAAAAAGTTGAAACGAGCAGCTGTCTGGTTCGTGCTGTTCCAAAAGAATCTTTGTGCTTATAACTCAGTGAATATGAGAACCTCTGTGATGAAAGGACAGAGAGAAATCACGAGAATCCTTTCATTAAGACGACGACTTCTTCACAAAGTGTGACAGAAGAGAGATCAGTGGAGACTCGAAGTATGAAATGATTTATTTGCAATGACCTTTTTGTGAAGATCTTCTGAATCAACTTATGTGAGGGGGTGCACCAAGTCGGGGGGTATATAATATTGTGTATATAATATAATATTAATATTATTGTTATATTATATTATATTATATTATATTATATTATATTATATTATATTATATTATATTATATTATATTATATTATATTATATTATATTATATTATATTATATTATAATATATTTAGGGCTGTCAAATGATTAATCGCATCCAAAATAAAAGTTTGTGTTTACGTAATATATGTGGGCATAGTGTGTATAATTGTTTTGTATATATAAATACACACACATGCATGTACTGTATATATTTAAGAAAAATCTGAAAGTATATACTTATACATAATTAATATTATGTATAAATATAAATATTTGATATATTAAGAACACATTTTTCTTAAATATATACATGCATGTGTGTCTATTTATATATACAAAATAATTATACACACTATGCCCACATATATTATGTAAACACAAACTCTTATTTTGGATGCGATTAATCGCGATTAATCGTTTGACAGCCCTAAATATATTATATACACATATAATATAACAATATATTGCTTAGTTTCTTGGAAAATGTTTACTGCAGTCAAAGGGTTATTGAATGCCCAATAATGGTGAAAAATGCTTTTTGATGTTAATATGACATTGTTTTAGTTCAGTCTGCCTAATTATCTGGAATAGATAATTTATATAGAATAGGAATAGAGAATGTATTTTAACATGGAAAAAAAAAATGTAAATGTAAATTACTGTGGAAGGAAAGTATCATTCTATAACAATTCTGGTGTTATTTTGACAGAATAAAACTGCTGCTGTGAATGAGTGCCACAGGCTACAGTGAATAGTCAAAATTATATATTTTATTTTCCAGAGAAAGAGAGAGGGAGTGATAGAAAAAGTGAGAGAGCTAGTCTTTGAACAAGTATGCCTCTAGTTCCAGGACCTCTCTACTTTAGTCACCTGAAGAAGACCCACTTCAGAAGGTGTGAAACATCAAAGATTCTGCACACACACAAACACACACACACTCACCTTCATCTCCCCTCTCTCACAGACAGACATTGGCAAATATTCTTATATTGCTGTGACATTTTTTGCAAAAAGTAAAAAAAAAAAAAAAAATTGAGAGAGCATGATAGGACACTGAAACATCTCTAGCTTTTTCTCTCTGGTCAGCAGAGCAGTTTAGACTAATGAGACTTGGAAAGGCACCACAAATCAAGTATTGTGGATGTGGACTAAGACGCGTAGCGTCACACAGACCTTGTAAAACGGGTTTTTACACAAGCCGTCTCTCTGTGGTTAAATCTATCCCATATTCAAACACTGTTGTGCCTCCTGTAGAGCTACATTTAAAAGCTATATTCGGAGCCATTAAAGTCAAAGTCATTTATTGTGATGTGTGCAAGTTACCATGTACAATGACAAACTTACTTGAATGGTACTCCACAGTCCATAGACCTTAGAGTTATAACTGGAAATGAAAAGGCCCCCAGGGAGCTCAAAACCATGAGAGTGAAGCAGTTTGTTTGATGGAATGGCTAGTAAATGTCTTTAGAGTGAAGAAAGTTTGAGTTTTAAACTGACAATTTAACAATGTTATCTACTGATGGCAAATTCAAAGCTCCGATATTGTTTAGGTTGTGTCAGATATCATTATACCTTGATTCCTGATGGCCATAATATTGGGGTCAATACTGAATATAAAACTGTCATCACCGTGTATATAGAGGTAGTTTGACTACAGCAGTGAGAGGAACTATTTCCACTATGGGCCATTCACCTGAGAAACGAATGAAAAAGGTTCATAAGTGACCAGAAGGGGGCATTGTGGGTCTATAACATATTTTGTATCGGAATCTCTTGATAAATGGCAATGTGCTGATGAAACCAAATGATAACTCAAACAGTGCCAGCCACCAATGACAGAATAGATGCTGTCTAAAAGGTGTATGTGAGAAGAGGAAATGACATGATTGAGCTGAATAGAGGAATTGAGTGAGTTCTGGTTAAGTGTGTATTGGTGTGAGTGTGTCTATGTGTGAGGTCGGCCTGGCGTTAAATTAATCTTCCATTCCTAAACTCAGTTTTTTGGCAATTACTGCCTTTCGGGATTATGGGTGCGCTCAAATGTCAGGGATTCTCTTTTGGGTGGGATTCCAAAGCACCATCCAATTCCAGTGTTTGGGGAGCTAGTGGGTGCCATGCTAGACAGATACTTCCATCCCTCATTTACACATTCATGATGTTCACTGCATGCCTCTCAGCCAGTATGATGGGCACTATGTGTATGAATGATTTAGCTGTACTTCTGGAATGGAAATTGCTAAAAAAGGTACCTAGAATTAGCTTGATGGTTCTTCAAATGTTGATCAGAAGCTGTGCTGGAGATTTCAGTTTTGTTCTTCTGAAGTTTTGTTTCAGTTTGTCTAATGGCGCTTTTCCACTGCTGGTACGGCTCGGTACGGCACAATACGGTTTGGCTCGGCGCGGCACGGTTCGGCTCGTTTCGCTTTTCCACTGCGCAGTACGACTCAGCACGGGACGGCTCGGTTTGCTTACCTCGGTTGCTTTTCCACTCCAGTAGGACCGCTTTAAAGTGGGTGGGATTATAGATTGATCGATAATACAGTGGCTGTTACTGGCTATTTAAATCTAGCGGGTTTGGTTTCTCGTGTCGATTTCTATTGGTTGCAAATACAATGACGCTGGTAGTGACGATTCTGTCTGACCAATCAGTGATCTGCAGTGTTTCACGTTACATTTTTGACATGAGTAACCTCAACAGACCAGGTATGAAGCGAGCCGAAGCGAGCCGTACCGCACTGTACCATGCAGTGGAAAAGCGCCACAAGTGAGCCGCACCGAGCCGTACGCAAACTCCAGAGGAAACTTAAGTGACATTATCTAGGTTTTTTTCTTGCATCGTGAGAATAATCTTAGTAGAGGCTTTAGCAAAGATTTACATTTGATCTCTAGGATCTCGGTGACAGTTAAGGGGTTAATCTAAATGTTGTTTGAAAGAAATGCTGTCAAAGATTCTAAGACTCAAAACTTTTTTTTCCGTTTGTTTGTAGTACACATATTAACGTATTAGTTAAGGTCCAAATTGAAAATGTATCATTCGATATTGAAAACATTTTTTACATAATGTCTAACTTTGATGTAATTATAACGGTTAATCTTTTATTTTTTAGTTGTATTTTTTATAGCATTTTTAAAGAATTTAAGTATCAGCCATTAATAATTAGCTATCTGCGATTTAATATGAAGTATAATTTGTCAGCTAGAATTTAGTGCAAATTGTTCATCTACAAATGTAATAATGACTTGTTAAACGTTTTATTTTAAGTTTGTTTTTTAGGATTAGTCAATACTAATTATCCATCCATTCCACAAACCGCTTATCCTCTGCAGGGTTGCTGCGTCCGGTGTCTCGGACCACTGGTGAGGAAAACTCTGAACAGATGGCCAGTTTATCACAGGGCTCACGCAAACATTCGCTGTCTCATTCACACCTACGGACAGTTCAGTGTCTCCTGTTCACCTACAATGCATATTTTTGGATCGTAAAAGCGGTGCACCCGAAAGAAACCCACGCAGATATGGGGAGAATGTGCAAGCTCCACACAGAAAAAATCCTCCTGGGACTTGAACCGGGGACCTTCTTGCTGAGGCAACAGTTCTACCCCACTGAGCCACAGTGGGTACCCCCAATACTAATTATATTATGCTTAATTAAAGAACAGCAGTCTATAGGAAGTCTTCTGGACATGTTTTCCCAGACTGAACAGTTGAAATGGTGTCATAACTATAAGATGTACACACAAAAAGAGCGTTTCCGAATCTCTCTTTGTTCTACTACACAGCTTGGCATCTTTTCATACAGCTTGATCGTCTCACGGAACTCACAATTCACAATGTGTGACATTTCGACACAATGCACGACAATAGATGAACGTCAACGTGTAAAACAGTTCCAAATGATTACAGACAATATAATAGCTTCTGAATATATTCCACAACATTTGACATACTGCCAAAAACATCTAGCTGCAAACCTCTTTGATTTCACCACCCAACCACAGAGCTTTGCTTCAAATTGCACCCTTATGTCACCTGTCTGAATGTATCCCTTCAAATCCATTGGTTGATTCGTTCTTTCCTTTGGCTCTTCTCGACATTTCTCTCCAGCCTCTTTGCCCTTGTCTTTCTGGCCTTTGCGCTGTAGGTCCGTGGGGCTGTACATGGTACAACGCATCTGTCATGGACCAGAGGTGGCCAACCTAACATGTTCTCTGGGTTTGGCCCTGCTGTAGTGGGCATAAAGTAGCATCTCACCTGCCCTGGCCTCGCTTTTTCTCTGAGACTGAACAGTCGTTACTCCGGCGGGCAGAGAGTCCTAGAGCAAATGTTCCTCCATCTCTTCATTAGGAGAAAATGAGCTTTTTATTCTCTAAGGATGCTGATCCTGCCGACGAGATGAGTCCCTGAGATGGCAAGCCACGTGTAATAGAGCTGCTGCAAAACACATTCTCGTTCTGTGTCTCTCAGTTCCTTTTGTGCTCCCGCTGGCCTTCTCAGCCTCTAACCCCTGGGTGAGTTTAATTGCTGCTTTCCTGTTAAACTGCCAAAGCCTGAGGGGATGGAAAGAGAATAAAGAGAAATGATAATCGAGATAATCATAAAGAACAATGCAAGGGAATAGAACTCCGACTGTTTACGGGCAGCTGAGGAGCGGCGTGAACTAATTTACACTACAAACACTTTTCTCGGGCTCGACACATTTCCATTCCATCGTTGTGTTCTTGTACTGCTAACGCGAACGTCACTGAGGTTTTTTGTTGTTGAAAATGCTGGAACCTAGTCAGGCCTAGCCTCTTGCAGAAGACGCAGGTAAAGAGCTCTCAGGCCTTGATGAATGGCAAGGTTATCTGAGGAGCGCTTTTATTATCTGAGGTAAATCTGCTATTGGAGACTTTCAATGGGATGAGAATAAAAACATGCTTATTTGTGTTTCACAGCAGTATGCACAAACTAATATATGAAAGATGGGAAGATTACAGATGTCCTTGCATCGGAGATGTACAAATGAATAAACAGGGCAAATGCTAGATTCATATTAAAATAAATTACTTGGACTTGATTAAAGATACATCCAAAGCTGTATTGCTATTAGCTGGTTTTAGGTGGGCTAGATGGTCACCAGCTGCATTTAGATAGTTGTCCTGTTCAAAGAAAAAAAAAATTAATAGACCAGCTAAAGAACAATTTAGGAAGGCTGAGGGACCAGTTTAAACCAGTTAAAGGGATAATTCACTTTGAAATAAATTTTTGATATGTTTTAACTTACCTCAAAGGCATCCAAGATGTAGGTGTATTTGTTTCCACAGTATTTTCAATTTTGATATTTTTAGGTCAAACTGTTTTTGTCTGTGAGTCATATAATGGAGGTGTATAGGGTCCTCCTGAAAGAGCAGGCACAGAGAAGTCCAAATTAAACATGATTAAATGACTCGTAAATTAAGTACACTTTGATGGCCAAAGACATGAAACAAGCAGTTTATGTGAGAAAACAAGTATTTATATCGTTTTACCACTTGTAATCACGGTCACGTCCAAGTGATCTGAAGGCACGGGCGCTTCGGTCTGCGCATATGCCAGAAGTGATCTATCTCACGTGTACGTCACTCATTGTTTACACAGGGATTTCGGATATGATCTAAACATATTTAGATATACAGGAAATCGCAATGGAAGACGATTTCGATATTTAGATCTTCACAGTGAAAGGTAAAACTTCCGAAATCTCTGTTTCGAACACCTACAAAAACAGACACCTACATCTTGGATGCCTTTGAGGTAAGCTAAAACATATCAAAAATTAATTTCAACGTGAACTATCCCTTTAGGGCCAACATACCGACTTGGCTTTCTTTCTTTCTGTCTTTCATTTAGTAGGTTGGCGAGCCAATCTTATAGTCCGACCAACTGGACACATGGCCAAAAACCATGTAAAACCAGCAAATCATACCAGGTTGACCACTAAGAAAGAGTGATAAAGAGCAAAAGCGAGTAAAGAGCAGATACCAGTAGTGTTTTTTTCTTCCTCACTATGGGTATTGAATTTGTAATAAATTGGATTGTGTGACCTTTAAAGAAATAGTTCACCCTAAAATGAAAATTCTATTGTCTACTCATTTGTACCAGTGGGACTTTTCTCCCCACTGTGGAGCATAAAATGAGTTGTGTAAGGGAATGTTCATGCTGCCCCCTTTTTTTATAGATCCAAAGGGCTGTCATGCTGCAAAATGACACAAAATCATTATCACTATAAAAAACACATTGTCCAAAATATCTTCTTTGTTGTTCCATGGAAGAAAGAATATCAAATGGATTTCAAATGACACAAGAGCAAGATTGAACCATGCACATAAACGGATATACATTCTAATTGACAGCAGTGTACTTTTTGAAAGCATATAACAAGCACTTAGGTTTAAATCAGCCTGTTTTAGAATCCTGAGACCTGCACTATTTTTGTAACTCCTTTGTAATTTATCACTTAGTGCCAGAAAGGGAACTTGCTTTGGAGTAAAGCAAATCTGTTCAAAGCAGAGAAATGTTGCATGTATCCTAGCAGCCAAATGTTGAGAAATCATCTGGCTTAATATGGAGGATTCGCCTTAAGGTGCCAATTTCGTTCAACACCTCTATTTGAATGTGTTCCCTCACTTTATATAGAACAATAGGTTTAACATAGAAATAGGAATTCAATGGCACTAACATGCTAGAATACACTTGCACTTACTGCAAATGCTCTCTTGATATGTGGCCAGGGGGTCCTGTTCCTGCGATATTGCTCAGTAGTAAACGTAATCTTGTGAACATCGCTGAATAAACCTCGATGTGAGTCGTCTCCCTGTCTTTACTCCCTCTGGCAGTTCATTTTCCATTTTATTATGCCTCATAAACAGAGCGGAATGAAAACGTGTTCCACGTATGAGCATCTATGAGAAACAAACAATGCGATAGGCTGATTTGATGGCCTGAGTGATTGATTTAAAGGAAGGCAAATTAGTCTCGCGGGATGTGTAGATGAGTTCAGGTCTCCTGCTCTTGCTGTATTTGACAGTGGGATATATTTAGAATATGGTATGATGGATTTTGGCTTTCATTAGGTTTTGCGTTTATGTTTGGATGCTGCATATGCAGATTAGCTTCACATGTTGGTCAAATGAGAGCTGTGAATGTGGAAAAGTGCATCAGACTGTTTGTAGAGAATGTAAATGCATGTGCCTTTTCTTTCACCACCTATAAATAAATCATGCCTTTTTCAGTTTTGATATACATATACTTAATCACTGAAATATTTAAATCAACTGAACACGGGAGACTTTTTAAAAATTATTATTATTATAAAGGGTCGTGGAAGTGAGTATGTGTGAGGGAGAGAGAGAGTTGGAGAATAAGATCTAGACTTAAAAAAAAAAAACGAGGGGGATCTGAACGAAACAAGCTTGAAATGGGATTCATTTAAATAGACCTCACTAATTTTGTCGAACATTAATTTGAGCTATTTAAATCATGTTAGTGTGCCAATTAGCTGACCTAATCTAAGCTAGCTGAAACGCCTGCCATGATTGCAGAGTTATTTGTATATCTTTTAGTTACTCTAATTCATTCTGACTTCTCTTGGCTGTGAATACGGGCTTCCACGCACACACATATACACTGTTAAGCATTAATTTACCCCCGCTAATCTTTTAGACTAAGTTCATTATATTCTATAAGTTGCCATCCTGTCCACACCTCTAAACATGCATGACTGCTTTGAACACTCTTGGTCACAAGCCACAACAGATGATATTAAGTGGTTTAACGTGTTAGTGCCGCCCTATTTGTGGAGATAACGTTTAGTTATGAGGCGCACAATTCAATTACTGGGAAAGGTACAAAATGCTGGAAAAATCTAATTTGCTCTCTGTGCTAAATGACAGGGATATTTGAACGGTAAGCAGATACAGGCTGTTTGATCTTCACACAGGTTTTGGTGTGTGTTAGATTGTTCCTGCTAATTAAGACTCCTATCAACAGTGTTACTCTGTCTTCTCCTCGGTAATGTGAACAAATATGATTAATGGGAAGAAAGAGCAGAATGAAAGAGTGAGAGAGAGAGAGAGAGAGAGAGAGAGTAGTTTGCACTTTTCAGTAGGGTTGGGAACAGGGGCCCGTTTCAATAAGGAGGTTCTATCAACTCTGAGTTAAAACTTGAACTCTGAGTTGATATACCCTGAGATGACAGCAGAATTGAGTAAGTTCAATCAACTAAGAATAGCTTGAGTCTTGAGTTAAACATGCACCACAACTATAAAAGCCATGATCAATGATGACATTCTTCATCAATACGTAAGTTTAAAGGGGTGATGAACTGAGAAATCAAATTTTCCAAGCTTTTGACATCCAAGAGGTCATCATATTATAAGAATATCCTGCAAGTTTTAGGACTGAAAACGTCCTTGTTAGTCCAATAAAAGCTTTTATTGACACCAGGCTCAGCAAACGACTCTTTTCAAAGTGGGGAACTATGACGTCAAAGAGGATAAAACACCGCCCACCGATACATGCATTACACGCATAGCTAAATAACATAGGCCTACCTCGTAATGACAAACCCGGATCGAGCTACCGAGCAATACAAAATATTGTGCAGCGCCTGGTTGTGGAAGAAGACAGTCGCTGCATAAACTTCCTCTTGATTCCAATAGGACTGCATGGATAAACTTTATTTTTAAAGACGTTCCAGCTGATGAGGGTAAAACATCGTCCGTCTGTTCACTTCATTTCACTGAGGATTGTTTTGTGAACAAGACTGGATTTGCAGACCGATTAAGATTAAAGAATGGTGCTGTGCCGTCTATATTGGATCTGACAGGGATTGTGCAACACACGGACTCTGGGTCGAACATGTATGGGCGAATCATTCCGGTTGCCATTTTACAACATTGGACGTTTTCAAAACAATTTCCCCCAAGTGCATTGACGGGTGAGTTGAAACTACTATAATATGCAAAACTGTTATCCACTCACAGCAGTGGGCGTTTACTTCTAAGTCTTAAGTGCGAGACGCCCATTAAAAACCGAGCGTTTTTCAGCTAGGCTCAAAACTAGGGTGCAAAATAGACTATTACTTATTCATTTTAATGTTTTCGAATGCAAAAACCAAGCGAACATCATAAGTTGACTTCAGACAACAATATAATAAAAATTTAAACAGTAGTCTGTAATCTGTTACAAATTACAAACAGTAATCTGTTTCATTTTTCGGAAGGTGCAAAGATGGGAATATGCATGCCATCAATGCATCCATCCACTTAAGAAATCCTAAATGAAAATTGTTATTATTAGGTTACTTTCAAAGGTTGCAGGATGATGTTATCACGGGAACGTCACTTATCAGATTAGCCTCATTTAAACCGATATCTACACCACTGACCTGCAATCCTGTGAAACTCCTCTTTGATGGCTCTCACAGTTTTTTTTTCCCAGGAAACAACACAAAAATTCTCAGAAAGAGCATGAAAGCAAGGCTTACTTTTTTTTTACCGCTCTGCACAGCAGCCTTTCTAATGTGCTCTGCATCCCCAATGTTATATAGAAAACCACCATTTAAAAATTGGTAGTGCTCAAATAAATATTCATGTGGATATGGCAAAAAATAAAATAAAACTTAAAAAAATCCTCTCCCGATGTAATAGTTGGTTAACGTAGATGTGCAATCACTTATCTGTCTTTGTGTGTGTGTGTGTGTGTTGTGCACACTTGTCTTGCCAATGAAGCAAAAGGGCCTCTGTTTGCGTTCCCTTATATTCAAATCAAAAGTATTTTTAATGACTAATAATAGTCATTGAGATATGAAAAATATAGATTATATATATATATATTATTTTTTCTTGTCTCTTTACACTCCCAGGAGAAAACTAAAGTTTACCTTGAAGAGTGCTCAATGAAAGAGAACAAATGATTTCTCAGCACCCGTCCTCTTAAGAAGAGAGGAGAGTCTCTGGAGAGACTGCATTTTTTTTTCCCTTTGAGTAACAAATTTCATTGTAATTTCCTTTATAGTTTTTCAAAGTACAACCCAGGAACAGGACATTCATTGTAGTAATGTCTTGAATAACCTTTGGAAAGACAACGATGAAAGCAAATAGAACAGTTAGAGAGAGTTATGTGTCTTTTTCTTTCTGCTCTGTTCAAAAATCTTGGAGACAAAGTAGTTTCCTGCAGGGTTAATTATTACAAAATGATGTTAATTTCTATGTCAAATGTGGTATGGGATACAACCAAATGGTACGATTTTGTAGAAGCAGATCGGTTGATGAAAGAGAATTGTAAAAGGGATAAGTTTAAAGTGGTGAGAATCACTCTTCAAAGAGTTTTTTTTTTTCATCTTTGTGGCATCAGTGCTATAAATAACTTTGTTCCGTATTTCAACTGCAGGTCAGCAGAACATATAAGTTCTATGATGTCACCGATTCACAGTTTTAAATGAGTAATTTATTTTAAATTAGTAGTGTAACCTTGTGACACAATTCACATTCGCTACTGGAAACTAATACCTACACTCTCCAAAGCTCAGAAAATCTACTGTACTTTTTTTCTTTGCAAGCATCCCATTTCCATGGGAACAGTTTGCCCATATTTTATCAGCATCCCCTGAAACGGTCAGTTCTGTTTTAGGAGAACTCTGCCCTGAAGCAGGTATAAGGCTTGATATTGAAATGTTGGATTTAAGCAATGGAAAAAGACACTGTTCCAAGGTCCACTTAAATCCCCTTAAAGATTCACAATGGCAGATGGACCCAGAAAAGGGATTTTGCTGGCTCTATTGTGTAGGTTAGGCCATTTTCTCACATTAGTTATTGATTTCTGTTTGAAAATACAGCACAGAATTTCTGTAATTGGTCTGTGAGGCATTAGAAAATGCAACAACGTCATCCATCAACTGCAAAAATATCTGATAGGCAGAAAATCCACAAATAAACATACCATTCCTCATTGAGGAATGACAGTTACTTAAATTAATCATTAGACTTGCATGAAATCACAGATAATGATCAAAAGGTACAAGTGAGTTCCAGAAAGAAAAATCGACTTAATTGACTTGATATCTTTTCCCATATGTGCGCTGTGTAAACATTAACACAATTTTAGATCTGATGAAAGCAAACAGTCACAAGAGGCTTTGTTTTACAGTTTTACCATATATGTAAGAGGCTTTGTCAGGCAAGAGACACGGTAACACTTTATTTTGATGGATTTTGGACTTTTGAAAATTCTGTTAACTATAAGTAAATTTGCAACTACATGTCAACTAACTGTCATTAGAGTATTAGTAAACTGTCTGCTTAATATCTGCTAACACTTTATTTGATGTTCCTCCAACAGACAATCTACTGACTACAAGGAACTTTGCAACTACATGTCAACATATTCTATCCCTAACCCATCTACTAATACCCTATACTGTAGTAAGAGTTAGTAGAGATGTATTGTAGGTGCAAATTTACTTATAACTAAATGTGTTAAAGGCACCATCCAAATAAAGTGAAACCCAAAAAAACAAAACAAAACATACAATTAAGCAATAACACAAAAGCCATGAGGCTTTTCAAATATTCTATTTTACTGAATATCAGCAATGATGACCGCAGGTAATCACAACTGTTGATATTCAGACCAACACCAGTGTTTAGAACGACTGGATTGATGAAATGATTTAGTGACTCATTCTAAGGACAGTCATTTGTATTGTCCCTAATTGAATCATTGTTTTGAACAAATCGAATGGATGAATTATTCAGGGACTTGCTCATAAGGATAGTCAATCATATTTTTTCGTAATGAATAACTGAATGATGAATGATTCAGGGACACACTTTTAAAGACAATGGCTGCATCTGAAGCCACATCTTTCCCAATTATATAGTGGAGGGGAAAACAGTATGTGAACAGTGTGTACAAGGCAAAAATTACACGGTTGACCTGAGTGCGCACACAATAGACATTTTGCAGGAATGTGAGATGATTTGTGAATGGCGGTGAAGTGAAACAGCTGATACTGGTGTAGGTCACATGGCATGGCAACCTTCAGCGTCAGTTAGATGATGGGGGTAAGTTTAGGTATGGGGTAGGGTTAGGGTTAGACCACTAGGAGGCGCGTCTCATATTGACGCTAAAGGGTGCCATGTGCGTCGGATGTTGACGCATGGTCAAAAGCGTCAGTTAGATGACGCCTTGGGATGAGAATGGGCTGAAAATAGTGCTGTCAAACGATTAAAATATTTAATCGCGATTAATAACATTAATGTCATAGTTAACTCGCGATTAATCACAATTAATTGCACATTTATATCTATTCTAAATGTCTCTTGATTTTTTTTTTGTCCCATTATTTCTTTCTCATTTTAATGCTCTTATCAACATGGTAAAGTGCATTGGCTTGCTTCGTGCAAATGTTTTTTTTTATTGAAAACAACATTGGCATATACTCTGTTCAATTTCACACCAACTTGGCGCAAATAATCTCACAGTGTAACACTGTCCATCAATAAAAGAGTGAAAGAAATACTAATACTGACAATGCGCTGATATTGACGAGGGGGCGGATAATTCGCATTAGCTGTGTGTGTGTTTGGCCATCATCAAGTGTTATTTCAGACAGGACGTGCTGCGATCATGATCGTTCAGTTCACAATGACAAAACACACACATCACTTTGAACTTGTCAATGGGACCATTTGGCAACTTTTTAAAAGTAAACTTTCCATTCAGAATCTTTGGCATCCATCTCGGCGTCTCGCATTCGTCATCCACTCAAATTAGTAACGTTAATCAACTGTTTGGCCGGCTCGCACACGTCAGCGTGTGCAGCGTCATGCCTGTTGTTTTGTTTCCGGTCTAGCTAGATCCACTTGCACTTTGGTCGACGTAGCAACTAAACGTCCTTGCGCAGTGCAAACCATTGAAAGTAATGTGTTTCGTAGCGCCACGCATGCCGCATCCTGTTGCAAAACCATGTGAAAAACTACGTTTGCTAGGTCAAAAAAAACGTTAATCACTAAATTCGTTAAAATGGGTTTACGTTAACGTCGTTAATAGTGGATTTAACTGACAGCCCTAATGTAAAACAAAATTTTTTTACTGGCTTTTACTGGCTACTGGTTACTTTTTTCAAAAGAAGTACCTACTCATAGAATGTGATTTGAGACTGAATGAGTTTGTGATTTGAATTATTTGAGTAATCGATTCATTCACTTGTTACCACCTGTTGGCATAAATATAGCAGGAAGAGTCAATGAATCACTAAATTTGAAGATCACAGTTTAGTAATTTCAAATTTAATTTAATGCAACAGTAGTTTCTGAGTCAAAACTGTCTTTTTATAATACGAATAATAATTGCATGCTACCTTTTTATTTTGTTTTCTCTTACATTAGTTACAAGACTTGGTACTTTGAAAAGGCCTTTCCATTATACACAAATCCATTTTCTACAAAGACTACAGAAACATGCCCTATTGCATTCACTAGCATTACTTTAATGCTGAGCATAATGAACCTTGTGTTAAAATGTTGTGAAATGTCCTTTTAATGGAAAAGGCTGCTGCGGGTATTAAGCAAACCTCTCTTCAACACCAGCACTCTGTCTAACACATTACTTGCCCACCAAAATGTCTGATAACAGTGTAATTTTATGTAATCAAATATATTAGGCATGCACAGATGTATTTCCTCTTTTCTCTACATGTAATTCAGAATAACAATCCAACGAGGCATTATATATCAGGTGAAGTCATTGTAAGACTGAACTAATGGACTCAACTTTTAATTTTCTCACAGCAGTTGTTGTTCTTTATTGACAGAGACACACTGTTAACTATAGATGTATCACGGAAATCGCCCACATGTGGTGTTAGGTCCACGTTTAAAATAGTCTTATGCCTGGCCGTGTTTTCTTCTGAAGTCTCATGCGAGCGCCTGGTGCATGGTCTCGCTTCTAAATATTCTCTTTTTCGAGGAGCGTGCACAGCTCGGATATGAAAGCGTGGCATGGCATCTTCTTGAACTAAATGATAAAAGAGTGCCATTGCTAAAACCCAGAGGGCCTCCAATGCTTTCATTTAGTCAAGGGGCAGTCGAAGCCGAAGCTTTCATTAATGAAGAATGAAGAAGAGGAAAGATCTCTTCTAAACTTACAGGTCTAATAAGATATGCCTCAAGATAAAGTGGGGTCAAAGTTCCTCCCTTTTATGAATTTTTTACTTGTGTTTATTTATTTAAAGCAAGTTCAACTTGGCTTAAACTATTTCACATTTTACAGCGTTTATACGCCAATGATTTCATCAATATCCTGTCCAGGTTTTGGCTGTTAAATAGTTAGTTAATAAAACAAAAAAATAATTTTGTGTAGATATGCCGATAGACATCCTAATGTATTTTTCAACAAATATTTAATTCGAATACTTTATTGGAAAATAGTTTATTATTACAGTCCTTGTACCCTTCGCCATTTTAGGGAATGCGGAAGTGCGTTTTCCCATAATCTCTCTCTCTCTCTCTCTCTCTCTCTCTCTCTCTCTCTCTCTCTCTCTCTCTCTCTCTCTCTCTCTCTCTCTCTCTCTCTCTCTCTGTGTGTGTGTGTGTAATTTTAGTATGTCCTCATTAAGTAGCGGTGGCTGTGCTGGGTCAGGGCTGCTGGCCTCATTTAAAATCTAAATGCTCAACATTTCTCCTTTCTCTCTCTCGCTCCCACTCTCATTCTCATTTAAATTTTTCTTGTCTTATTTCATTTTCCTCCCCGATGTATCCATTCCAATTAACACCGTTTTTATTATCTACCTTGTATCTCTTTCTCTCTTATTCTGTTTCCCACATTCTTTGTATTTAGACTAGGCAGTTTTTACTTGAGTGAAGAATTATTTTTCGATCTTATAGAGATATTATCTTAAAGCCCGCCGGGAATTAACCACCTACGTGGATTCCGCTCTGTGCGATGGACTTCTTAACAAAAAAAGGTTTGACACGTAATGCTTTTCTGCATTTGCACAACAGCGTTGGCACTCTGCATAAAAAAACAAAAACAAAAAAAAATCCAAATTTTAATGGAATTAAATAATTGAAGTGTAGAGAGCATGGGGTGGGAGGGAAATAATGAAAACAGCACATATGAAAATTTTGCTATTAAATACTCACCCTCATATCGTATCAAAACCTGTAAGACATTCATCTTTGGAACACAAATTAAGATCATTTTATGAAATCTGAGAGCTTTCTGTCCCTCCATTGACAGCCGGCACAACTATCACTTTTAATCCCCCGGAAGGTAGTAAACACATAAAAGTAATCCATGAGACTCCAGTGGTTTAACATTCAGTTTTATGACGTGATGCTGTGTCCGAAATTGCCCCTCATTTACTCTTCCCTGCATAAGTCCACCAATATAGTTCACTTGAGGTAGTGAACGAAAACGAGTGAGTGAATTTGGACACTGTGTGCGCTGGAAGGGCTGCTGCTTTTGCATAGTTTATGCTTGCTGTTTAAGAATCATTTGAAACTTGGCAAACTGGCAGCACCAGTAAAAATTAAAAGATTTATCTTGAATGCTATCATGGAAACTAACATCTATAAACCTCAACTAAACAATTTAATAATGAATTAAAAAGGATTTTTAGGCCCCGTCCACACTAATGTGTATTCGTTTAAAAACGGAGACCTTTTCCTGCATTTGCACCTCCCGTCCAGACAAACGAAGACCTAAAACGGAGAAGTTTAGAAAAGCTGTAGCTGCGTTTTGAATCTCCGGAGGGCGTTTTAGTGAAGACGGGACAAAATGGAGGACTTCAGAAACGATGACGCAGAGGCTCACGCTTGGCTCTATGATTGGGTGTCATCAGTCATGACATGTCCTTCCCTGATTCGTCAGCCACCGTTTACACCGTACACACCAGTGCCCAGTGTTGGTGAATGGTCACGTGATCCGCGTTTTAAGTCGTTTTAAGAGATAGTGAGAAAGTGACACAGCAGCAGGCTATTGTTGAGCATTTCTTCACAGACTGAGGTAAAGAGTGATTGTGATGCATTCACATGCTCAATGAAGGAAAAAAAAACATAATACATAAACTCAGGATGGCACTTTATAACACTAAATGGGCACATTATCTTATTAAAAAAATAGATACAGGTGCTGCAGTCACAGCTCTTCCTGCAAGGCCATTTGACTGGAAAGGATGGGCCTTTGATAGAAACATAAAAACTTTATTGCTCCAGTAATACTTTTCTACTGGAAGGACAAGTAAAGCAAAAAACACAGTCAACCAGTCTTCATAAAAGATTCAGTTCTTAAGTCTCCCCTGGGCTTTACAGCTTGTGCAGTGAATAGATACAGTAAAACTTGCTGAAGAAAATTCTAGTGCAAATGTCCAAGCTAATTATGCACTTTTTGGTGCTTTTTAAATTGAATTCAAGCAAGCTAACCCAACATGGTTATTGAACATATTATGTTCATTCCAACTTAATTAGTAACATGGAAGTTGACTTTTGATTTTAAATTTTGATTTTAAGCTCATTTGTATTATTATTACTGTTTTTATTATTATTAATAATAATTGTACATGCAGCTGCAAAACACACACACAAAAAAAACTAATTCAGTTGCAATTACAATATTTTATTATTTTATTTACTATTATTTATTAAAATAATTATTTATTATTTACTATTATTTTATGTACTATTATTTACTTTATACACAAACGCATGTATCATTCCTATTTTGCACCCGTTTCGCTCCACAGACGCACGTCGGTAAACTTGGAAATGAACTTGTGCTCCCTGGGCGAGTCGGCGCAAAAAAGGAGGCGTGTTACGGTGCAAACATTCCCTATTGCTATTTTACAGTTCCAGAAAACAATTCCGCCACTGACTAGAAAAAAAAAACCCAGTCTAAAGTCAGTGACATGTTGTGCGTAATGCTATTTTAAGTGTGCATAAGTGTGTATTAAGTGTGCATTTAAGCGTTTATTTTTGCCAATTATACATTATAACAAGGAAAAATATTAACACATGAGGGAAATCACTGTGGTGTCCATGAAGTAAAAAAAAAAAAAAACGTTTTTTCCTCCCACATCTGTTTAATCAACGCTGATTTGGGTGGGTTTCTCCCATCCCCATATGTCACTTCTCTGTCTTTCACTGCCCTGACAAGAACTATGGTCTCATGGGCTGTGAACCACTCCTTGCGCGCGACTTGTAAATTCGGCATTATAATAACAATCCGCCATGCAACATGCGCACCTGCTCTTAAAGGGTATGTTTGATGACGCTCTGAGTGGTTTATTTTACGTTACGCCCAAACCACAACTATGAATAATGAAGAATGAATTATATCAGACCAACCCCTTTTAAACTTGCGTTGGGGCGCAAGAGTCATTTATCCCGCCGGTAAAATAGCAACAGCGCCCAAGAAACGCCCACAAAGTTACTTGCGCTTCGCACTTGTTACTTGAGTTTCAAATCGTTAAAATAGGGCCCTAAGTGTTCATTTGTAGCAGAGATGTGTATGTTTCTTGTGTAAAAAAAAGTTGAATCTAACTTAATAATTTTTTTTTAAATAACTGAGCCAAAAACAAAATGTGTTGTGCCCCGCTCTCCCCTAAAGCCCTTAAATGGCCACTCTGAAAATATAAGGAGGAACAAAAACATATAGAATAAATGAGAGTGATTTAAATGATGGAATGACCAACAGAGTTTTGTGCAGATAAAACCCAATGGAAAAAAATACAGTGTACAGATAGCTGCATTTATTATCATCAGTAGCACAATTAATGGATCAGTGGAATTAAGCACTTTTTTTTTACCACGTTTGATGCACAGTCCGGCTTCTGGCAGATTCTTCTAGCATGGGAATGTGGAGAACGTTTATCACAGTATTTGGCTCTGCTCTTACCCTTTGGCATCAGCTCTATAGTCCAGAGATGAATGTCTCAACTCATAGATGGACTAACAGGGTTTACTCGCCATGTGGATGATTTGTTAGTGTGTGTGAAAAGATAAAGCCCAACACGATGAGCGTCTTACACTGGTCCTGTCACGACTTTGGAAAACAAAGCTAACTTTAAATCAGACGTGTTTAATTGCTCTGTCTGAAGATCTGTTTTTAGGCCACAATGTGTTCTGTGGGATAGTAAATGTTTTGGGTTTAAGAATATTTCTAGGTAGGTATGACCTTGTGTACAAAGTATGATTTGAGGTCCATTACTCAGAACCAATAATGTCCATATTATCTATGCAGCTTTGGGTAAAACCGTTGACCTTAAAAGGTGGTTCAGTCATTGACTATTCCTTTAGGTATTCCAGATGAAGGTATAATCCAGGCCACTGAAGGATATTTTCTCTAGAGATTGTAATAATTGATAATGTTCCAGGATTGTTTTCAGCTGAGATTCAGCCTTTTTCTACAGGCTGTTACTAAGTATACTTGGTAACAGAGAGTATTAGAGCCATGTAATAGCCTACAGCTATTACATGGTCCTTCGCCAGCTGAAATGTTAATGGTCGTAAAACTGAGATCTGCAGTACCTCAGGTGCCAACACAATTTTAGCCACAGTGACCCTGTCCATCAAGAGAGTATTAGAGCTACATGAATCAGTGTTGTGTACTCGAGACTCATATTTTTATGGTCTCGGTCATGGACTTGTGTGCATTTTGACTTGGAATTGACTCGTACTCGAATATATTAGGACTCGGACTTGTTCACGAGTCCACTCGAGTCTCATTCAAAATATGTCATGATTATAACTGTATGTTAATATTTCTTTAAATTGTTGTTTGATTGAAACGTCCAATGATTGCTGACTTTCATGTGCGCAACTGCACATGACTTGAGACTATAACGTTCATGGAACGCAAATGCAGCAGGTCCCAGGTCAGATGTGATGTGGAGCCTCTAGCTCAATTATGTATCAGAAATGTCTGCTTTATCATTCATAATTCAGTTTGCATATAAGAGCCACACAGAAATCGTGTGCAGTAATGTTATGTGAAAGAGCACTTACTGGTTGTAATTATTGTAGGTCAGAATTATTATAAAATTACCTTTACACCACTATGTGGCCTTTTTACCATTACAGTGTACATGATTCCATATATATTTAGTTTACTGTTTGAGTATGGTGCCAATTTTATTGTTACCACCAAATATTTTACATAGCATTAAATATATCTTTAAGTCTGGTTTGAGACCCAACCTTAGGTTATCCAACCTCTCTGGTCTCGACTTGGACTCAAGTGAGCTGGTCTTGACTTCAACACTGACATAAATAAACAAATAAATACATACATATATGCATATATACATAAATTGATATTAACTTTAGCAGGAGATTCTGTAGCTGTTGTTTCAGACAGTAACAAGTACCATGTTTAACATTTGAGATTGTTCCCTAGAGAAGGGGAGATGTAGTAGATGTTCTACGATTTGAGCATGTGTAAGAGATTTAAGTAGAACAACCATATGTGTGACTCTTGGTAATTTATTTAATAAAACAGCAGTTCATGATATATACATTGTCAATATACTGTATCATAACCGAAGGCAAAGTAGTTAATATTAATTCTGAAGCTCAACAGAAATGTGTGCTTTGCAGTAATTCCCAGAGCAGATCTATACAGGTGGAGCTGGAGAAGGTGGAGGGTTTCTTAAAGTGTGCTGCATATTGTTAACAGCCACACATGGTATGTTTGAATGATGAGCCGCTCATTGGCCATTGATCCGTGATTGTGATCTGTGGTCGCTACCAAATAGTTTAAGGACATATCAGCCTTCTACCTTTTAGAATTTAATGCCAGAACTAGGTATATTAATCCATTATCCAGTCTTCAGTGTCACATGATCATTCAGAAATCATATTATTATGCAGAGTTGATAAAATTGAAAACAAAATTGAAAAAGTAGTGTAATATTTTTGTTGAAGCTGTTTTTTTTTTCTCTCAGGAATCTTTGAACAGAAAGTTAAGAATTTTTTTTTTAAATGTAATTCTTAACAATAAAAACGTGTTCACTGTCAATTTTGAACATATACGTAGGCTACATACTTCCTGAATAAAAAATATTTATTTCTTTAAAAATCTTTTAGTTAAGAAATATTATATACAGTATATAAAAGTATAAAATAATATTTAGAATTATGAAAATAACTATTTCAATGTATTTTAATATGTTATATAATAAAAGTATATTTTAATATAAAATCACATTTTGATATTTTTATTGAATTAGCCACATTAATCAAAGTTTCTGTTATGTTTCATAACTAAATGTGTTGGACTAATGAAATTCCTGTCCAACTTTATAAAATTTATATTCCTGTCATTCAGATCAAAATAAACATTCCTTGGCCAATACAATTTAAATTCCAGCTCATGAATTGACAGGGGAGCCAATTATTAAATTCTGATTTCTGATACATTGACTGCAATAAATTTCCCTGAAATTTAATTATCTGGCAAGCAAGGGCATATATTTGAATGTGAAAGCTCAGTTTATTGGATTAAATCCTCTGACAATATGAATGCATCTAACCGGGTAAACTTTTCATAACTTCTAAAATAGGCTGCTTTTCCCACATTTGAGAGGTAGAAGCACAACTTCCACTAATGAAACAGCAGCTAGCCCTGAGATTTTATGTCTTCGGAGAGATGCATGCGCAAGGCTGCACATCCCACAGTGCAACAGTCACACCGCTAATTAGCCAAATTAGTCAGAGGAAATCAAGCTCTGTGTTGACACACACATATTTCCATGACAACGGCACACAGGAAGTAGAGAGAAAGCAGGAGCATCAGGTTTCAGCACACAGATGAACATACGGTGCACACACACCCATACTCTGTCTCTCTCACTCACACACACACACACTCTCTCTCTGCTGTCCATCCCACACCAGCTGAAAGTTGATTAAAAATTATTATATCTATACTTGTCCTATAAATAATTCATAGGTGCATAATTACTGCAGGTTTAGAAAGGGAGAAATGATTTAATCTAGCCACAGGGTGTGAGTCTCACAATTAGCTGGATAAATGAAGATGATTTGATTACAGTGACAGAACTGACCCTCACACAAAACGACAGGGAAGGAGAACATGGGAGAGAGCCAAAGAAAGAGATTAGCCATCAACAAAGAAATAATACAAATTCTAATAAACCTTGACATTGAAGAATCGTAAAAAAATGTGATACACACACCTTGCTTACTGACATAATGGCTGGCATATTTAATGTATGGTAATTAGGAAAAACCTCATCTGCATAGGAATGTTTTTTTGACGTAGCCATCTGTGTGAAAATGAAGCATTCTAGTTGGAAAAAGTGATTGGAAAGTCATAAGTTTAAAAGCATTTATAATTTGACGGTTCAAGGGCTGACCGTACATTTGAGGCCAGTTATGAATTAATACAGAGTAATATGATTACTTTAAAAGTGCTCAAATTTGTCTGTGTAAAAAAAATAAGCATAAATCACTTTTCAATTTGAAAACTGTACTGGGTACTGATAGTTTAATATGACTTCACAGCATGTCATTCATTTTCTGTCCTATCCTTTTTAGAGTCAGATAAAACTCCATTATTCATTTCCTTTAGAAGAGAGACTATTTCACAGCTTATAAAACAGCTACTAAGATGAAGTCTTAGTCAAGTTGTTGTTTCTCAAAGGTTTGCACACTTGCTCACAGCTGTGGTTTTTAGGTTCATATTTCATGGTTCTTCTTAAATGTCCTGGGCCATAATCTGGACAGAAAAGGCTTTTCATCAGAGGCTAAATTCAGAGTAATCACTGGTATGAGATAGATACCATTATGCTAATGATAGACTGCTGGCCTATTTCAGTGAAGAAATGAAAGCCCTCACCTTTCTAAGCAGCAGAATATCTTTGCGCATGTAAAACGTATTATTTTACTGGCTGTTTTGACAGACTCCTTTCCTCTGCTAGAATTAAGAAATGTGTATTTTGGGAAGAGTTTTACAGCTCTAAGGTTGCAAGTCACATGTGCTATAAGGTTAAACATTTATAGATTTGTTAGCCTTGAGTGAGATGAAGAGAACAGAGGAGGAGTGAGTCTGAAAGGAGCTGCGCTAATTGAAACAGAAGAGTCTTTAAGTAACCTGCAATGCTTGAGGCCTGTTATTGTTGTCAGTATGAACTTGAAGCACAAAACTTCCAGTGATACTGAAATGAATGACGCTATTGTGCCACAGTTAGTAAATGAAAACATTGCTTGTACAGAGTGTGTGTGGCCCATTTCATGGGTGTATAGATCAAGGTCTGAGACGTAGTCATATACACTAAACAAAATTATAAAAGCAACACTTTTGTTTTTTCCTCCCTTTTTTGTGAGCTGAATTTAAAGATCTAAGACTTTTTCAATGAACATGTACACAAATGGCCTATTTCTCTCAATTATTGTTCAGAAATCTGTCTAAATCCGTGTTAGTGAGCACTTCTCCTTTGCCGAGATAACACATCCACCGCACAGGTGTGGCATGTCAAGATACTTATAAGACAGCATGGTTATTGCCCAGGTGTGCCTTAGGGTGGCCACAATAACACAACATGGGATTCATCCGTGAAGAGAATACCTCTCCAAAATGGCAGAAAATGTTGAATGTGAGCATTTGCCCACTCAAGTTGGTCACAATGCCGAACTGCAGTCAGGTCGAGACCCAGATGAGGACAAAGAGCATGCAGATGGTCCTCCCTGAGATGGTTTCTGACAGTTTGTACAGAAATTCTTTGGTTATGCAAACCGATTGTTGCAGGATATATGCAGGATACGGGTGGAGGTGAAGATGCTGGATGTGTAGATCCTGGGCTGGTGTGGTTACACGTGGTCTGCGGTTGTGAATCCGGTTGGATACTCCTTTGTAGACTGGTAATGGTAGAGTTTTAATTCACTTTTATTTCACAACTTTTAATTCACGGGCAAGAGCTCTGCTGGACATTCCTGCAGTCAACATGCCAATTGCACGCTCCCTCAAAACTTGAGACAGAGTTTTTCCTCCTGCATTAAAAAAAATAAAAAATAAAAAATCCCGTCCACGTGAAAACGCAAAAAAAAAAAAAAAAATGTTCGGTTTCAGTGTCCCGATACTGCATTTCTGTGTGGACGAATGGCCAAACTGCGTAAAAAAAAAATCTTGGCAAAGGAGAAGTGCTCACTAACACTGATTTAGACAGATTTGTGAACATTATTTGAGAGAAATAGGCCTTTTGTGTACATAGCAAAAAAAAAGTTTTAGATCTTTGAGATAATTGTATTGTTTTAAAATGTTGAGACTATGTACTCGTCATGTCATGATGTTAAGGGTCCAAATGATTTGACATTAATAAGGAATATTGGGGTATATCATTACAAAAAGTTACTGCAGCAACTGGAGACTGTTTATTTATGCATGCACTTATTTATGCATGAAATCCTTTAAAAGAAAAAGTAATGGGACACTAAATTTTACCGCTTTCTTGTAAAGTGCCAAGTGTGTTGTTATTTAGAGTCATACTGCTGAATTCTTGCCAAACATGTACAGTTTATTCAAGTTTAAGGATCACATAATGTAACTTTATGAAATATTAAGTGACAGATGCTAAGTATACCAGTAGGTAGAAATATGTTTTGTTATTTTTACACTCATGCTGTGCAACTTTTGACTTCCTATCCTGTCTATTCCAGCACACACAGTGAGGGAGCAGTTGCTAGATTCATTATCACACAAGCATATCTTAGAGTATGGCTTATGTGAGAAACACTGACATCTGGCATATCCAAACAATGCGCGGCACAAACTCATTTAGAGGATCCAACTGTTTTCTGTTCAGATGGTTCGTTACCAAATGCTCAGGAAAGCTCACGCGCAAATGACGGCAAACTGTGCTGGGAACACACACAAGCTCACGGGGCAGACAAAGTTTACACATTAACTGTGTTCAGTCTTTGAAATATGTTCACAAACATACATACTGATTTGTTTGATGTCCTGTCCAGAATCAGTAAAGGTTTGTAGTCTTAAAATAAAACTTTGTGTGTGCGCGAGAGAAAGAGAAACTGTACAATGAGGTACAGCTCAGTTGTGCCAATTAATTCCTACCATGGCACTGAGACTCCATGCTGAGCTCTCATAAGTCCCTGATTAAAGCTACTTCATTTAATCATTCCATTTTGCTGGCAATTCTATCAAAACAAGTATTTTTTTCACAGTGGTATAGCATGTGTTTTATCAAGCCCTACTTCCAAATGCTATTGATGAATGTGTCTCTTTACCACATGTAGATAACATTATCAGGCACACGCACACACAGAGAGGTTTGATTAAAGTTAAGTGGCTTCCATCTCCATCAAGCATGACATTTCACTTGAGGGAGACGTGACTAAAGAAACTATTTTTGGGAATTGTAAAGCATTTCTTGTTATAGGGCAAATTCGGCAGGTTTTAACTGCTTAATGCATTTGTTCCTGGTATTAAAATACATTTTTGGTTAATCAGGTCATACATAAGAAGTGTACATTGAAAAGTATGATTTACATTTAAACAATTTTCATTCAGAAATGATTGGTAAATTTCACAAGAACACTTTAAAATCCATCAGTTGTTCTAACATGTCTAAACTTAATAGTAAAAATCTAGTAATTACATGTTTTACTCAAAAAAAAAAAAAAAAAAAGTTAATTTTAATTGATTGGTTTGAGGGCCATTATGTTAAACAGGGCAATTGTTAGTCTTTTTACTTTTTAATTGACATTCCTGTCACATAAAGATCAAAACTTCCACAAATTTGTTTCTTCTGCTTTCCAGGCCAGACATTGCTAATGCTAGTGCTTTGTGTGGCACCATTTCATTTTCGTACATATGTCAAAAAAGCTGCAAAAACTGTGTGATGATGGTAAACGGCCAGTCAACACTGTCAGTCATGACCAAAGTCTTAGCTCAGTTGTATATCATACAGTCTGGCATAAAGGTGATTGATATCACACAGCCTGTCTTGGTGTTTACCCAAGATATCGTCTGGCGAGCAACATTCGGAAAGTATAGAAAAAAAGTGCGACTGGCTTTTTTTTGAGTCAAGCCAAAAAAACATATGCACACTTATCACATTATGTCTATAACCTTTCCTCCCTTTAGACATGCAGTATCAGCTGCGCTTTGAGGTGTAAAAGGCAGAATAAATCTAAATAAATATGTTCTCTCTCACACGCTGTCTGTCTCTCTCTTTCTTTCTCTGTCTCTATAGAAGCAAGTAAAGGCTGTGATAAGTCAAGAACAAATTTAATCAACTACTCAGTGCTTCAGGGGGTGGAAGCGTGGTGTTGACTCGGCGGTGCTATTTGTTCTATTGTAGCAAAGCGCAGTCAAATGTCATGTTTCTAGAGCAGAGCGTGGCAAATGTGCAGCCGGGTGCGTGAAAGCTCCTCACACACGCGGCTGATGGGAGATGGCAGGAAAGACTAGCAGTCAGAGGCAGTGAGAGTTGAACATTCTACTGCTTTAATAGAGTTGAAAGCTCAATGAGCTGAGAATGCAAAGACAAAAGCGCGTACAAATGCGTACATGTGTGGATCAAAACGCGGACATGTGGAAACATGATGGGCCTGAGAGGCGTGTGTGTGTGTGTGTGTGTGTGTTTTTCTATCAGTTTATCTATGGTACACACAGACACCAGCTGTCTGTCAAGCTTAAACTTGATCAAGCAGGTGTGGGTTCTTCTTAGTGCTCATCAGAGCTCTACACACACACACACACACACAGATGTGCATTATCCAGAGAGAAGACCCTCTATCTAATGTCCATTAAGAGATGCTGGTTAAGGTCTCAGGTTCATTCCATTTTTCCCAGGGCTATGCTCATACCAGCTCCAGGCCGCAGGTTATTCTCTAAATTTGAAATGTCTCCCTGAGCTGAATATGGGGACTCTGCCATTCTCTTCGTTTTTCCTGCTGCTCCCGCTGTGCTGTAAAAGAAAATGCCACAGAGAAAGCCAATATGTGCTTATCAGCCCTATCAGCTGAAAATGAATTTGAACTCAGGGTGCCGATGATGGTACTGAGATAATGCATGATGGGTAAGGAACATTGTTGGAGGAGAAATGTGTATATATATATATATGTCTGTGTGTGTACCTATACATGCCATAAACACAAGACGTTTGAGGGATCTTTCCAAAGTAATTTCCTTAAAAGGACCACTAGACAGAAAATGTCAACCATATTAAGTTTTAGCTGATCCTAAGAATAAATTTAAATGTCCAAATGTCTTTTATCTAGATGTCGATACTGAGGAAAAAAATAACCCAGTCAATCAATCAATCAATCAATCAATCAATCAATCAATCAATCAATCAATCAATCAATCAATCAATCAATCAATCAATCAATCAATCAATCAATCAATCAATCAAAAATTCCTGTCTCTGGAAGTGGGTACAAAAGAAAATTTGTTCCGTCAATTGATTTTCACATAAAACTATTATATGACTTCAGAAGACTTGGAATATAGGAGACCATTTTCTGTGGCCGGATTCTATGGCCATGGCCCTTGTGTCCTCACCATTCCTTCTTGTATGACATTTTTTTTAAATCAAAAATTAAAAAAAAAAAAATGTTTATTAGACATTTAATTTCATTTGATATATGCTGAACAAGCTGGAAGTGCTTGTTTTCATCACAAACGCATAATCGTTGGAACAAAAAAGAGGTCAATGCCATCTTCCAGTCTTTGTGCAAAATCTACAATCATTTTTAATCTGTCTACGGCATCTCTGTCCCTCAATACGGCTTAATTTTTTTAAGTCGTCAATATTGAAATGTGCGCTGTGTGTCCACACCTTGCTAAAAGTGTGCTTCATGCATTAATAAGTTTCTCGCTGAGCGGCATCTTTGTTGTTTAAGCTCCTTCCATCCTACATGAAAGGGCATATCCAACTTCGCATCTTACTCACATCTTTCAATTGAAGAGTGATGGGAGTTTTGGGAATCATTATTTCAACCGGTTACACATTCTGAATCAATATACCTAGAACAAAGCTTAGTCTGACAAGATAGTTGTATAATGGAGCAGTTGTGTAAGGTTGAAGTGCGATTCTACCGCAGAAAAGACCAATGAGGCGTGAGCGAAGAGGTGTTACTGCCTGCCGAGTAATGTTGGGTTTGTGGATTGTTTGTGTTCTCGTTTGAGTGCCTTTGATTAACAGCTATTCGAGTTAACGCGTCATCCACTTTGGACTTGTTTTTCGGGGAAGTCTCAGAGAGTGGCCATTAGCATTTTAAGATAAACAGGGATAAAACATAGTTGCAATCTAAACTTTCTGAATCTAACCATTTCCAGTTTGTAAAGCAGTCTGATTATAAATTAGTCATAAATTCAAAAGTATGTGCATATTTTTGGCCTATATTTGCTTATTCACTGTTAAATTTAAATAATTTTATTGTAGCCACATTATATGACATGTAGTGTTGTGAATGTGGCCCTTCTTTTGAATTTCACCTTTTTTCTCCATATACACTCACCTAAAGGATTATTGGGAACACCTGTTCAAATTCTCATTAATGCAATTAATCAACCAATCACATGGCAGTTGTTTCAAATGCATTTAGGGCTGTGGTCCCAGTCTAGACAATCTCCTGAACTCCAAACTGAATGTCAGAATGGGAAAGAAAGGTGATTTATGCAATTTTGAGCATGGCATGGTTGTTGCTGGTGCCAGACGGTCACGGGACGGTCTGAATATTTCACAATCTGCTCAGTTACTGGGATTTTCATACACAACCATTTCTAGGGTTTACAAAGAATGGTGTAAAAAAGGAAAACACATCCCGTATGTGCCAGTCATCTGGGGTCGAAAATGCCTTGTTGATGCTAGAGTTCAGACAGAGGAGAATGGGCTGACTGATTCAAGCTGATAGAAGAGCAACTTTGACTGAAATAAACACTTGTTACAACCGAGGTATGCAGCAAAGCATTTGTGAAACCACAACTGTCTATAAGTAACTTTGCAACTGCATGTCAACTTATTCTTATCCTAATCCTACTGTTCACTAATTCTCAACTGACACTAATGAGAGTTAGTTGAAATGTATGTGCAACGTTACTTATAGAAAACAGAAAGGGACCATCAAAATAAAGTGAAACCAATATGTGTGATAGTGTGTCTGAGGAGACGGTGTGTGTTCTCACACCAAACACAACTGTCCATAACCAATGGTAAGTGTAGCCATGAGAGATCCTTCAAGGAGAAAAAGACACTTTAGAAAAGAGAATAAAAGGGCTGGGAAAAAATAGGTAGAAATGGAGAGGGAAAAACAGAGAAGCGCTAAGCAGCACTTCACCAAGCTCCCTTGTATGACCCCGTCCCACTCAAGGTGATCAAGGGTCAGGACAGAACTCAAAGGAGGCGAGGCAAAGCTGGCCCATGGCCACATAAAAAACAGTGCCGCTCACTCCCCTTCCCCTGCTTCCATTTTTATCCATTTCTTTGTTCAGCAGCAGGTCACCTTTGAAGCCTTTGCTTTGAGAGAAGAAAAAAAAAACAGCCTACACGAGCAGATAACATTTCCGTTATAATCGTTTATTCTCCAAAGCATCTAACATGCAGACTGCTGACATATATATTATTATAGTCGTCTTCATTATTGTCTTAGAAATAGTAAATTAAAATGGCAATTTACTCAACCTCATTTAATTATAAACTTGTATGACTCTTTCGTTTAACACCAACAGAGCCATTGCAAAATTAATTTCCTTTTCTGTTACTATTTAATGAAGAGGGACAGTCAACTGAGGTCAGTACCATCATCGTCCCCTCCATCAGCCCTCTGTGGTCCTTTATGATGCCTATTGGAGCTGGATTCAATCATTGGTTCACACAACCTATTCAGAAGATATCATATATTATGAATTATCTATATAGATCACTTTTATGGTGCCTTTTTAAAAATACATTTTGTGGAGCTTAACAGTCTCCACAGAAATCCACCTCTGTTGTATAAACAAGCTTTTTTTCATTTTAACATTTTAAAGTATATTAAAATAGAAAACGTCTCAGTTACACATGGTAACCCTCGTTCCCTGAGGGAGGGGACAGAGACGTAGGTCATGACTGACCAACAGGAATCTTGAGATGAGAACCAATTTAGTGTGAGTGAATCTAGAGTGAATCTAAAACAAGCCAATGTACTTTGGCGTACAATCATTTGCATCAGCTGTGCAGCCTTGTTAGAGAGGGTATATAACAAGCAGCTGCTGCAATTCCACTTCCGTTTTTTGCTGTGGAACCAAGCCTGAGAAAGTTGCCCCCCTGGCGGGCGGGAGCAGATGTGGCGACGGGACCTACGTCTCCTTTCCCTCCCTCAGGAAACGATCGGTCAGTCACAACAACGTGGGTCATGACTGACCAATAGGAATCCCTACCCAAGCGCCACAGCCACTCTACCCCATCCAGCGCCCCGTGCAAGCCTCTGCACCTTCTTGCCTGGAAGGACAATAGGAGGAGGGTTACACGGGTAGTGTCTGACACTGTTGTTCCATGATAACCCATACAGTGGGACCTTGGATAACACTGGGAAAGCGTGCCCTTTAATGAGGGAGGGGAACGCTGCAGAAGTCACTTTCTTCAAAGAGTTATGTGGAAATACATATGGAGTAACCCGAAGGCTGTACTACATATGAAATAACGGGTGACTTAACCCAAGAGAAATACACAGGCTTCCATCTTAGGAGCAACCGTGGAATATATACAGTACACATATGGGTTCTCTGAAGGGTCGCACATATGGAACCCAGCCCGGGCCCGGGTCTCAAGGATTCAGCGGACGGGCCTGGCTTCGGACACTCCGCCATGTCCGGGCCAAGGGGTTTTGGAGGACTCGACAGGTTTTTCACTCTGGAGAAATAAGGATGCACAGTAGGGTGCAACAAGCCGACAGAGCTGGGTTTCTCAGTGCTTCTACCTCAGTGCTTTCTCAGTGCTTTGCAGAGACCGGCTCTACATGTAGGCTATAGTATCTAGCGAACATGTTAGGTGTCATCGAGCCCACAGCTCTACAGATATCTGTTAGCGAGGCGCCACGAGCCAGTGCCCAGGAGGATGCAACACCTCTCGTGGAGTGTGCATGCAACCTGAGTGGGCAGGGCATGCCTTGGGCTTGGTAAGCCAAGGTGATGGCATCCATAATCCAGTGGGCCATCATCTTCTTGGAGACAGCCTCTCCCTTCTGCTGGCCTCCGTAACAGACAAAACAGCTGGTCTGAGGTCCTGATACTTTGAGTTTTGTCCACTTAGATACGCAGAGCACGAACGGGACAGAGCAAAGCCAGAGGTTGGTCTCCAAGGGCAACGCTTGCAGGTTCACTACCTGGTCTTTGAAGGGAGTGGTAGGAAACTTGGTCACATAGCCGGGGAGGGGTCTATTTTCTTAGATGGCTCGTGTCTATATACACAAAGTGAACTGTTTTCATAAAGTATCTTCTTATTAAACGGTCTGTACACTTACAAAGTTCTCAATGCTTTGTTTTGCATTTATGGACCCTCATTATGTTACTGTGTTAGTGTGGCGCTATTTTGAGCCTTGCTAGTGGTATAAACTAGCGATTTATTTTTAGTAATGCCCCCATTACTAGCATTATTCGCTAAACAGTTTTTAGAGATAAAACTCTGTACATTCGATTCTCATGAAAACAAATCTCAGAGAACGGTTGACAAGGTACCGATGTTTTATTAGACCAAAGATTAGTTTTGCGCCGGTGTTCTCCTTTAAAGTGTGTGAGCAGACCATCTTCGGGACAAGCCGGATTCTGTATGATACGGTGTATGATACGGCCCTAAGTCGGATTAAATGTAGGGGTAAAAAACTCTAGTGTTCTTCTCTGTGATAAAGACTTGCATTCTTGAAATTTCAAACCGTTCTGAGAGCAACTGCTACCTCTGCATGCTTTGAAAATCATTTAACTGCATGTACAAAGTTACAAGTTAGGAAGAGACAACCTTCTCAGAGTCTGTACATTTGTCTCTTCCTCTCTCTCTGTCATCTCCCCTCACCTCCACTCTCCGTCTCTCTCTCTGATGTAGTAGATGTTCTGAAGATAGGTCAGAGAGCTGAGAGCACACACTGGCACATGGACCTATGCCAGGCACCTGAGTGTGTGCCAGCTTGGACAGAGATGAAACACAGAACAAGTGATACAGGACAGAGAACACGCACACACAGTTCTCAGCTGAACTGCCTATGATACATAAATACTTTAAGACTATAGGTACTTCGAGAGTAAATAGGATTTGAGTCTGTATGCATGAAAAACAAACAAACAAAAAACTTCCTATAGCAAATCTCGAGTCTGCAGTGAGTTTGACAGGACTGTGGGTTATGATGACAGTCCAGGGGCTCTGACTGGCCACCTGTCCCTTAGCTAAAGGTTGGCTTCACAGAGTTGCTGCCCAGCTGGCAGAGGTGGTGGTCATGCCAAAACGGTGTGCCAGGGAGGGGGAGCCCCTAACAGGAAAAGACAGAATGGGACCTTGCCTGTCACAATATGCACTAGATCAGAATCCTGCTTTTGGAATGAATAAGTTTCTGTGAGTGTTATTACAGGAATAAGCTGCTGTGTGTTCCATTCATTACGCCCGAAGTCTGTAATTGTTGTACCACTAGCATCACCAAAGCAAAGATGAACCCACAACCATTAAACCATCACATCAGTGTGATTGAAAAGTGAGCCTGAAGGAAAATATTGTCTTAATGGTATTTAATTCTAACTTAGCATTCAGTAGTGCAAAAATAGGCTTAATGGTAGACGCTGAAGCGTCCTCTCCCCTGTGCATGACCCAGAGTGGAAGGGTTGTGATCTTGTGGGGTATTGTGTGTCAGCTGGAACATTAAGGCAGATTTGCAATACTTAATCTGCTCTTGGCAATGGTTTAATGTGAATTTCCGAACGTCAGCCTTTAGATCACTGCACCAGACTCACTACAATTTACAGGGGTAAACTCACACCCCTGGAATGCAGCTCAGAAGACAAAAAGAGGAAGGAGGAACAGTGTGAGCTCAAAGGAAGAGAGGTGGGGGTTCCTCCATATAAACACACAAATCATTAGAGTATAAAACACAAGCATAATCATCACAGCCATTTATGTATGAATAAATATTCTGGATGAATTATTCTCTGCTGTGCAATACCCAAGCTTTTCCTCTTGGATCGAATGCCGCTGTGAGCTTGCGGCTACGAGGTGAAAAACAGAATTATGCTAAAACGTGTCCACTCTCTGTATAAAATGGCTTAAAGCGGCATATTTCACCACGTCTCAGAATTCCATACATGCAAGAGTTGTTTAGCATAATGTTCACTGGCTCGCGCTATCAAAAAAGTTGGCAATAGGATTGGGAAGGTGTGCAGACTTTAATTGTGCAATTCTCTTATTGCTGTGCTGGTGTCTGCGTTTTAAAAGTCTGTGAGTCTTCTGGGTCCATGCTGACAGAGTCTCCAGGGGTTTGTTCCCATTACTTCAGGGATGCGCTGAAAAACGGTAAAATCGCTCCGGAATGAGCTGTGATTGAACGCAGCGCAAATGCTCCAATCCCGTCGAGGCGCTGTGCGGGGGGACGTGTCCCCTTGTTTGTCTGGCTGGCGATTAGGGAAGAGTCCCCGGGGGCCCCGTGCACCTGCAGCGTTCCTGCCACCAATCCATCAGTCCTTGGCACCAAAAAAAGCATGAAGTGACAGAAAAAAGAAACAAGAGGAAGGAAGAAAAACAGAAAGGAAACAGTGCTCTCAGAGTACAAAACTTTTCTCTTTTGCACACATTTTCTCTTTGTTTCCCAGTGTTTTTGGAGGTGCTTTTCAAAGAGAATGCAGCTGGGAGGAGGAGGAGGAGAGCGGGTTCTTTCCGGGCGTTCTTTCTCTCGGCTATAGGGTGTTGGAGTCAGAAGTTTACCTGGAAAGTGCTGAGGCAAGACTACCCACACCTCCAACCGCCCTGGCCTTTCAATCCTGCTCCCACGCACACGCTGCGCATCCTCGAACACACGCCATCGGATCTCAACGCATGGTCTGTCGGGCAACAGGGGTCAACACCTCCAAGTAAACAAGACGCAATCTTTGGCTAACAGGACTCATTCTCAACTTTCATTTCTGATGGGAAGCTCGCTGTGAAGGATAAAAGAGCAAAATACCAACTGATGAAATAAAGTAAAAGCTTTGTAAATAACTGTGTGAGAAGTATGGAGAGGAACAACACAGGAGGATGTCTGTAGGTCAATCATCCAATTAGTCCCAGAACTTCACAAAGTCATGAGCGTTTCATAACCACCTAGGTTTTGTTAGTATTTGTGTTCATTCTCAGAGAATGGTATAAATTAGCTAATTTTGACCTTTCTTGAAACAAACACCATACATGGTTTGCTAGAATAGTATAGATTTAATCAGTGAACATTTTATACACCATACATATTAGAATCCATTGATCTATTTTATGTACGTTTCCAATACTCTGTTATTTTCGGATGTTGTTATTTATCTCTACATTTGTTCTCTACACTTCCCAAAATGCTTATCAGCTAGAGGACTTTCTGAAACTTTGCATCAAAGGAGTCTGAAAATATCTACGTGACCCTGAGGGGTCACCTCTGGAGAGTCTACATGCGTTGACATTTAACAAGAGATCTTTTAAAATTATATGCAAAGCACTTATGTTGGAATTTAAAACCTCTTTGCTCTATAATCTTGCTTGCCATCTTGATTCTTGCTAAAAGTTTACATAGTTTTGACTTCTTGGTCAAAGGTTAAGTATTCACTCTATACACTGTATCACAGTGTGTCAGAGATTCTGAAGCTGCTGAACTGCTGTTAAAGGAGTTGGATGGGTTGGATCCTGGCAGCAGCAAACCATCATTTTGATTATTCTTTAAGCACATGAATTATATCACAATACTAGCAATTTTGGAGTCTGTTATGAGTCTCTAGACAGGTGGGGTTGGGAACAACTTGCGATAGCAAATTCCTGCAGATTTGCTGGACACATTAGAAATTCTACACGTTGCAGCTGTTATCCAGAGCTGTTTTATCAAGCCTTGTGAGTCATTTGCGAAGGCACACAAGTCTCAAGTACTAATTAACATGCCTCATCCCAACCCCTGTATTTACTCACTAAACCTAGATATCCCCCACTGATATGGATTGTAAACAAACATCCATATTTTTGGCAGAGTCTGTGTAGTAATTTCAAGCTTGACATATTTGAAATTAGTTCTGCTGCCACAGATCAGTGTCTGCATTACACAGTGTCATTTCCTCTCCACTTTTATTTATGCGGTTGTCATTTATTTGCTGTAAACAAGATTGTTTTTATCCACTAAAGGAACCCAAGGAGTGACCTCTAATGTCTGTAATGTAATTCCCTTTGTAACATGTTGTGAAGTGCTATTTGTTAGTTTAGGCTTTTTGAGTGCATAAATAAAACTGAAAATGCTAATTGCTGTCCAATTAGTTTTAATCAATGCAAGTATAATTATGGTAGACTATCAGCAGCGAGAACAGTGATAATTTTACAGACAATATTGCCCTTTTTTCTGTCATCAAAATCAATAAACAAGGCTCTAATCTTTGTGATGTACAATTGTACATACTAATATCCAGTAATAATAATATTTTATTTCAATTAATTCCACCCACCCACCCATCCATACATCTATACATCCATACATCCAATTAAAATTTTACTTACAATCACAAATTGTACACAGATCAGGTTCATTAGGAAAGGTTTACATTAAGCTTCATAAATTCTAAAGGCAAACTTTGTCTCAGCAGTCATGATGGAATTGCACTGTAATGATGTTACTCATACATGTACATTTATATGTAACCAAGAGTAATTAGAAGTAGAGATTTATATTAATATGCCTGACTGTACCTTTAGCTTGTTAATAGTTTGTCTTGTGATATTAGATTAGTTTTCATACGTAGGGCTGGTTTTGATATGTGTGTGCACATAACACACTGTTTTGGCTCCCTCTGTCACCCCACTATGTGCTTTTTTGGATGGACAGACAGAAGGGTGAGGAGGTGCAGAGTTGCACAGATGGAATGCCATGCCCAATGTGTGATGGGTAGAGACGGAGGTTGGAGGGGGGTCGGTGGTTTGTGACAGACTCGTGGCTGGGCTGTGGACACAGGGCCTGGACACTTTTGGCTGTGTTATATGGATGGCAGAAAAAAACACAAATGAAAACAATAAACAATAAACCGGTCTCAGCAGAGCTGTAGCAGAAAGAGCAAATACAGAACAATTCCCTGGAAGACTATAAAGTGCAATAGTACCCTTTATAGCTAGAAGGGATTTAGAAAAGAACCAAAAATAAATAATGACGTTGACGTTTGGTTATTTGATATGCTAATATTATGTCATATTTAGTGTAATCTGTGTATGCGTGTGATGATCCATGTTTGGTTTGAATTTAAATTTTGAATTCATCATACAAAGCGACATTGCTTTAGAATTTATTTATTTATTTATTTATTTATTTTTTTTATTTTTTATTTTTTTGCAATATGGATGTTGAAGGTTTAGGGACTCATTAACTCTCATAATATGAATTAAAATATTATTTCTGTCTCTCAGAAGAAAGAAAACCATAAGAGACTAGAATGACATAAGGATGAGTATGAATTTTTCATTTTTTAAACTAACAATATTTTGGCTACATTTATATAGGTTCATGTTAAAAACTTTCCCCGCAAGCGTTTTTAAAAAGTATTTCCTTCCACCAGTGTTTTTGATCTTTTTCACAAAATGTTCATGACCCCATGCAGAATATTTTGTTGTATGAATATCTGAACGTGCAGTATATCAAAAGAAAAAACAAAGCCTCGGTTTTTAAACAAACAACAACAACAAAAACGTTTTATTATGGGTTGATGCATTCTTTTTTTAATCAACACTTGAATATGGGTAAGTTTTGTTTAAAAACGATGAGAAAATCACGTTTTTGTTAAAACGCTAAATCCAGATTGGGATTCAGAACGATAATCAGAACATAGATGGAGTAGATCAAGTCCATCAACACACCGCAAAGATTGTCCTGTAAGCGTTTTTGATTTAAATGTGATTACGTTATTGTACATATTCAGATTACATATGATATCGCTTGTTTCTGCATTTTATTCGCATGTGTTTTGATCAAGAGATCCAGTACTCTATCAGAACATGTCATAGCACCCCCTACCCTATAATAGTGAAAAAACAGAAAGCAGGAAATTTCATCAATAGTGGGGAAAGAATTATTGAAAGTTTAGAAGTATACTTTTTTTGTTTTTACTGCAATTCACTGGTATCATGTTGAAAACGAAGCATTGAGAACTTTGTAAGTGTACAGACCTTTTAATAAGAAGATACGTTATAAAGACAGTTCACTTTGCGTATACAGACAGAAGCCATCTTAGAAAATAGTCAAACCACGAACGTTGTGCTGAGTGAGCTGAACTGTATGAAGTTCAGCCAACTTCTGAACTGTATGAACGGCGTTCGTGGATCGACTTATCGAGACTAATTTCTAAGATGGCTTCTGCTGTGTATACATGAAGTGAACTGTCTTTATAACATATCTTCTTATTAAACGGTCTGTACACTTACAAAGTTCTCAATGCTTTGTTTTGCATGTATGGAGCCTTATTATGTTACTGTGTTAGTGTGGGGCTATTTTGAGCCTTGTTAGTGGTATAAACTAGTGATTTCTTTTTACTTAGTCAATGCCCCCATTACTAGCATTATTCGCTAAACAGTTTTTAGAGATAAAACTCTTTACATTCGATCATGAAAACAAATCTCAGAGAACGATTGACTAGGTACCGATGCTTTATTAGACCAAAGGTTCAGTGTTCGCCGGAGTTCTCCTTTAATCGAGTAATCGGATATTTTTGTGGTAATAAAAATGGACCCAAACAAAGACCTAGCCTTAAAATTACTTAATTCCAATGCATTCTCATCCCAAGGCGTCATATACTGACGCTTTTGCCAATGCGTATACATATGATGCACATGGCACCCTTTAGTGTCAATATAACACGCTTCGGTTATGGGTAGGTTTAGGTCTGGGGTAGGTTTAGGGTTAGACCACTAGGAGCCGCCTTCTTATAACAATCATCTTATTATAACAAATGCCTGCAGAGAGCGCCAACAGCCTGGCGTTGTTACACTTTACAGCAGCTCAAATCCTTGTTTAATATTGGCCAAATGACATTTAAATCCACATTTTTTCTTAATCTTTAATATATGGCTACTTCTTTTAATGCTACAGCCAATTTAATTTGCATTTAGGTAAGAAAAATGGAGAAACAGTCTTTAGGAAAAAAAAAACCCAGAGTGAGAAGATACAGGCAGAAGGTTGGAAAAGGCCAAGCGACAAATCTGTCCATAGCATTTTGTCCCACTAGTGGCGTTACATCAGCCTTCACCCTCAGCCAAGTGCCACAGATGCCCCACTCCCAGCATGCAGTTCAACACGGCGGCACACAGCATGTGTGTGATTCTGGCAGTAGAGCTTAGTAATAATCAACAAATGCCTCAGCCAATCAGACTCGATCATTCTACGGCATTCTTTAAGAACTGTTTGTTTTACCAATTGCCAATTTGCGTGTACTGTACGTATTGTCTAGAGCGTTAACATAATTTAAAAAATGAGAGAGAGGATGACAGCTTGCTACCAAACATACCTCAGCTCTCCACAAACAACAATATTACACTTGCTAAGACCGCTGCTGTTCCGCTCTTGACAAACAACTGATGGCAGATATAAGAGTCTTATTGATTCGTCCTTGGTTTATTTACTCTGATATGAGAGTCTTATTGATTAACCTCTAAAATGAAGCTACTAAAGGCTAGACTTTTCCTCAGCGGATTGTCCTTCAATATTTCTCATAAGTGGACACACTGATACCATTACAGATGATTGGAAATTCCTTTTGATGGCCTGATTGCAGTTTTAATATAAAAGAATGAGTTTATGAGTCGTATACCTGTTTACCTCTTCTGAGCAAGATCTGAGCAAACACGTGAGAGGTCGCGCATGTCTCTCGCGAAGCATTTTTGATTGACAGAGGTCGCGTTATTGCTTGCCCATGCAGTCAGTCAGGGGGAGGAACGAGGGGTCGGAGGTCAAGAGGAGAAGACAAGGCTGCTCAAGAGGTCTTAAACAATCACATGCTCACGCAAGCATATACACTCGGGTGGTAAGTGAAAGACAGAAGCCTTGAGGATTGGGTTTCCAAAAGGAAATTGATTTGAGGGTTTTCCCGGTGCCGACACATTTGCTAATCAGCCTTGCAGGTAAACAGAGGTGGAGATTGACAGCCTTTAGCCATACAAAATATAATCGACGTGGCTTAAAGGCTCAGGCGTCTCAGACATGACAATTTGCAGAGTGCAGTGGTGTAAATCACAATTAAATCGGCAGGTGGGCCTGCGACTCTTGACGTTAGGGAGCCAGGCTCTTACCACGAATATATTGATGGGATTTGGCGGACAGAGGGCTTTGCTGAGGGGTGGCAGCCGTCTGTTTCCCCTGGCAACCGTTTCACTTGCACAAGTGAAGCTACCAAACTTTGGCACTCGAAAAGTGGCTAATGGCATGTCTCTGGGCTAGCATGCAGCTTTCTGGAATCGGAGAGATGAATGCTGCGGTTTAATCTCCCATCAGAGGTCGGGATTGAATGCGGCTTCACAATGAATACAAAGGCTGAAGGGTGGAAATGGAAATGGATTGGCACCACAAATGGTGCATCCTCTGAAAGTGATTAAGGATTGTGGCATTGTGTATTCAGATGTTTTAATATGTACCTGGCCTGCTGTTGGTCCAGATGTCCATGGCAAACCTGTGGAAATTCATGCCATTGTTTTATCCAACACCTGCAAGGATGAGTTGCTTAGAGAGTCCTCCTAACAATCTTGGCAGAGCAATTACACAATAAACCCGGTTTCCTTTTTCTCTGCTGAACAAAGAGAACAAGATTCATTGGGAAAAAAGGTTTTTGTTTAATATCAAATGAACAAAAGCCAATGAAGTCAGGATAATTATACTTTTTTCTTTCTTTTTTTTTCTTTTTTTCTGCAACCGTCTCCTTGGCAGATTTAAAATTCCATTACCTCTGCATTCTCTCCCTGGGAAAGGGATGCAGTAGTTTTGATTGAAAGTTGACCATGGGTTGAGGTGTACTAATAGGCTTTGAAGTGCTGCTGTGTGCAATTATGTTCCCTACTAAATAAACAACAGCTAAGTATGCATAATTGAATCCACCAACACTTTCAACTCTCTGAATATTGTATGCTGGGATCTGAACAAAGTGTGTGTGTGTGTGTGTGGTGGTGGGCCGCCATATTTTGACTGACACATTTCCTATTCATCTATTTTATAGCCTGTTCTGGTTATAGCAAGGTTCCCATCTCGCTCCAGAATACCAATTCAGATCTTCTGTCAGTTATTATAATCTTCATTGGCAATCAGGGCTGATAAGACTGATATGAAGACCTACTGGGGGCTCATTAAATTAAGATAAAAAACAAGTTAAATCTTCATATCACATTTGAGGAGCCCGTCATCTCTGACGCCTGACAGTTACAGTTTAAATCTGCATATTAAACGCTGGTACAAACGGTTCAGGCGACCCTGTGCAAGGGAATTAGAGACAACATTTTTACTTAACCACAGTTCTTCAGATATGTTATTTGAAGGAGACGCCATTTAAACAATGAAAAGGCTTGTATGATATATATATAGAAACGTAATGCATATTCTCAGGACTGCAAGTGCAAACACAGTATTTAAATAAATAATAAAACTGTAATTTAATTCATTTTTCATTATTTAAACAGCACATTCAATCAGAGTGAACTTATTACAAGACATGCTAATTAATTACTCAAATGAATCTGTCACATATGCAGTATTTAATATATATGTATTGTACATCACTTAAGGCATTGCAATATTGTGGTAAATCACTGAATAGACAAAAAGTGGCTTTAGAAGTAAATATATTGCTTGTTTTGAACAAAAGGCTTCACTGATTTTTCCCAGTTGAGTTTGTGAATCTGTTTGAAGCTATTTACAAAGGAGGTGCATTGGTCTATGCAGTTGTGGCCATTTTTTGAACATTGAAAAATGTTATTTATTATTTATTGATTTATTGATTTATTTTTTGAAAAATTAACATGTTTTTGCTAGCATAACTCCATCATGCAGAATTGCAGACACTTTGCACTTAGTACATATATATATTTATATATATATATATATATATATATATATATATATATATACTTTTATATAAATATATTTATATAAATATAAATAATATTTATATACTTTTCATATATTTGAGTAAATAATATATTTGCTATTTACTCTTGATGTAGGCCTATCTATCATTTACAGTCAGTGCAAATAGCATTAACTTGTCTTGTCTTATGCCTTTGTTTAAAAAAAATGCAAAATATTGACACTGAATTTATTCATCGAATGTATTGTCTTTATTGAGCATTTTACCATTTTTTATTTTTAAAATATGTTTTTGAAAATGCTTTTCTTTTTTTCATTGCTTATTTTCATTCTGCAATTTCTCACCATGATGACCTCCAGCCACCAATCACAATTATAGCATTTAGTAATTAAAAAGCTATTTATTTATTAGAAGTCATGCACACATACTCCACTGAAACAGGAGAGTACATCCTTTTAGACAGAGAAAAAAAACCCCATAAAATTGTGAAAATCTCAGATTACTCACATTGACACCTCTCCGTTTGGCAGAGGGTCCCTCTCCTCCTTTTTATTCACCTCACAAACAGTGTAAAGATAGCTGATGGTTCTGTATGTAAGCAGCACGCTGCTTTGATTTATCCATCTCTAGTCTCATGGATAAAGAGCTGAGGTCTGACACCTCCCCTCTGTCTGCTCTCCTCAGTAATGAGCCGCCACTCTTTGTTCAGAAAGAGCACGAGAGAGAGTGGGAGAGGGGGCAAAAAGTGGAGGACTGATCAGACCGGAATACAGAGAGAGAAAGGACGAGAATCTGATGCCATACTGATGCAATGTGTATTTATGAGCAAAAGAGAAAGACATTGATAAAGACAGCACAGCAGAGTGTTTGAAGTTATCCCACAGCGGTTCAAGTACGAGAGGCATGATCGGCTACTGAATGAAATAATAAAGAGCAGGTTCACAGTAATTTTTGCTACAGAAGTGTAATATGCCTTTGAGTTACAAGCGAACACAAATTTTCATTATCTCTGTGAGCAATCTATTGCTCTTTGTCAGTGGAATAGATGAAATTTGTTAGGCAAGACAGCTGTTATTTACTTTATCTGTCTTTACTGTATATCTATGTTTAGATTGCTGCTTGTATTGGCCGTTGCAAATATAATGACATTATTTGAATCACTATTTTAGTCTTTTTTTTTAACTTAAGAAACATTAGAAGCCATTTGTTCTACTCTTAATTGCAATTAGCCCATGTTGGTACAATATTTTCACTAATTGTCATTGCTCAGACAAATTGCACTTAGTACAAATAGCATCAGCTATAGTTTTTAAAGTTTATCACATTGCATTATTTTACCTTTTTTCAGTTTGGTTGTCTTGCAGAGCACAAAAACAAATCTTAGTTCATTCAGCCGACTCTTCTGACTTATTCCACATTCACACATTTTACAATTTTAAGGACAATCTGACACTTTTCAGTGATTTTCCAGCTGAATGACTTCAATGCCGATTAAGAGCTGATGATTTTTGGAACGGTGTGATCATGTTCTTTAAAAGCTGTTGACAGGTGATGTATTTTGGGGGAGATTATGTCCTCTAGCACCTGGATAATCTTTTATAGAGGTGATTAAACTCACAGGGTCCTCTTTTTTTTCTCCCCGCAGGTGCCCCTGTCATGCCTGATGGGTTTCTGTATAAAATGCGCAAGCCAGCAGGTCTCGGCTGTCGGTCCATTTCGCCAGCACAAAACCAGGCAGGGAGGTGGTCCTTTCTCTAGGCATATGAGCGAAATGACATTACCAGGACGTGAAGACAGCCTACAGTCACTAAAATGCTTGGGAGTCAGTTTCTGGTTTCGGGGTAAATATGTTGTCTTATTTATTTTTTCTCACTTCACACTTGGGTTCTTCAATTTATTTTCAGTGCCTTGATCAGTCATTCACAGATTCAGCAGTTGATATTGTGATATACTGTGAGGCATGTGTAGAAAAGTGCCAACTGCTCATGTAGACAAGCAGCAAACATTATCTAAAAGAAAAATGTTAAAGCGGTTCTCGCGTCCTGCTGAATTTTTCAACTTATCAGGAGTAAAAAAAAAACCTGGCAGGGTTCTCAAGGACTTTTCAGGTCACCATTAAAAGTAAATGTAAACAGAAAACATTTTTATCCCTTGATGAGACTAGAAGCACATGACCTCGTGAAAATTAAGTCTGAGCTGTCAGAAAAATTCCTTGGAAATGACCTGTGATTTCAGATGTCCACTTGACCTTTGCCTTTTAGTTGTACAAGCACCATGTGTGCAGCTGGCCTGTTTGACTCTTTTATTTATTTTCAGACTTCTTTTGCATGCATGCTGTTCCCTGATTGCTATTGTCTAACAGGTGTACACTGAATTATATATTATCCGATTGCTTA